>SJXQ01003302.1:0-95001 GCA_006408695.1 Aepyceros melampus | reverse complement strand
TCGTCTTCTCCGAGGATCTCACCTGGGTCAGCAGCCTGGCCGGCCATTCATTACACCACACACACTGTAAGATGTGAGGCTGGGGAAGGGAGAAGGCTGTGGAACTGGATACAGGGCAGAAAAAAGCATGAAACAGGAGAATTAGAGACAGCAAAGGGGCCTTGTGTGCATTGCCCACTCCTTCCTTTCTCAACAGATTCCCAGCAAAAAGCGTGTGCCAGTGTCAGGAAGTCCCATGCATCCCAATTCCAAGTGGAGGGGGGCAGAGAGAGTAGCAGGATGATGACAAAGGCGCTCTCATGTGAGAATGAGGATCCAATCACTCTGAAAATTTGCCAGGCGGCTACACTGCCAAAATGTCCTTTAGAACTGGTCTGATCAAGCTTCTAGACTGACTCCTGGACATGCGTATTCAGAGTCCCAAGGCTGCTCATCTTGAAATCCCAGGGTGTGTTTAATTAATGCTGCTGCTGTTTAAAGGACACACTATCATCTATCTGGTCCTGATAATTGGAATTCGTCCAAATTCAGCTTTTTTGAAGAAAAATCAATTCTCTCTTCTTCTGAGACTTCCTTAACACTCCATCAAGTCTGATTCTTTTGTCTCCAATCCTCTTCCAAAGGGAGAGAATTATCTTGGAAAAGTCACTGAGGAGGTCTCCAATTGCATCATGTCTGTGTTTATAGACAAGTGGGAGAATTCAGACCCAGACTCATTGGCCTCCACAGTATAGAGAGAAACTAGAAGACTTTGGAAACATTGGTGACTGCCTCTTTTTTTTTTCCTGTTTTTAAAATGCATAAAGGCATTTAAAAAATGCAGTTTTTGTTTTTTTTGGGTGGGGATGGGGGGAGGTGGGCGGTGTGCTATGCCACACAGCATGTGGGATCTCAGTTCCCTGACCAGGGATCGAACACACATGCCCCACCTTGGAAGCGCAGAGCCCTAACCCCTGGACCTCCAGAGAAGTCCTATAATGGTGTTTTAAAAAATAGATTGTCCATACACATGGTTCAAAATCACAGAGCACAAAAAGCTATGCTGAGAAGACTTCTCTCTGCCCTAAGTCTTTTGTCCCTCCACCCCCGCCCCCCACCGCAACTACTGTCACATTTTAGGAAATCTTCTGGAAAATTCTGTGTTCATTTGCAGGCAAATACAGCACTAGTATAGAATCATAGTTTTCTCTGTTTTGCACATAAAAAGTAGTCTATTTCCTGTTTCCTGATATGTGTAAATTTTAAAATGATCTTCTCCATGGAAATTCATTGGTGGCTAGTAATACTTGCTTATTAAAGATTGAAACTAAAAGATGCTTGCTCCTTGGAAGAAAAGCTATGACAAACCTAGACAGAAAAAAAAAAAAAAAAGCAGAGATGTCACTTTGCTAACAAAGGTCCATCTAGTCAAAGCTGTGGTTTATCCAGTAGTCATATATGCTTGTGAGAGTTGGACCATCCATACAGAAGGAGGCTGAGAGCCAAAGAATTGATGCTTTTGAACTGTGATGTTGGAGAAGACTCTTGAGAGTCCCTTGGACAGAAAGATCAAATCAGTCCTAAAGGAAATCAACCCTGAATCTTCATTAGAAGGACTAATGCAGAAGCTGAAGCTCCAATACTTTGGCCACTAGATGCGAAGAACTGACTCATTTGAAAAGACCCTGATGCTGGGAAAGATTGAAGGCAGGAGGAGAAGGAGACGACAGACAACAAGATGATTGGATGGCATCACAGACTCAATGGACATGAGTCTGAGCAAGGTGATGGTGAAGGACAGGGAAGCCTGGCATGCTGCAGTCCATGGGGTCACAAAGAGTCGGACATGACTGAGTGATTGAACAACAGCAAAGACTGTTCATTAAAGGCCTTGTACAGTAACATACAGATACACTCAGCCCTCTGTCTCTGAGGATATTGGGGGACCGATGGTACTAGGCAATTTTATATAAGGGGCTTGAGTGTGGTGGGGGTTGGTTTCCTCTGGGGGTGCCTGGAACCCATCCCCCAGGATACTGAGGGATGACTTCAGTTGCCCTAAGTATGTTCCTATAGCACATCGTAGGCAGAATAAGCATGGAGGCTGGAGACTCTAACAGGATGACACTTTACCTGTCTTAATTATTCAAAAGGAGAGTCATGAACTAGGTGCCTGAGACACAAGTTGAAGCACCATCCTGGGGCTGGGCAACCAGTGAGCTGAATACTGCATCTCTGAGAGCCCTGCCAGCCTGTCTGCCGGGGACATCCGGCATTCGAGCATAAGGGGGAAGGTGGGTTGAGGCAGAAAGGTCTGTGATGATGAGAAAGGACCTGTGTGCCTCCCAGCACGTTTGTACCACAACTCCGGCAGTGGACAGAGTTGCTCCGTGAAGCCTGTGAGGGTATGCGTGAAGATGAAGAACATGGGGGCTATAGTCTGTGTGTGATGATGTCCCATCTGGGAGCCTGAGGAATGGTTATGGGTTATGTTGACGTTGGAAATACTGCAGTAAGGGCCAGCCTGGCCTCTGGGCTCACAAGGCAGGTGGAGACTGTGAGGTTTCCCCAGAAAGGGGTTCGGCCCCCACCCCACCCTCCCAGCAAGGATCCTGCCTATGGGGCACAGACTGTGGAACTTTCTGTCCACGGTGGCCTGACTACAGCCTTGCTGGTCTTTGCCTGGATGGTCAGGCTGGTCCTGGGTGTGTTCTGAGAGTATACCCAGGTGCAGGGCAGCGTGTCCTCAGGAAGAAAGTACCTCTTCCTGCGTTTGTTCTTAGGGCCTCAAGGAGAGGTCTCTGCCTATGTCTCTAGAATATAGTCTGAGGGGATGGGCTGAATGTGGAGAAATTATCCCTGATGTTCACTGTGATTGAAAGGGCGATGTTGGAGGACAATCCTGTTGGAAGGATCACTCGGCCTCACTGGTGCTTTTTTTCCTTTCCTCTATCCCTGGCTTTGCTTCCCCAGGTCCCAACCATGCCTCATTGACCCTGACAGCTGGTCCTTTGGCCACTTGCCAAAACATTGCCCCCAGCCCACACAAGGAGATGTGGCTGGGTCTCTGCCTCAGCCCCTCGCCCCACCTTGGTCAAAGTTTGAATGGAGCAAATGGTCCGTGGCAACAGCAGCTTCCAGATCCAACTGGATTCTCAAACTTTTAGGTTCTCTTCAAATCTGACTATTAGTTGGCACCCCAGAAAGTGTTTCCTCCTTGGGATCATGTGTTTGCTGCAGGACTGAGCCGGGGAAGGTTCCCCAGCTTCCTCCTGTCCACACAGCACAGGAGTCCTATCTCCCACATCTACCTCGTTTTTCCACCTTTGCCGTCTTTATCATCTACCCCATCCTACCTCATATGGTCAATTATTTGAGTTTAACGCCCTCATGTCTTCACATTTAGCTGTCAAGTTGAGGCAGTCAATAAAGAGAGACTCTCAGAGTTTGGGAAGGAAAGACTGTAACATCACCAGTGTCCTTGAAAAATACCACACATAAGTCATGTTCATTATATTCTCCTTTAGCAATAACAACTGTCTGTAGTCTTATCTTCCATAATATTCTCACATGACAGCCGATTAGATTCCCCCAGCTTTGTTGTTTGGGGAAGATTACGTTTCATCTCATGTTTAATTGACAAGCTATACTTACCATGGCCATCGCTAGGGAGACAGGAAAGCCACCCGATTTTGAAGAGATGATAGAGGGTTTGGGAACAGAACAAAGGCTACTTGACAGCAAATGTCCTTGTCCTTTTGGCTGAGGCCTTCCTGTTCCATCTTCAGTTTCACCAGCAGAAACATGGTCACCTTCGTGATTCTGTGTAAAATGCCACCACCACCAAAAAACAAAGCAAACAGCTGGTGATGACCTTTTACTTTGTTTTCTTTCTTTTCTCTTTCTCCCTGAAATATCAGTGTTCATAAAATGTTGTCTCCCTTTTAGAGATGTCTGAAAGTGATCATAAATAGATATAAAAGAGGCAGAAAAATCCCAGTGTCTGTGTCAAAGGGGTTCTCCCAAGTTTTATGTGACTCAATGAGGTTAAGTGTAACTATGGAAACATAATTAATGCTTTCAAGACCTTGACTTGAAGTTATGTTTATGACAGTTATAAATGTTACTGTCTCTTGTTTTGAGGAGACAACATTTTATAAACAAGAGTGAATCTTTCTAGTCTATACAAAGTATTTCTCATTATATTGTTAACTGGCCAATAAACAAAGTCAGGTTACCTTCTTTTAATTCTCTCAGATTCCTGATCCCTAGCTAGTGAGTGCAATGATTTTCTTCCTTAAAAAAACCACTCCCTATCTTTAAGAAAAAAAAAATCCATTTTTACTTTTCTTAACCAATTCTTAACAGCATTTAAATATAAGATAGCATCAGTTCTTCTTCCACTTGGTTTAGACTTCTATCCTAATGTCATGAAACATGTCTGACCAATTGGTAGCTGAAACATGAAGGAAACTGCCTCCCTTGTTTTCTGGATTCCTAGAGGCTAAGATACTTTATCTCAGAAACACAGCATCCCAGGCATAGACTACTAATGGGATAAGATGCATTTTGTAAATCACATGGAAAATCTTTACATTTGTAGCAGGGGGCTTCCCCTACCTCATGGAAAGCTTAACTCAACATTTTTTTTTCCTTGCAAAGATTGTTTTATCTTTTGACTGTTCTATTCCCCCAAATGATAGCTAGCTCCATTTAATACTTCAAGGACTGAAAGAGACGTATTCTCTCTCTGACTATAATGTAGACTGGCTAAGAGAGTTTCAGCAGAAATACTAAGGTTTTGGATCATATGTTACTTGGAGCAAGGTGCTTTAGTGCTATATTTAAAATATTAATAATTCAGTTGTTTGACTGTATTATACATTAGTGCCAGGAAAATCACCTTAATATTTTGTACAGAGTTTGTTCAGTGATTGAATTAATATCTGAAATACAAAGCCTGTTACCTTCTAACCTTTTCAGGTGACAGGAGAGGAAAACATCTTTCATCTTATATTGTATAACAGATTTTAAAATACTTTTTAACATCTGAATTCAGTCATCTTTTCCTTATTTGAAGATGGTGAAGGAAAACAATTTTTCAGGAGCTGAATCAATATGATAACTATTTCAGAACTACTTTTCTTCAGGATCACTGAAGCACTTGGAAGTCAGAATCTAGTGCTATTTCACAAGTGTAGGAACTCTAGATTCTCATATGATTTTTATTTTTGAAAATAATAACCATATGGTGCTTTTAATGATGCAAAGTAGCTCGTAAAAGTAAGAAGAGATTTTTATGAAAAAAGAAGGCCAACAGGGTTTCCAGTTTTGTGTTTTCACACATTAAATGCCAAGTGCCCGAGTGACATTACATGCACAGAATAAATGGAGATTATGCTGTTAATGTAATTGTTTGAAGAAGCAACTAGAGGAAAATACTCTGGCTTTGAGAAAAGTAATTACCTGAGAAGTTGTATTATTGGTTCCCAACCTATAAATGAAAGAGAAAACATCAAGAAAATTACTCACTCTATTCAACCCTTATTCCCTCAAACCTCCACTTTGCTTGGGATGCTTTTTCTGCAAACAGTTATACCTGAAGCATTTTAAATGTAAATCTGTAATGGAGACTTCTCACATAGCAAGTATAAAAGCTGGTTGTTTAGCCACATAAAATCCCCCTGGTTCTAGGGGGGCTTCCCTGGTGGCTCAGTGGTAAAGAATCCACCTGCCAATGCAGGAGACAGGGGTTCCATCCCTGATCCAGGAAGATCCCGTATGCTTTGGAGCTGTGCGCCAAAATTGTTGAGCCTCTGCTCTGAAGCCCAGGAGCCATAGAGCCCATGCTCTGCAACAATGAAGTCACTGCAATGAGAAGCCTGCGTACCACAATAAGAGAGTAGCCAGTGTACCAAGGAAGCCCCCCAAAAGACCAAGAATAAATATATAAAATTAAAAAAAGAAATCCCTCTGGTTCTAGAGGATTGAGAAAATGAGAACATCTTACCGGTGATAACTAAAGATTTCTCTCCATTTGTCAAGAAATAAAATCTTTCTAGTTATCTCCTCCAAATCCAGCCCTTGGGAGTTTTGTGCCTCATCTGAGGGCTCCATAACTATTAGATAATGTGAAGAATTGGAAGAAGGAAGTGTTCAAATGGGACAGAGAGCAGACTGGCAGTGAAATGAGTTGGCTGGCAAAGATGCCCAGGTGACGTGTGTGCAGTCCCTACCTTTTGACCAATGAGGAGATCACACCACACAGTTTCAGCTCTGGGCTTTTTGTAAGACCTTGCTATCAGATCATGATTAAATTTTCATTAGAGGTGGAATACTTCTCTGTTTCTCTTCACTGTATGGATACCATGAATGTTTAATCCAAGACACAGATTTATAAACAAAAGGACTGCAATGACTTATCTGCATCAAAGCAACTGGGATAATTTAATTGATGAGAGATATCATGTTAGTGGAATGTGATAGCACCTTATGCTGTGTTGCCTCCTTGGAAATGTGTAGTCAAAGAGACTAAAAGCCATCATGATGATATTGAAAAACAGTATCAACTACTATTGGGTAAAGTGTAGGCTGAGGAAGAAACTGCCCATATCAAGGCCAACTTGATATGGATTTTAGCACACAGAAACCTTACACAATTTGAAGAAGAACTGGTTTGATTTCTTTCTGGGATAAATTTAAAAGTATGTCTCTTCCTATTAGCTAAATGAATTGTAGCTTTAATAACTGGCATAATGAAGAATGTTGATGGTTGAGATGTGGTTAATTTTATGTACCTAACTTGTTAGTCTATAGTACCTAGCTTTATTGACTACACCAAACCCTTTGACTGTGTGAATCACAACAAACTGGAAAATTCTTCAAGAGATGGAAATACCAGACCACCTTACCTGCCTCCTGAGAAATCTGTATGCAGGTCAAGAAGCAACAGTTAGAACCAGATTGGAACAGTATACTGTTTCCAAACTGGGAAAGGAGTATGTCAAGGCTGTATGTTGTCACCCTGC
The DNA here is from genome assembly GCA_006408695.1 of Aepyceros melampus. NCBI lineage: Eukaryota > Metazoa > Chordata > Mammalia > Artiodactyla > Bovidae > Aepyceros > Aepyceros melampus. The sequence goes on along the minus strand of SJXQ01003302.1, from coordinate 87,994 downwards.
TTATTTAACTTATATGCAATGTACATCATGCAAAATGCCAGGCTGGATGAAGCACAAACTGGAATTAAGATTATTGGAAGAAATATCAATAACCTCAGATATGCAGATGACACCACCCTTATAGCAGAAAGCAAAGAGGAACTGAAGGCCTCTTGATGAAAATGAAAGAGGAGAGTGAAAAAGGTAGCTTAAAATTCAACATTCAGAAAACTAAGATCATGGCATCTGGTCCCATCACTTCATGGCAAATAGATGGAGAAACAATGGAAACAGTGAGAGACTTTATTTTCTTGGGCTCCAAAATCACTGCAGATGGTGACTGCAGACATGAAATTAAAAGACTCTTGCTCTTTGGAAGAAAAGTTATGACCAACCTTTAAAAAGCAGAGACATTACCTTGCAGACAAAACTATGGTTTGTCGTCTAGTCAAAGTTATGGTTTTTCCAGTAGTCATGTATGGGTGTGAGAGTTGGACTATAAAGAAAATGAATGCCAAAGAAATGATGCTTTTGAACTGTGGTGTTGGAGAAGACTCTTGAGAGTCCCTTGGATTGCAAGGAGATCCAACCAGTCCATCCTAAAGGAAATCAGTCCTGAATATTCATTGGAAGGACTGATGCTGAAGCTGAAACTCCAACACTTTGGCCACTGGATGCAAAGTACTGACTCATTTGAAAAGACCCTGATGCTGGGAAAGATTGAGGACAGGAGGAGAAGGGGATGAAAGAGGATGAGATGGTTGGATGCCATCACCGACTCAATGGACATAAGTTTGAGTAAGCTCTGGGAGTTGGTGATGGACAGGGAAGCCTGGCATGCTGCAGTCCATGGAGTCGCAAAGAGTTGGACATCACTGGGCGACTGAACTGAACTGAACATTTAAATAGTAGATTTTGAGTAAAGGAGATTATCTTTCATAATGTGGGTGGGCCTTTTCCTATCAGTTGAAGACCTTAAGAGAAAAGACCAAGATCCCCCACAGTAGAAGGGAAGTCAGCCTGTAAACAGCCTTCAGACTTGAACCTGCAGTGTCAGCCTCTTCCTCTACCCCCAGTCTGCCAGCCTGCCCAGGATATTTTAGACTTGTCAGTCCCTACATTCATGTAGCCAATATACATGAAAGTGTTAGTCACTCAGTTATGTCCAACTCTTTGCAACCCCATGGACTTAGCCCTCCAGGCTCTTCTGTTCATGGAAATTCTCCAGGTAAGAACACTGGAGTGGGTTGCTATTCCCTTTCCAGGGGATCTTCCCGACCCAGGGATAGAACCTGGGTCTCCCACATTGTAGGCAGATTCTTTACCATCTGAGTCACCAGGGAAGCCCTGGCCAATATATATGTGTATACAAATTGAAAGAGAGAGATTCTTATATCCTATTGGTTCTGTTTCTCTGGAGAATGCTGAGAAATACAGCGGGTTTTTTTTTTTTTTTAATCAAAAACAAATAGTGGTTATCAGAAAAGGATTCCTATCTTTTCTGTTTGAAATTGAACCTCTTAAGCAGGGGGTCACTTTCTCTATGACATTTCTGATTATAACGTTTGTAAAACCTTGGGAAGACTAAGAGGTCAAAGCAAAGAGGCTATGTGGATTTATTATGACTAGAGTGAGGGTCAGAGCTGAGGGGACTGATTGTATATGGAAACGCAGCAAGATACCACATCAACCACTTTTGCTTGAGGATGCTCTACCTCCAGGTTTCTTAAACTAACTTTTATTAATTGTTTAACCATTTAGTATTCAGATGTCTCATAAACTTCCTTTGGGTTCATTATTTTTGTTGTAAACAAACATAAGAGGCATAAAGAAATTCTTTTTCATTTCCTCCTTTATAGTTTTAATAGTGACTTAGAACTATGGGAATGCAGGGGACAAGTAGGAGAGCAGAGTGGTAAAGAGCATGGCCTCTGGGCCCCAACTGTTTTGAATCATGTTCTCACCTCTTGCTAGCTGTATGGCCTTGGACCAGTGATTTAACTTTTCTGCGGCCAGTTTATTCATCTGTAAAATGGGAATAGTTGCATATCTATGAAAATGGTATATCACTTACTTGCTGCTGCTGCTGCTAAGTCGCCTCAGTCGTGTCTGACTCTGTGCGACCCCATAGAAGGTAGCCCACCAGGCTCCCCTGTCCCTGGGATTCTCCAGGCAAGAACACTGGAGTGGGTTGCCATTTCCTTCTCCAATTATGAAAGTGAAAAGTGAAAGTGAAGTCGCTCAGTCATGTCCAACTCTTAGTGACCCCATGGACTGCAGCCTACCAGGCTCCTCCGTCCATGGGATTTTCCAGGCAAGAGTACTAGAGTGGGGTGCCATTGCCTTCTCCGATATCACTTACTTATACAGGTCTTATTTACCTTGTTTAATCCTAAAAAATAGAGTGCCTGAACTAAATGATATGGTTATTTAAAGACTTTTGCTAAGTCAACAAGCAATAAATGCTGGAGAGGGTGTGGAGAAAAGGGAACCCTCTTACACTGTTGGTGGGAATGCAAATTAGTACAGCCACTATGGAAAACAGTGTGGAGATTCCTTAAAAAATTGCAAATAGAACTGCCTTATGATCCAGCGATCCCACTGCTGGGCATACACACCGAGGAAACCAGAATTGAAAGAGACACGTGTACCCCAATGTTCATCGCGGCACTGTTTGTAATAGCCAGGACATGGAAGCAACCTAGATGTCCATCAGCAGATGAATGGATAAGAAAGCTGTGGTACATATACACAATGGAGTATTACTCAGCTATTAAAAAGAATACATTTGAATCAGTTTTAATGAGGTGGATGACGCTGGAGCCGATTATACAGAGTGAAGTAAGCCAGAAAGAAAAACATCAATACAGTATACTTACACATATATATGGAATTTAGAATGATGGTAATGATAAACCTGTACGCAAGACAGCAAAAGAGACACAGTTGTATAGAATGGCCTTTTGGACTCTGTGGGAGAGGGAGAGGGTGGGATGGGTTGGCAGAGTGGCAATGTAACATGTGTGATATCATAAGCGAAATGAATTGCCAGTCAGGTTTGATGCAGGATGCAGGATGATAGAGACTGATGCACGGGGATAATCCAGAGAGAGGGTGTGGGGCGGGAGGGTGGAGGAGGGGGTCGGGATTGGGAGTTCATGTACACTCATGGCTAATTCATGTCAATGTGTAACAAAACGAATACAGTATTGTAAAGCAAAACAAACTAAAAAAAAAAATTAATTAAAAACAAAAAAAAAAAATAAAATAAAGACTTTTGCTACATAATGCCAAGTGTTACCATTGTTTGTGAGCATCCCTGGCCCAGTCCCTCTTTTTACTTTTATTCCTAAATTGGAATTTGTGGTCCCATTCTTTTCAATCAAGAAAGTGCTGTCTTGACTTATCTTTCTTTGCAGTTAGATGTTGATAAAGGTTCTAGAATGGAAAGGACTGGTCTGTAGATGACATCAGGAGTTAAGAATGTGATTTAGCTATATTCAGAGGAAGGCAGTCTCTCTTGGGCATTTTGTCAAAGAACTTAGAGCAGGAGCCTGGGTGTAAGAAGTAGGGTGAAAAGAAAAGATGGAATTGGAGGATCTTGAGCCAGATCTGAAGAGATAAGGTGGGAGAGGGGTATAGAAATATGTAGAATTTAGGGTTCTCCTCCTCACTTTTTAATACCTTTGTTCCCACCACATGGCATGTGAAGTCACCTACATCTCCCTAGACTGCCTGTGGTGTGTCAAAGCATCCCGCCTGAAGACAAGGTTTCACACAGCAGTGGATGCATAGCAGCAAAAGAAGAGTACAAAGCAGGGTTGTGGGAGAGGCGGGAAGTTTTGCAACCCGGCAGTGAGTCAGGGGGTTAGGGAGGATGGTGGAGGGCCTGAACTCATTTGCCTATAAAGGAAATACACTATGTAAGTACAGAAACTTGTGCCCGAATCCATTTGCTTTCTTTGTTGATAATTTTGAAAAATAATTCCAGTGATTTCATGAGAAAAACTAGTTTTTATTCCAAACTTGGAAATTAACATGTGAACACTTAATGTTATTTCTGTTTGCTATAGTTTCTAAGCAAACTATGATTGATCTTTATAGTGTTACCCTGTTCATCCTTACTGTCAAATCGGAAAAACCTTGTGCTTGCAAGTGTTTTGACCAGCTTGCAAAATGATTCCCAACCTTCCTTCTTGCTGTTTTCATAGGAGGCTTTATATATAGAAATCTGGAAGGAGAATTTGAAAGCCTTTGGTGTTTTTTCTTAAATAAAATCTTGTTAAGTGTTTTAATTAACCTTACCCATGGAAAGCTCTTCCTTAGGATTAAGTTAAATCCTTTGCGGTTTAATCTTTCATTTTCTTTAGGTCTTCTTTCTGTGGAGATAGGAATTTCTTGATTAAGTCCTTACTTAAGGGCTGGAAACTAGAAGATAGCTGATGTATTCCCCCTTTTGTTCCTTGGTGGTGTGGTAAGGAAGAGAAAGAGAGTGTCAGGCCCAATGTCAAATGCCAGAGCCTCCCTCATGACCTTAACCTTGAAGAAGTTACTTCATTTCTATGAGCTTCACTTTCTGAATTTCCTTTGACTTACCTCACAGAATCATAATGAATATGACTTATATGAAAATCCTTAACCTTTTATCAATGTTTTCTTGCCTCTTATATATTAAAAATTCTCCTTCAAAAGTTTTACTTTTTCCTACTTTTATGGATTTTACTGGTGGTAGCACAGGCTAGGGATACAATGAGAAGTCAGAAGTGCTCAAGCGTGAAGACTGGGGCATTGGTCCCTCCATCAGTGGGCATGTGGTCTTTGGTTGGTCATTTAGACACTCCTGTTGGATTATAGTCCTGCTCTGCAAGGTCTTAAAGACCAATGTGGTAAGATAGGAAATATATTTGGTCTTCCTAAAGAATTCCTAAAATACTTGGTATTTCAACTGTAGAACACCTAGGTGGTGTTGGAGAAATAGAGAATTCATTTCTTTGGGGGGAAAAAAGTCTCCCAGTTGGTGTCAGCAAGAATCTGACATCAGTATTTAAAGCACATGTTCTGGAGTCAGTGGGTGGGAATTTTTGATCCTCTTCTACGCATGCATCAGGTGTCTTCAACTCTTTGCAACCCCACAGACTGTAGCCTACCAGGCTCCTCTGTCCCTGGGGTTTTTCAGGCAGGAATGCTGGAGTGGGTTGCCATTTTCCTTCTGCAGGGGAATCTTCCTGACCCAGGGATATTATCTCCATTTCCCCGGGTCAGGAGTCTAGATGTGGTTAGCATCCTCTGCCTAGGGTCTCACAAGCCTGTTGGCCAGGCCTTGTATTCTCATCTAGGCTCATCTTCTTTTTTCAGCTCACATAGTTGTTGGAATAATTCATTTCCTTGTGACTGTAGAAGTTATTTCTTCAAGACCAGAAAGAAAAAGGGAGGTTCTGCTGCTTCAAGTTTCTGATCTTGGGGAAAGCCTAAGCTCTCTTATAATAAAACTAATTTGATTAGACTAGGCCCACCCAGAGTACTCTCCCTTTTGATTAACTGAAAGTCAAACTGATTAGGGACTTTAATTACATATGCAAATTTCCTTCACCTTTGCCATATAAGGTAACATAATTATGAGAGTGATATCCTACCACCATTGCCATGGTTTGTTGGCTTTTTCAGGTGGTCTCTTGTGTGAGTTTTGGCAGATTGTGTCTTTCAAGGAACTGGTCAGTTTTATTATTTTAAGTTATCAAATTTGTGAGCATAGAGTTGTTTATAGTATTCCTTTATTACCCTTTTAATGTCCTTGAGATTTGTAGTGATGTCCCCTCTTAATTTCTGCTACTAGTTATTTGCATCCTCTCTCTTTTTTATCTTAGCCTGGATAGAGGCTTCATTGATTTTATTGATGTTTTCAAAGAACCAGCTTTTGGTTTCATAGATTTTCTCTATTGAGTTCCTGTTCTTAATTTTATTGACATCTGCTCTAGTTTTATATATTATTTGTTTTCTTTACCTTGCTTTGGATTGAATTTACTTTTCTTTTCCTAGTTTCCTAAAGTGGAAATTTAGATGATTGATTTTAGATCTTTATTAACTAATATATGCTATAAGTTTCATTTTCATTCAGTGCTATAAATTTCCCTCTAAACACTGCTTTTGCTGCATTCCACAAATTTTGATAAGTTGTGTTTTATTTTTACCTAGTTATCCTGAGATTCCTTCTTTTATTCATGTCCTATGTAGAAGTATGTTTAATCTCCACATATTTGGGGATTTCACAGTTATCTATTATAGATTTCTCACTTTATTCCATGTAGTTTGAGTAGACACTGTATATTTTTTATTCTTTTAAATTTGTTAGCTTTTGAAACAAATGTAAGAGTTCAACTGGTGGACCAGGTAAAGGTATTTCATGGCCTATCTAATACCTAATAGAATGTGGGCACCAACCTAATATCTTATAGTCTGTTGATGCTGCTGCTGCTAAGTCACTTCAGTTGTGTCCGACTCTGTGCGACCCCATAGACGGGAGCCCACCAGGCTCCCTATCCCTGGGATTCTCCAGGCAAGAATACTGGAGTGGGTTGCCATTTCCTTCTCCAATGCATGAAAGTGAAAAGTGAAAGTGAAGTTGCTCAGTCATGTCTGACTCTTAGCGACCCCATGGACTGCAGCCTACCAGGCTCCTCCAGCCAGGGGATTTTCCAGGCAAGAGTACTGGAGTGGGGTGCCATTGCCTTCTCCACTTATAGTATGTTAGGTGTGTTTTATAGCCCAGAATGTGGTCCATATTGGTAAACATTCCATGTGAGCTTGAGAAGAACATATATTCTGCTTCTGGTTGGATGCAGTATTTTATATGTCAATTATATCCAGTTGATTGATAGCATTGTTGGATTAAACTATGTCCTAACTGATTTTCCACCTATTGGATCTGTCCATTTCTGGGAGGGGGTATTGAAGTCTCCAGCTATGATAGTGGATTCCTCTATTTCTCCTTGCAGCTCTATCAGCTTTTGCCTCTTGAAGTTTCATGATCTGTTGTTCTGTTCAGTTCAGTTCAGTTCAGTTGCTCAGTCATGTCCGACTCTTTGCGACCCCATGAATCACAGCATGCCAGGCCTCCCTGTCCATCACCAACTCCTGGAGTTCACTCAGGCTCATGTCCATTGAGCCAGTGATGCCATCCAGCCATCTCAACTTCTGTCGTCCCCTTCTCCTCCTGCCCCCAATCCTTCCCAGCATCAGAGTCTTTTCCAATGAGTCAACTCTTCGCATGAGGTGGCCAAAGTACTGGACTTTCAGCTTTAGCATCATTCCTTCCAAAGAAACCCAGGGTATTGAGCCAGTGATGCCATCCAGCCATCTCAACTTCTGTCGTCCCCTTCTCCTCCTGCCCCCAATCCTTCCCAGCATCAGAGTCTTTTCCAATGAGTCAACTCTTCGCATGAGGTGGCCAAAGTACTGGACTTTCAGCTTTAGCATCATTCCTTCCAAAGAAACCCCAGGGTTGATCTCCTTCAGAGTGGACTGGTTGGATCTCCTTGCAGTCCAAGGGACTCTCAAGAGTCTTCTCCAACACCACAGTTCAAAAGCATCAATTCTTCTGCGCTCAGCCTTCTTCACAGTCCAACTCTCACATCCATACATGACCACAGGAAAAACCATAGCCTTGACTAGACGGACCTTAGTTGGCAAAGTAATGTCTCTGCTTTTGAATATACTATCTAGGTTGGTCATAACTTTTCTTCCAAGGAGTAAGTGTCTTTTAATTTCATGGCTGCCGTCACCATCTGCAGTGATTTTGGAGCCCAAAAAATAAAGTCTGACACTGTTTCCCCATCTATTTCTCATGAAGTGATGGGACCGGTCTGTTGTTAGGCACATACATATTAAGAATTATGTGTTCTTGGAGAATTGACCATTTTATCGTTAGGTAATATCCTTCTATATCCCATATTCTGTTGACAAGAAGCAAGTCATAAGTCCTGCTGACACTCAAAGGAAAGGTATCATACAGAATTGTGACTTGTTGGGGTGGGGAGGTCACCTTAGGGTGTGTCTACCATATCTAGATACTGGCAGTGACCTTGGACCAATCATTTCACCTCTCTGCCTTACTTTCCAACCTTGAAAAATGGGGATAATAATTTTAAATGCATTAGTGCATCACTATGAGGATTTATTCATACCTAAGAAGCATTTAGAACATTGGGACATAGCAAATGTCTATGACTTTTAGTGGATTCTCTTCAAAACAAGGACAATTCCTGCTCTGTTGACCTCTTAGAGTTTTTACAGAACTCAGGGGGATGTGGATCTCTGTTAACTGAAAAGCACCACACAAATAGTGGTGGGTTGTTGTTTTAGGGCTTGTCTTTCTCAGTCTTGTAAAAAAAGTTGCTTTTTGACTACTTTCCTCTGATTGTGCAGTGACACATAATTGTCTATTTACATCTGTAGATGAAAAGAAGTGAAGTCTCTGCACCTATTCATCATGTTGACACTCCACCTCTGCCTGCTTTGAAATACTTTCTGCCTTGTTTTAGAGGCTGTTCAAGCAGCAGAAAGGTCATGGGCAGCAAGTAATGAGATAAGAGCATACTCAAATTGCTGTGTGATTTTACAAGAGTCACCTACCCTCTCTGAGCCTGCAGAAGTAAAATAAGATGTTAGACAACACTAGGTAATCTCCAGATAACCCCTTCAGTGCATACCTTCTTTGATTGTGGCTTCATCTGTCAATTCTGCCCAACTCCACCTGGAAACTCTTGACTCCGGCCTATTAACTCTCTTCTATTTAATAGGCTGTTCACGGTTCTGTAATGCTTGGCGCTCTCTTCTTGGACTTCAGGTCATCCAATTTTCTATGGAATCAAGAAAACCCCTTCAAAGACAGAAGGATTCATTCTCAGAAGCATAATTCTAGGAGCCAGAAGCAAAGGAAAGCTAACAAAGTCAAAAGGCAGGCAAAATTAACAGATGCTCCCAGTAATGAACAAGGTGTAGAAAGGTTTTTCATAATGACTGCCTCCGTAGAGCATAAATAGGAATGTATCCATTCCCTCCCGTCTCCCCTCACACCATCTGTTATTTGTGTCAGGCAGTTGGTAATTGCTCTATGTGACCCCTGTTGGTAACAGAGACCACACTGTACATTGTAGCTTTCTTTGCTTTCTCCCGTCTCCTGGCAGCTGTGGCTATAAGGTTTGTGTCTATCCTGAGATGGTAGATCAGGGTTTCCCTGGCTCTTGTAACTAAATATAAACAAATCACTCACCCTCCCTATTGGGAAATAAGTTATAAATAACAAGTGGGAGCAATCTTTCATCAGAGATGCTGTGGTTACTAGGAAACGGGCACTGTAGTCAGGCTGTCTATTGTCATTATGTATCCATATGGCATTGAGTATAAGCTTGATTCTCTGTCCTTGGTCTTTCAAATGGTTCTTGAGTGTACTCTTGCATATTATTCTACTCTGGTACCTTGGGGGTTCTAATCTGACCTCTGTTATCAAACTTGCTGTGTGACTTTGGGTGAATTAATTCACATCTCTGGTCCTCAGTTTAATTCTCAGTTAAAAGAGATGAGAAGGTTCGGCTAGATGAGGGCTTCACAACTGACAGCCCATGGACCAGGAAATCTAGTTTGCCATATGTTTATGTGTGGCCAGCAAACTAAGAATGGTTTTCACATTTTTAAATGGTTGAAAAAAATGAATTAAAAGAATAATATTTCATGACAGAAAATATTTGACTATTTAATAGTGTAATTTAATAGTACATAATTATATGTAATATGCACAATCATATTTATGAAAATTATATGAAATCCCAATTAGTGTCCAGAAATAAAGTTTAGTTGGAACATGGCCACACTTATTTATTTGCTGTCTATGGCTGCTTTCAGACTCAACAGCAGAGTTGAATAGTTGTTACAGAGATCGTATAGCCTTCCAAGCCTAAGATAATTACTATTTGGCCCTTTACGGAAAAAGTTCACTGACCCCTGACCTAGATGGTCTTTTACCAGGGGTCCCGAATCTCTGGGATCTAATGCCTGATGATCTGAGTTTATGTAATAATAACAGAAATTAAGTGCACAGTAAATGTAATGCTCTTGAATCATCCTGAAACCTTCCCCACCACCGTCCCCCTGGCCATGGAAAAATTGTCTTCCACAAAACTGGTCCCTGGTGCCAAAAAGGTTGGGGACTGCTGTGTCTTAGTCACTATACAAATTGACTAAGTCTCAGCATAGAACCTTCTTAACCTGGGAAAGAATTTCAGGCTTTAGGTGAAATGGACCTGGGTTATCTAGTGCTTCCAGCAAGACCTAATTACTCCCCTGGCTGATGAATGGCCTGATAAGGACTAGAAATATCTCAACCCAAGACAAGATTGGATGCTGGACTCTGGTCCTGCCCTTGTCTGGGTTGTCCAGGCCTGGGAACCAAGGTAATGAGCCACATGCCTGCTCTGGGAGCCATAACCTGCAGTGATTCTGGGCTAAAGCCTCTGGAGGTCCAGAGGAGAGATGAAGGTGTTAGGATGTCCTTGCCTTGATGGAGAGACTCCAAGTATGTGGCTTAAACAAGCCAGAAGATCGTTAGTAAACTCCAGGGAACCTATATACTAAAAGAGATATATCAACTGATTGTGATATAAGGAATTTATTTGGATCCTACAAAAAAGTTTATAGAGGAACCTAAATATTATATGTTTCAAAAAGTGAATAAATACTGTATGTTTGATCATAGTAACATAGAATGATATGATCATGTTTTTTAAGAAGAGTCCTTATCCTAAGATATATACTAAAATATTTATGGGTGAAACGATGTGATGTCTGGGATATGCCTCAAAACAACCCACTTTAGGAGGATCTGAAGTGGATGAGTCCATATAGATGAAAGAAAGTTGGTCCAGAGTTAGCAGTTGAAGACATGTAATAGGTAAACAGGGCTTCATTGTATTACTTTCTTTAATCATGTGTATATTTGAAATTTTCCATAATAAAAAGTTTAAAGTATCTGTGTTCATAACCAGTAATTTAAAATTTGTATTTTTAAAGGAATTTAGTCCAAAAAACCTTACACAAGAGCCAAAAGTATATAATTATAGTTATTGTGTCTTTGATAGAAATTGCTGGTAAAAAGTTTCCCTATAGAAAAAAAAATTCTTGAAGAGAAATAACTGTGTTAAAACCTGTAAGCATTAAAAAATTTCAATTGCTGAAACAGCCTGATAATAATTTTGCTATTGATATATAATTATTTAAAATCTTACAGTAAATAGAAAAAGAAAACATAGAACTTGTGACTAATTCCCTAGCCAAATGTACTAGCTTTTATTAAGCTTGCATATTAATCATATAAATATTTAGCATTTACCAGTGCCTCCTGGATGATGGGTGGTCTTATATTATTTTTTCCAATATAACTGTAATAAAATTATTTCTTAGCTTGAAAATAAGTCTGAGTTGGCAGTGATTGGTATCAGTTCAGTTCAGTCGTTCAGTCGCTCAGTCATGTCTGACTCTTTGCAACCCCATGAATTGCAGCACGCCAGGCCTCCCTGTCTATCACCAACACCCGGAGTTCACTCAGATTCATGTCCATCAATTCAGTGATGCCATCTGGCCATCTTATCCTCGGTCGTCCCCTTCTCCTCCTGCCCCCAATCCCTCCCAGCATCAGAGTCTTTTCCAATCAGTCAACTCTTCGCATGAGGTGGCCAAAGTACTGAAGTTTCAGCTTTAGCATCATTCCTTCCAAAGAAACCCCAGGGTTGATCTCCTTCAGAATGGACTGGTTGGATCTCCTTGCAGTCCAAGGGACTCTCAAGAGTCTTCTCCAACACCACAGTTCAAAAGCATCAATTCTTTGGCGCTCAGCTTTCTTCACAGTCCAACTCTCACATCCATACATGACCACAGGAAAAACCATAGCCTTGACTAGGCGGACCTTAGTCAGCAAAGTAATGTCTCTGCTTTTGAATATGCTATCTAGGTTGGTCATAACTTTTCTTCCAAGGAGTAAGCGTCTTTTAATTTCATGGCTGCAGTCACCATCTGCAGTGATTGGTATAGTGGCTTCTTAATCATCAGGAACCCAGGCTTTATCCATTTGTCTCTCTGTCATCCTCATATTTGGCTTGTACCTCATGGTCCAATATGGCTGCTTCACCTACTGCCATTAACTCTGTATTCCAGAGTGTAGAAAGGGGAAGGAAGAAAGGACAGGCCTTTTAAGAGCATGATGTGGCATTTGCACATGTCACTCTTGCTCATGTCCTAAAGGCTAGAATCATCTAGGAAAGAAGACTGGAAATGAAACCCCTAGCTGGGCAACCATTCATTCTACTAAGAATGTTTTTACTGTATTGTAAAGGGAGAGAGGCCATGGGGGGGGTGGCGGTGGGGGAGACAATGAATAGCCTCTTCCATTGACACCTTATATTAAAAGATAGATATGTTTATGTAAGATTCCAGAAGTCTCCCTCTTGATCTGAATCTATTTCTTGCTTTTCTCTTTCCTCCATCTGTCTTCTGGTCCCTCCTCCCCTTTTCCTTGGCGTCTTGTAAATAGCTTAGTTTGAGAGTGCAAGTGACTACATTCCTTCAGTTCTAGTGCTTCCAATCCAGACACCCACTCACCTATTATTCATGCATTTCTACCCATGTAGTCATTTGTCTCCCCCACACTCACACACAAAGTTTTGTTTTACAGCTGGAGAGACATAGGTTTAAGTCCTACTTCCTCTCCTAGTCTGTCTGTGATCTTGGGTTAAGTCCACTAAGCTTTGTAAGCCTTGTTTTCCTCACCTGGAAGAAGGCAACACTGCATCTTAAAGAGTCCCTGCTTAGCCTACTTATCTGATAACTGTGAGGATGAGAATAGTCGTGGGGAAGTGCTTGGATTTTATAAAGGGTGAAGAGCCACATAGCTGGGAAGTAATGCACGGAGGGAGCCCAGGTATGCTGTACCTTCCCGAAACCTGATCATCCTGCTCTTCCCATGGAGTGAGCTGCTGGGAGTCGTGTATCTGCATGTGACCTTATCCCGGTCATAGCTGGTTCAGACAAAGAATCTTGTCCCCAATAGGCTTGACTGTTTATTTGGGGAATATGCATTTGAACTGAAGAGTCATATGATGGTTAGAGAATCCTGTTAGTGGTTGTGGTCTGTAGGAACCAATCACAAACCCTGGGATCCTTGGAGTTCAGCAAGTCTTTGTATTCTGTGAGATGCCTTATTCCTTCAACATATTCCATTTCTGTTCTTTGATTTGTTAGAGTGGTTTTTTTTCCTTACAAGAACCTCAACTAGAAACTCTATTATTGGCAAATTTGGCAGAATGTAACATTTGGTGCTCTCATCTTATAAATCTGTGCCTTTTCACCCTCTCATAGTGAAAGGTAAATGGTGGTTTTTTTGTGTTTCCGTGATCTTTCCCAATCAAAACTGGGCATTAGAAGAAGCTCTGACAACAACTATTAATGCTTAAAAAAAATGTGAATTTATGTGTGTGTGTATGTATGTATGTACATATATATGTGTATATATATCCCTGGAGAAGGAAATGACAACCCACTCCAGTATTCTTGCCTGGAAAATTCCATGGACCGAGGAGCCTGGCAGGCTACAGTCCATGGGGTCGCAAAGAGTCAGATATGACTGAGCACAGCACACACACACACACACACACACACACACACATTTATACACACATATACTCATACCTCTCCCAGGGTGATCAAATGAGCCTTAATTCCACTTATATAACAGAAGAATTTTCTGTGTTAAAACAGAAATGAGAAGGTGGACTTTCTGAAGAAAAGAAAGAGCTTTCAACCTTCTCCACCTCCATTTAACACCAAAGCCCTATGCACAGATGACAGGGTGTGCTCTTCTTCACCACACCCTCACCCTATCACAGACTCCATGCATTCTAGAACCCGAGGGTTGCAGAGCATCCCTGGGGAGCACTTCTTTTGCCTTGGGAAAGCAATCTTCTCATAGAAGCCTCAGAGTCAGGAAGGCTGTGAGCTGCCATGATGTGAGCTGAGGTAGCAGACTTGATTCTGAGGAAACAGGAGGATGTAGAAACTTTCAGAATGAAGTAAAAGGGACTGTTTCAAATCCTAAAAGATGATGCTGTGAAAGTGCTGCACTCAATATGCCAGCAAATTTGGAAAACTCAGCAGTGGCTACAGAACTGGAAAAGATCAGTTTTCATTCCAATCCCAAAGAAAGGCAATGCCAAAGAATGTTCAAACTACCACACATTCATCTCACATGCTAGCAAAGTAATGCTCAAAATTCCCCAAGCCAGGCTTTAACTGTACATGACCTGTGAACTTCCAGAAGTTCAAGCTGGTTTTAGAAAAGGCAGAGGAACCAGAGATCAAATTGCCAACAACCAATGGATCATCGAAAAAGCAAGAGAGTTCCAGAGAAACATCTGCTTCTGCTTTATTGACTATGCGAAAGCCTTTGACTGTGTGGATCACAACAAACTGTGGAAAGTCTTAAAGAGTTGGGAATACCAGACCACCTTACCTGTCTCTTGAGAAATCTGTATGCAGGTCAGGAAGCAACAGTTAGAACTGGACATGGGACAACAAACTAGTTCCAAATAGGAAAAGGAGTCCGTCAAGGCTGTATATTGTCACCCTGCTTATTTAACTTCTATGCAGAGTACATCATGAGAAACACTGGACTGGAGGAAGCACAAGCTGGAAGCAAGATTGCCGGGAGAAATATCAATAACCTCAAGATATGCAGATGACACCACCATTATGGCAGAAAGTGAAGAATTAAAAAGCCTCTTGATGAAAGTGAAACAGAGTGAAAAAGTTGGCTTAAAACTCAGCGTTCAAAAAATTAAGATCATGGCATCCGGTCCCATCACTTCATGGCAAATAGATGGGGAAACAAGGGAAACAGAAATTTTATTTTTAGGGGCTCTAAAATCACTGCAGATGGTGACTGCAGCCATGAAATTAAAAGACACTTGCTCCTTGGAAGAAAAGCTATGACCAATCTAGACAGCATATTAAAAAGCAGAGACATTACTTTGCCAACAAAGGTCCATCTAGTCAAAGCTACGGTTTTTCTAGTAGTCATGTAGGGATGTGAGAGTTGGACTATAAAGAAAGCTGAGCACCAAAGAACTGATGCTTTTGAACCGTGGTGTTGGAGAAGACTCTTGAGAGTTCCTTGGACTGCAAAGAGGTCCAATCAGTCAATTATAAAGGAAATCAGTCCTGAATGTTCATTGGAAGGACTGATGCTGAAGCTGAAATTCCAACACTTTGGCCACCTGATGCAAAGAGCTGACTCATTTGAAAAGACCCTGATGCTGGGAAAGATTGAAGGAAGGAGGAGAAAGGGACAACAAAGGATGAGATGGTTGGATGGCGTTACTGACTCAATGGACATGAGTTTGAGTAAGCTCCATGAGTTGGTGATGGACAGGGAAGCCTGGTGTGCTACAGTCCATGGGGTTTCAAAGAGTTGGACACAACTGAGCGACTAAACTGAACGAAAAGGGACATGAGTGAAAGGGCAGGGTAGGGATCAATGCCTTGGTTCTCTTTATGGCTGGAGGCTATTAAGAGCTATGAAGTTTGGAAATTAAATCTAATATAATTGTTATCTATGTTCATCTACTGGGAGAGTCTGGGGATATTTAGATTGGTTTCAGATGGGTAAAGAAAAGTCAGGAAAATTTAACTTCTGCCCCATTACAGAACTGCTGAGTGCAACAGTTTGGGCTTAAACCAAGTCGCTTTCCCACTTCAGCAAGCTGATTCCACTGGAATTCACTTAATGAGAAAATAGTCTATATTTTAGTGGCAGCATAGTTTCAGTGATTTTAGGAAACTGATTTAAGTTCTAAGAAAAGGGGTCAATGCCTTGTACATCTTTCCTGTAGGGTGTGTGTTTGAAGCTTAATCAATATCTGCTGAGTCATTTTATTCACTAGAACCAGAACCAGCATCCTCTCTTAAATGTAGGAAGTTCACTGGCAAAGAATTAGAAAGATATAGCTAAACAATAGACCTTATATCTAACATTGCCACCCCCTCCAAAATGAAGAAGTGAAAGCCCTGGTAGCTTCATGGTTAGACAGAAACCAAGGGGGAGGGTACATGCAAGATGGTAGGAAGGAGACCGAGTTTAGGGACTTCAGTAAATATTAGAAGCAGTCAGATCTCTGGAACAGAAATAAGAGTTAAAAATTGACCATCATCATTCAACAGAGATTTATCAAGTACTTACTAAGGTCTGTCTAGTCAAGGCTATGGTTTCTCCAGTGGTCATGTATGGATGTGAGAGTTGGACTGTGAAGAAAGCTGAGTGCAGAATTGATGCTTTTGAGCTGTGGTGTTGGAGAAGACTCTTGAGAGTCCCTTGGATTGCAAAGAGATCCAACCAGTCCATTCTGAAGGAGATCAGCCCTGGGATTTCTTTGGAAGGAATGATGCTAAAGCTGAAGCTCCAGTACTTTGGCCACCTCATGCAAAGAGTTGACTCATTGGAAAAGACCCTGATGCTGGGAGGGTTGGGGGCAGGAGGAGAAGGGGACGACAGAGGATGAGATGGCTGGATGGCATCACTGACTCAATGGGCATGAGTCTGAGTAAACTCCAGGAGTTGGTGATGGACAGGGAGTTCTAGCGTGCTGCGATTCATGGGGTCACAAATAGACACGACTGAGCGACTGAACTAGCACGTCAGGTATTGTTATAGGGACCAGGGATTCTGGGGACCACTGCTGAGTGGACAAAACAGAATTGATTTACAATGAAAGCATTTCAAGGATTGGGTTATATTTTATTTACATCTCTCCTTATGCTCTTATCATCCAAAGATGATAAAAGACTTGGATTTGTAAAATTTATATCCTCCTTGTTCAAAAAAACTTAAAGCAACTTCTAAAGTAGTATGCAATTAATGATGAGATTATAAAGTAGAAGTAGAATCAATAGGTAAATACATTTCAAAAATTTAAAAATCATTGGAATATGGACCCGGCCCAGAGTAAGGCTTGTTACTAAGACACATGTATCCTTGAAATGCTAGACACCACAGGTGAGCCGCAGATGGGGCTTTATTTAGGCTTTTCAGTAGGGGAAGATGATACCACCACTGAAACAACCAACCAACCATGGTCTTTGGAAGAAGAATAACAAATCCTAATACTAAGAGGAGGAGAAAATTTAAGAATCCTCCAAAAAGAAGGTCACTCTGAATATGCTAAAGGACTATATCAGAAAGCAAACACCACTTGGGTGAGGCTGGGAGAGCTCTCACCTTGAATCCCGTGGCCGAGTCTCTGTGGGTTCACATGGCATCTCCTCCAACAACAGAGGGGAGGTATGCTCCTAGTGAGTCAGTCCCTGCAGCTTTCTTTGGCAGACATTAACACACAGGAAGGCATGGCTATTGATCCTGCATGTGTTTCATGAGATAAAGAACTTTAATGTGATTCACAGAATCGCTAGAAGCAAGGCAAGAGGGAGATAATAAGGCTTGAAGTGAGCTTCCTGCAGAGAAATGTGTGCTTGTAAACACGATCAGAACATCTCCACTCGGGACGTTTTGCTCACCCAGCTTGTTGTGTACAAGTGGGTTTGGCCATAGGCGTGCTGCCAGGCGGGTGAGGAAGGCCAGAGAAAGGACGGAAACAGGCTGCCACGTTTTGTTAGAATAGAAAGAATAAAGCTGAAATGAAACTGCTCTGCCTGTTCCATAGGAATCATCTAGAGTGCCCTCCTGCCCTTTTTAAAAGGAAGTACCCACGGTTCAGTCAGCCAGGGTATCTGTGAATACGAAACACAGAGAAAAGGTAAAGCTGTGTCTCTATGTCTTTCTCTCAATGTAACTCCGTGTCTTTTCTCTCTGATTTTAGAAAACAGTAGAATGGATACGAAATGGTGAAGCAAGTTTGGTCCATCATTAGAAGGCAAAAAGTAACACTAAAAGACAATGAGTAATAAAGATTAATGTGTAGGATACAGACTCATATAACCCACCATGATGGGTGGTTTTGGGGAACTTGCCAAACTGACATCCTCTTCTGGGATGAGCACATGCACAGGTACACGCAAGCACACACATGCACGTGCGCGCGTGCACACACACACACACACACTTTGCCCCTGGCCCCCCCCGCCGTAGCTGTGACTCATCCCTCTCTGCTTGTGTGGAACAAGGGTGGGCACCTGACCAAGGGCATCTGGTACAGAGGCTGGCTGCTTCATTCTGATGTTCATTCTCTCTCTCCCCCACTCCCTCCCCTCTCCCTCTCCCACTCCCTCTCACTCACTGGTCCTGGGTCTTATGGGATCATGTAGATCCTGTAGACAATGTAGAGATGGAGTTTCTCCCCTCATACTTTGAAAAAACAAAGAAAGCTGGTGGGCAGAAAGAGACAGGAAAGTGAATTAAAGGCTTAGGGAGAAAATAGGGGCCAGAGGCATGTGGCCTTAGATCCACACCCACAGAGGAGGGATAGGAGAGAAGAGAAAGGAAGGGAAGGGCAACACTGGCCTCATGGACTTTCCAATAGACTTGCCTGTCCATGGGCTGAGTGCACACGGCACCTGGTGTACCAGTGAGGTGAAGATGCCTTGTGTCTTTCAAGTGAATCTCTCTCCCATGCATTCTCTCTCTCACTCCTTTCTCACTCAAGATGTTTTAAGTGCGTCTTTGTTTCTAAATTAAATGTTTCCTGACCAAGATACTAAATAGGATGTTTTCTTTCTTTTGAGGTAAGGAATAGAGAATTAATGTATATGGCATAAATATATTTTATGTTTTTATGTATTTATGAATTTTTAAAAAGGAAATAGCTTATTTGTGCAGGTGGAAAGGTGGCTGTGAAATTTGCTAAAAACTGAAAAAAAAAAAGTGAAGCAGAGTTCCCAGTGTCACGTTTCTTTTTAATTGATGTATAGTTGATTTACAATGTTGTATTGGTTTCAAGTGTACAGCAGTGATTCAGTTGTACATTTTATGTGTGTGTGTGTGTGTGTGTGTGTGTGTAAACACACACATACTCTTTTACAGATTCTTTTCCCTTATAGGTTATTACAAAATATTGTATATAGTTTCTGGTTCTATATAGTATGTCCTTTTGCCAGTTTTATGTTAATGTGTGTTTTTAGGGTGGGGCACTATTTCACTGGTTCTATTTGTTTTTCTGCCCCTCCATGCCTGTTTCACTCCTACACCTGTACTCCAGACACCTCTGCCCAGTCCAGGTAGCTACATATACAATTTGGACAGAAGGAGGTGCCTGTGATGAACGTAAAAAGTGATATGAAGTTCAATGGTCACTAATTTAGGAGTGAAACAGAGTCAGATACATTCTTGCAGAAGAAGGTTGCTTTCTTCTCCAAAAGGTAATAGTGTTATTCACTCCATCATGTCTGCCTCTTTGCAACCCGGTGAACTATAGCCCACCAGGCTCCTCTGTCCATGGGATTCTCCAGGCAAGAATACTGGAGTGGGTTGCAATGCACTTCTCCAGGGGAGTTTCCCAACCCAGGGATTGAACCCAGGTCTCCTGCATTGCAGGCAGATTCTTTACCATCTGAGCCACCAGGGAAGCTCCCTTTCCTCCAACTAGCTAGAAAATCTAGGGCCAGGAGGGGCAGGAAAAGGAGAGGAGGTATACTAGATTACACCTAAAATCTCTGCTGGAGTGAGGGCTGTCTTTTTCTAGCACCAGAGAACACTGAGGAAACTGAGGCAGTGCCCAGGTGTCATCCTCATTGCAGTCCAGGTAAAGCCCTAGTTGACAGCAGAGAATGAGTGTCCTGTCAGTGGCCTTGCAGACACCACTCAAGGCCCCGAGACTTGGCTTAGGACTTGTCTGACCCAGAACTGTGGAAAATTCCTCCTCTAAATGCTATGACCCCTCAGAAGGGGGAAGTGAGGGCAAGTGGATCTCTAGAAGTGACAGTGGCTGCCTGAGGCATGACCAGGCTGACACCACAAACCTGGATGGTTATGAAAGGCTCCCTCTCTCTACCCTGACTCTTTCAGATACATTAAAAAAAAAAAAAACCCTTTACTTGGTCTTATTAAGTATAGAGTTCTTACAACATCTTGTGAAAATCGGAACTCTAGGATAATTGTTGATTGAAGGGTGCAGAATTTATGTAGTTAAGGACTCTCAACTGCTTCATTGGAGTTTTTACTGAAAATAAGCTCTGTCTTTAATAATAAATTGAAGTTTTAAAAAGAAATAAGGGTATTTAAAGGACTTCCCTAGTGGCTCAAATGGTAAGGAATCTGGCTGTAATGTAGGAAACCTGGGTTTGATCCCTGGGTTGATAAGATCCCCTGGAGAAGGGACTGGCAACACTCTCCAGGATTCTTGCCTGGAGAATTCCATGGACAGAGGAGCCTGGTGGGCTACAGTCCACGGGATTGCAAAGAGTTAAGACACGACTGAGCGACTAACACTTTCACTTTTTTCAAGGCAATTGAAAGATAGTTTTCTTGGCTCTCAACCAAAGATCAAGAAAAAATGTTTATTAAAAAAATGAAAAAACATTTTCCTGACTGTACATTTCCTCCCCCATCTTCAATGCTTTGCACACAGCTAGATCCACTGTAGACGAAAGATTTGAATGAATGAAAGGGATTTACTAACCAGCATTTGGAAGCATGCTGAAGGATACCAGCATAAGTTATAGTATTCATTTACTCGAGATATTTATGCAGAAAATTCACTCTCTGGTCTTCATTTTGGGGATAAGGGGATGAGTAATGTAGCTAGAGGGCCGGGGCTTCAAGAAAGGCTACGGTACAGACAGTCACTCAGAGGTTGTGGTGGAGGGTGCCCCTGGCCTGAGGCTGTATCTCAAGGGGCTTAGAGAATGTCTTGTTCGCATGAAGCAGAGCTTTCCTGGAGAGCAAGGCTTTGTTGGCGAGGCTTGGGTACTAAAAAATAACTGCCCCAACTCAGCGGCTTTACAGAAAGTTTATTTACCACTCTTGTCACACTCCCAGGCAGGTTACAAAGCCCGCCTCTGTTTTGTTACCTCAACTCCTGGATCCCATGACTTCCCAGGCTCTACACCCAGGGGCGGACAGAGGTGGAGGATTGCAAGTGAGTCTTCAGGGCCAAGCCCGAGAGTAGCTCAGGTCACTTCAGCCTACATCGCATTGACACAGACTCACTCCCATGGCCCCAGCTACAAAGGAGCTGGGAACTGTGGCTTAGCCCTATGCCTGAGAGGAACCTGATGGGGAATGCAAAACATTTTCCACTACAGAGGGCCAGTGGGGGAAAGGGGGCAACAAATGAGCAGGGCGAAGGGGGCACCTGTGTGGCAGCCAGTGTTAGTCTATGCAGCTTCTGGTGGGCAAGGATGCGCGTCAGATACTGCCCTTTCTTGTGTGCAGGCACTGTCTTCATTTTACACCGGCCTTGAGGGCATGTAAAGGGATGTGAGAGCAGCTGCTCTGAAGGAGCCAAGGGGACCTCCAGAGCAAAAGACCTTTGTAATCGGCACAGCGTGCACGGAGGGGAGGCGCCCTCCTCCGCCGCCGCCTCCCCCGCCCCATATGCATGTGTTCGGTTCTGCAGCCTCCACCTGCTTCAGGGAGCTTATTGTGTATGTCCACAGCCAGCTCTGCCCCAGAGCACCTGGCTTGCGTTCCTTGCCGTTCTTTCCCACAGCGTAATAAGCACAGATGCGATGGTGTGTATGGACATCGGGAAAGGAGCGCCCTGCTGCGCTCCTGTTTGCTTTTCCGGAGCCAGCAGGGGGCCCCGCGTCCCCGTGAGAATGTGAGACCGAGGCTGCCACCTAGGGCGGGAGGTCAGACACAGTGATGACTGTCATCCCTGGGCTGTGATCCTCCCAGAGGGACCCTCAGAGATCGACCCGGCCACATCCTCCTGGGAAAGCTTTACTCGCAGGCCACATGGCACAGAGGTTTCTTCTGAGAGCTCGAGAGAGGCAGCCAGCTTAAGTGCTGATATCTTGAATTTTGGGGTGCAACCCACTTTGCAGGGGCCAGCAGCCCTGCCTCCACTCCTCAGGGGGTGATCGTTCTCATCAGGGAAGATCATTCGTTTGCCTGTTAGGCTGTCACTGGAGTTTCAGCTGCTGCTCTGAGTTTTCTCTGTTTATGGAACAGAGAACAACCCGGGAAGTGTTTTCTAAAGAAGAAAGCTTGGTGTTAGAAGTGTTTCAAAACTGAGGACAGAGCAAGGAGTCAGACGGGACCGCGGGGCCTCTCGGGATCTCAGGCCAGTTGCCCTGGTCTGTGGAGTTCCTTGTGCTGTCCTGTCCACTCCCAGAGCGGCTTCTCTGAAGGAGCAGACGGGACCATGAAATGCTTCCGTATGGAAGTGTTTCATGAAGACTTCCAGAACCGGGTGCTCCCAGCCCATTATTACTGAAATAAGCAGCCTCTCTCTCACTAGATGGACTCATCATGGTCTTCTAGAAATTCTCCAGATTATCTTTCCTGAATGAAGGTAGAGGGACTAACATCTGGAAACTAAGTGAGTGTTCTGATGTTAGCCTGTGGGCTTTAGATCACCATCAGAGCAAGTATATAGTCAGGTACACAGTCATTTGTTCCCTGTAAATTGTTCCCCCTCAAAAAAGGATTTTTTAAAATGAGCCCTTTCAGAACCTCTTGTGTGGAGACTGAGTGCTGAGCACTGTGGCAAAGGGCCTGGTGGTCTGCTCTCTGTCATTCCCCGCTCCTTCCTGAATGCTTTCTCCAGGGCAGCTGTTGGAAGACAGACGAACAGTCAGTTCGAGGTTCAGTTGTGGCCCCTGGTTAGCAACCTCATGGGTAACTGAGGAAAAAAGTCAACTTGAGTCATGCTTTGTGACAGACCACAACCCAAGATGACAGTGATACCGTCATAATTCCAAAACATAATACGATTTTCATAAGTGGGACTTAGTGCTTAAAGACACTACAGAGTTTGAGGCAACAGCTCCAGTGAGTCATTTTGCAATGAATTTACTGGGAAGAATCACTTTTCATAATTCCTCAGTGGTCCCAGCAATTATGTCTGTTGAAAGTACTGCGTTTCTTCTTTTTCCCTTTTAGATTTTTATACATTTTGACTAACAGGCATGGAAATAAGACAGTGCTTTGAATGACTTTTTAAAAAGTGCCCGATATACTTAGCATTCCACAATTAATGCAGTATCATTTTAGGAAAGCGATTCCAGTTCTGTCTTCTGGTATCTGTGGCAACAAATGTGTGGATATTATCAGAAATAGTATTTGTTTGTTTTAAAATGTATTCCTCAGACCTCTTGATTTCTTCCTGACAGACAGAGCAGACATTTTGCACTCTGGTTTGTTCCTTCTAGTCAACTGTCTCAACTAGCCAGGTGAAGCAATTTCCCACCAGGTTAAACAACCTTCTGAAGCCTTTCTTCTGCTCCCCTTCATTTCTAGCCTGTGTTCTTAGCACCCAGTTTGTATATAATATCACAGAGTTTGGTGCTTTAATCTGTGCATCTAAAAGGTGGAGCAAAATTAACCACAGCCAAGTGACCAGAGCTAGTCTCCTCTCTCACTGTGAGAACAACAGACATGTTTGCCTTTCAGTACATTAGGTCTGCAGCTACATTAGTTGTTTCTGTGTCTTTAGATTTTGCAAAAGGGAACTGAAAGCCAGCAAGTCGTATTAGAAGCCCATTCATAAAATGAACAAAAAAGAGATGAAAACCACCCAGAAGGAGGTGGTATATTTTTCACTTTGCGTTTTGTAGGCGTAAGTCCCTTCCTTATAATTTGCAATTTTTTCTGAGAGGTGGTGGATTTTCACTTCAGAGGCAAACAATATCATGACAAGACAGCCACAGGAGCCTGCAAGAGAAAGAACAAACAATGTGCTGGGACAAGTATTTCCTGATTGTAAGGGACAAGGAAGAGGGTTTACGTGCAAACTAAAGAAAACCTTTCCCATCATTTCATTTGCATTCTTCTACAAAAATACTTCAAATTTGTAATCATGAGCTTGATACTCCAATGACGGGTGGTAGTATCTGGGTTGGAGAAGGAAATGGCAACCCACTCCAGTGTTCTTGCCTGGAGAATCCCAGGGACAGGGGAGCCTGGTGGGCTGCCGTCTATGGGGTCGCACAGAGTCGGACACGACTGAAGTGACTTAGCAGCAGTATCTGGGTTATGGCTCTGAGTGAGAAGACTTGTTGCAGGATAGAATCGAGCCAATCTTACAAAGACTAGGAGATGTTCCACTTTGCATGAAGAGAGGCTGAATTGCTGGGCACCTTAAAAGCACAATGGTGGAATCAGGCTACACAGCAACCACTACTGTGGTGTGACTTCAAGAGAACACATTTCTCTGTACTTCGCAGGCCATATACGAGAAATGATTGTCATCTAGTCCCCTTGTGAAAGGGCTAAAAGCTTTCTCCTTACCCTCCTCCGGCTCCCATCTGGCCACAGCTGCCCAGAGGTGTCCTTGCACAAAGGCAGCCATGACTAACATGTTGAGGTGGAGAGTATCTATTCTCCTTGTTTGTAACAGAACTCAGGTTTTTTACCTAGGTATGTGGCTGCCTTCAACAAAGACTACATTGGTTGAGGGAGGGTGGTATGTGGGGCTAGAAAAGTTTCCGTGAAGTGTGCAGCATTAGGGGCCTGCACTTTCCTTCCCTATTGTCCTTCTTGTAGCTGAAATATGTATGCAATGGCTGGAGCACCATTTGGGGCAAGTGGCCTTAGAAATGGAAGCCATGTGTATGGAAAAATAGGAAAGGAGGAATCTTGGATATCAGATACCAGGAGTCACCAGACCAGCCCTGGACTTCAACTTCTAGGTTTTTACATGAGAGAATAATAAGTACTTATTTTGTTTAATCCATTATTATTATTTTCCTCTCATTTATTACTCATTGGTAGCCTAATCTACTTTTAAATGGCGTGACTATGGCCTGGAATTCTCTGCAGGACAGGGGCACAACATATTGAGTGGTGCCTGAAAACTCAGGCCCTCTCCCCTGAGGATGGAGGAAGGAAGCACCCTCAGAGGGGTGGGTGGCACAGGGGGGCAGAAGCATGTGGCAATGGGGGAGCAGAGTCAGGGACACCAAGGAGAGCCAGGGCTCTGAGGGCTCCCACAGCTACAAATGCATCCCAGGTCATCATAACAGGTTGCTAGTTTAAAAGAGACTTGCTGAAATGGTTTTCTGACTTTGATTAAAACAATTTGGTTTCACACTCTGAATCTCCCTTTTGTTATATGAATGTAGTCCATTTAAGTTTTATTATTTGGTCACTCTGTGCTGCATGTGGGATCTCAGTTCCCTGAGCAGGGACCAAACCTGTACCCCCTGCAGTGGAGTTCAGAGTCTTAACCACTGGACTACCAGAGAAGTCCCAAAGTCAGTTTTAACCTCCCAGTCTCCACTTCCTTGTCTATAAAATATGGATAAGAAAGATGATTCAAGATTAACATTTGATATTAGAATTGTCACAGAGAAATGCTTCCTAATTGATCACTATTCCTCTGGTGTTTATGTATTCTTTTTGCCTTGCAAGTCTTAACCATCATCCCTTACTGCACTCTACCACACACCAAAAAAAAACCCCTAACTCCATCAGTTAGGCTACCCTGCCTTGTTCCTCCACACACTCTCCCATTAGATTTGTGACTCCTTGAAGAGGAGTAAGTGCTTTTGCCTTCAATGACAGTTAATTCAGATGTCCTGGGAGCAGCAACATAGTGGCTTAAGTTCCATTCATTAATTCACTCAATCCTTTATTCAGTGAGACTTATTGATGGGCCAAGCATGGTAATAGTGATGGAGCTTTCAGCATGAAAGAAAAGGCATATGGTGGTTTCTGTTCTAACAGAGAGTATAACTGGGCAGGGAACTCAGATAAAAAAGTTGTAAACCTATCGCAGTGAGCGTCATAGTAAGGGAGGTGCAGGTGACTATACCTGAGAGGGTGGGCAGCATCCTAGAAGGTTCTTTGGAAGTAGCTGTAGGAAAAGTTAGCAAAGGGAGGCTGGACTGTGTAGGGAGAACATTCCAGACATGAGGTGCTAACATGCAAATGTTGTCCCATTCCTTTTCTAAAGGCTGGGATTGGGTTGGTAGAGTGGGGGTGGGGGCAGGAGTGAACAGGAAAAGTGAAATTCCAATTCTTCTATTAGAATTTCACTGAGGACTGGCCCCACCAGCTTGCTCCTCGTCATCATACACCCCCAAATAATCAAATGATATAATTTTCTAGAAACTTCACTTCCCACCAGCCTCGGGGAATATTCCTTTGTAAAAATTGTCAGCCTATTTTTGTATTCTGAGCTTAAAACCAGAGCTCTCCCCTGGCAAAACCGTATTATTCCTTTATTGTTCAAGCTAACAAAGAGGCTGCGATGCTGTTTTCTCTTTATCTTTTATTTGAAAATTGTGGAGAAAATGCCATTGCTTTTACCATGAGAACCTTCTTTGTGTGAGGAGATGGTGAATTTCAGACCGAAGTGAAGCACTGTATATTCATGGTGCTTGAAAGAAAAATTCAAGTTCAGTTTCCTTTTTCAAGTTGTTAAATATTTTAAAGGTACTACTTTGTTAAGGAGACTGCATCATAGTGAGACCACATTTCAAATCCTTAAAGTCAAGGTTGCTGGGGTATCTTAAAAACAAGAGCCCTTTGCTGGAGCTAATACTTCAAGCCTGCAAGCTCCCAAAACACAACATAGTCTTTAAGAGGATGGTCTATGATTTCGCTCTGGATTTAGGCGTTATCTGTAAGTAGACTTGGTCATTTCAGAGTCAGAGCATGGAAACCCAGCCTGAGTCTCTGCCAACCCCTGAGTGATGCTAAGATGCATGGAGGGAAACAACTCAGTATGAACTTGGGGCATTTTTGCTTCTCTTTCCCTGGCTCTAAAAGAAATATGGGGCCACTGATACCAGAATTGATGCTTTTGAAGTGTGGTGTTGGAGAAGACTCTTGAGAGTCCCTTGGACTGCAAGGAGATCCAACCAGTCCATTCTGAAGGAGATCAGCCCTGGGATTTCTTTGGAAGGAATGATGCTTAAGCTGAAGCTCCAGTACTTTGGCCACCTCATGCGAAGAGTTGACTCATTGGAAAAGACTTTGATGCTGGGAGGGATTGAGGGCAGGATGAGAAGGGGACGACCGAGGATGAGATGGCTGGATGGCATCACTGACTCAATGAACTTGAGTCTGAGTGAACTCCAGGAGTTGGTGATGGACAGGGAGACCTGGCGTGCTGCGATTCATGGAGTCGCAAAGAGTCAGACACGACTGAGCAACTAAACTGAACTGAACTGAACTGATACCTATTTATGGCTTATGGAGCAAAAGGGACCCGAAAAGTGTTTCTCTTTTTGATGTGGCTGCTAGGGACATGGAGAGAGGGGTGTAAGGGATAAGAATAGATGTGAGTAATGATAAGAATAGGGTTCAGCATGTTTCCAGTTTGGCCCTTAGACTCCAACGAGGGGGTTCCTGCTATGGGTGCCATATTTAAAGGGTCCTGCTCTCTCTGTCCTGTTGATACCTCTCCCCCATAAGGTGAGGAATCCTTGATGTCAATGGAATGGGTCCGTCTAGAGTCCTTGACTGCGTTCTAGACTATACTCTTGCTGTTGTTCAGTCACTAAGTCCTGTCCGACTCTTTGTGATCCTATGGACTGCAGCATGCCAGGCTTTCCTGTCCTTCGCTATCTCCCAGAGTTTGCTCAAACTAATGTCCATTGAGTTGATGATGCCATCAAACCATCTCATCCTCTGTCAGCCCCTTTCTTCCTGCCTCCAATCTTTCCCAGCATCAGGGTCTTTTCTAATGAGCTGGCTCTTTGCATCAGGTGGCCCAAGTATTGGCGCTTCAGCATCAGTCCTTCCAATGAATATTCAAGGCTAATTTCCTTTAGGATTGACTGGTTTGATCTCCTTGCAGTCCAAGGGACTCTCAAGAATCGTCTCCAACACCATAGTTCAAAAGCATCAATTCTTCAGTGCTCAGCCTTCTTTATGGTCCAACTCTCACATCCATACATGACTGATAGAAAAAGCATAGCTTTTATATGGATCTTTGTTGGCAAAGTGATATCTCTGCTTTTTAATATGCTGTCTAGGTTGGTCATAGCTTTCCTTCCGAGGAGCAGGCGTCTTTTAATTTCGTGGCTGTAGTCACCATCTGCAGTGATTTTGGAGCCCAAGAAAATAAAGTCTGTCATTTTCCATTGTTTCCCCATCTATTTGCCTTGAAGACTGTACTCTTGGGACTCAGGAATTTTCTCTGCACACAGCCCTGAGCACTCTTCCTGAGCTGGCATGAGTGTCTTTCCTGGGTCCATCTCCCCAGGGGTGGATTTTGTGGCAGGTGCTATATAGCGCCAAGGCCTGAGAGTGGCCAAGGGAAAGAACAGCTGTTTGGCAGGCATGGTCAGAGGTTGGATATGCAGTGGAGTGTTCATACGTGCTTGCTTGAGGCCTTTTACAGTGTGGGTGGAACCAGGCATAGGAAGAGAAGCGAAGAGACAGGGGATGGTACTCCTCCCTTCGCCACACTCAGGTGCAGAATTTCCAGAGCTCAAGAATTCTAAATTTGGGACTTCCCTGGTGGTCCAGTGGCTAAGACGCTACACTCCCAATGCAGGGAGCCTGGGTTCAATCCCTGGTCAGGGAACTAGATCCCACATGCTGCAACTAAGACCTGGCATGGCCAAATAAATAAATAAATGTAAATATTTTTTTAATTATAAGAGATATTATTTTTTTAAGTATTCTAATTTGAATCTTGCTTCCAGGACCTTATTTGTCAGGGAGAAGGATAGAATATGTTTCATTGAATAGTTTAGCTTATAACTTTGAACTGTTTAGACATGTGGTATGTGGACTTTCATTCATGCTCTTGCCCACAGCCTCTCAGAGGTTAGGATCATGCCTGCATGCTTCCTTCTTTCTTTGCCCAGTTACTTGTGTGTCCCCTCAAGAACCCAAACTCCGCCGGGGCCATTTCAGTCCCCACCGCCCAGGTCTGTCTATCTGACCAACACTGCTCCAGCTCACAAGAAAGATCAGAGTACAACAGATGTAGGAGAACCCGGCAAACCTTGCTCAAGCTAGGATTTAGACTATAACGAGGCACGTGACTGAGGTTTTCCTGCTGACATCTTACTCAAAAACGAGCCATTTTCCTTTCACATGTTTGATTTCCCCACCATCTGGCTGGTACCATAGTGATTTTTTTCCCCTTCTCCTTTTAATGACTTCGATTACTCAGTGAATTTCTGACTGAATAGGATAGCCAAGTTATAAGGCCATCAAACCATGAATTATCAGTCAATTAACAAACATGTGTCGTGTACTAGACACTGCATACTCAAGGCTCCCCTCTGGCAGCTGTCTGGGGCTGCAGGATTGGACATCTCTCTCTCCTCCAGTCCTTACAATATAGGGAATGAAGGTCACAGCCAACAAGAACACTGCTTCTTCATTCCTTGGTGACCCCTGAGGTTGACTATGCTCTCAGTGGTGGGAACATCCTGCCAGGATCCATGGAGTCTGGTGGAAATTTTCCCTCAAAGATGAAAAAATAAAACCCCAACTCTGAAGCATTCTATTATCACTAAGATTGCATTTGGGAAATAGTAAATTAGAATTTCAATTCATTTAAAACAATGGCCAAGATTTCCAAAAAGCTAACACGTCTTTAAACTCTTTTAGAGATAATTGGGGTGAGGATTTGCCACCCTAAATTATCTCACTTCAATATATTGATTATTTTGAATTTAAGTTACATAAGAAACAGCTAGTATAAGAAGGACGCTCTGACCCTCCTCTTCTCCCTGAAATCAGGAAATAAATTGCCCACTTGAAGAGTGCCCTCTCTGCACCTGGAGGGTAGAAGACATCCTTATCACCAGAGATAGAGAATTCAGGGCCAAGATGGCTGTCTAAACAAAACTTGTAAGTTCTTCACCAATTTACTACCCCAAGCCCCAGCCACTTTGTCTTGTTAATTTTTCACAAATTATTGTTTCTTTGTCTGAAAGATGTAAAAGCTGCCTGCTTGGGTAAGTTCTTCGAGTCTCATATTTTATGAGCTCCAGTACGAAATTAAATTTAGTCTTCTCTTGTTAATCTGCCTTTATCAATTTAATTATGAGACCAGGCAAAGAACCTGGAAGGGAAGGGAGAAAAGTATTCTGTCCCTGCGATGGCAGCTTTTAGAGGCATTCCATTTCCTCTACAGCATGATAAATTGAAAATTTCCTTCTTTAAGGAGACTTAAGAGATGATACACAGTGTAGGAAAACCACAACTTTTCAGGTGTAAGTGCTAATTTTCTGTGAAATTATGTAATTTCACTAGAAAATCAGTTTTATTGGTGACATCTCTGGCCATGATTTCTTCCCCAAAAGGAAACTGCTCTAGTTCCAGACTACTTTAGAGATCAGTGGCTACCATCTAGACTAGTAAGGCAAGCTAATCCCTAAGAATAGATTGAGGTTGTCATGAGAGCCATTTGGTCATGTGTTTCTAAATAGCAGGTATGGATGAAGTTATAATACCAGCTGCTGTTGTTCTGTTGCTCAGTCTTGTCCGACTCTTTGCCACCCCGTGGACTGAAGCCCACTAGGTTTCTCTGTCCTTCACTATCTCCCAAAGTTTGCTCAAACTCACATCCATTGAGTCGGTGATGCCAAGCAACAATATCATCCTCTGTCACCCCCTTCTCCTCCTGCCTTCAATCTTTCCCAGCATCAGGGTCTTTTCCGATGGCTCTTCACAATAGGTGGCCAAAGTACTGGGGCTTCAGCCTCAGCATCAATCCTTCCAATGAATATTCAAAGTTGATTTCCTCAGGATTGACTGGTTTGATCTCCTTGCAGTTCAAGAGACTCTCAAGAGTCTTCCCCAGCTCCACAGTTCAAAAGCATCAGTTCTTCAGCACTCATAATACCAGTGAGGTTCAGCTTTCCCCCTTCTTCTGTAATGTATGTCTTCTGTCATAGAGAGTTGCAGAGCCCATATCTAACTTCAGTTTTATAGATGTCACGTGAGTGAGAATGATTCGTGCAAAGAAGAAATGGTCTTAAAACACCACATTTGTCTAATCTAAATCGATTTTCAGAAAAGGAGATGGTCATTTGTTACTAGAAGATGTTTAGAGCTGCTTCTATTTTATTCATTTATTCAACAAATACTTACTGGGTGCTTACTGAACTATTCTAGGTACTGGGGAGACAGCACTGATAAAGCAGATGAGGAACTTCCCTGGTGGTCCAGTGGTTAAGACTCTGCATTTCCAATGCAGGGGACATGGGTTTGGTCCTTGGTCACAGAACGAAGATCCCACATGGCACATGGCATGGCCAAAAATAAATAAGATACGGTCTTCTATATCATAGTATCCTGACTCCCACAAAAGCAGATGAAAACTCCTAAGTTGATGAGACATGTATCTTAGTGGTGATGAGAATGGAGAGAGAGGCAATAACAAAATAAGTAAGTTCATTCTATAGTTTATCAGAGTGTGATGTGTACTAAGGAGAATAAAATAAAGCAGGGAAGAGAGATGGCCAGGGGAGGTCTCAGAGAGAAGATGACATTTCAGTGCCTCTTGATGAAGTCGGGGAGTTAGAAGACAGGTATTTGAGGGGAGGAGCATTTCAAACAGAAGAAACAGTGAGTGCAAAGGAACCAAGTGGTTTTAGAGAACCAGGCAGAGAGGAGTAAGACATGAGGCATGTGTGTGGTTTTTGTGGTGGGTAGAGCAAGTGCTGCTTTGAAAGTCGTAGAATGGACTTAGATTTTGACTCTAAATAAAAGAGAGGGTGGGACTTCCCTGGTGGTCCAGTGGTTAAGAATCTGCCTTCCAATGAGTGGATGCAGGTTCGAGCTCTAGTCAGGGAATTAAGATCTCACATGCCGTGGGACAACTAAGTCCATATGCCACAACAACCCCTGTACTGCAATGAAGAGCCTGTACTGCAATGAAGATCCAGGGCAGCCAAAATAAAAAACTTAACTGAAACAGAGGGAAGACGTAAGTGACCATCCTGAACAGACAGGAGTCTTTTTGCAATTGTGTTAGGACAAGAATGAGGATCTCCTTGCAGAAGGTCACACACAGCCAGGCCCTGGGCTAAGTGATCTAAACAGCCCTTCTACTGCACCCTTACCATGAATGACCTAGAGTGCAGTCCCCTCACTATGATTCTGGCCCTTCAGATGGGACCCTGCATGTCTAAACAAAACTCCTTGCCCACTGCCATGACAAGCTGGCTAATATTACTTCTCTCCCTCCTGTGGTCTCCTTCCAAAGTATATGCTGAGAAACCAGTGGAGTATTTTTGTTGCTGACTTTTCTTACAACCAATCCTATCCTCCTCAGGCTCTGTAGCTTTGATGCCTGGACATCCTTGATTTCTTCTCAGACCCTGAACAACAGCTCCTCCATAAAGATTGATGTGGAAATAAGTTGCAGTTGATTTTTCAACTAACAGTTGCAGAATAATATGCCCTAGACTTATTACAGGACTTCCCATGTGGCGCTAGTGGTAAAGAATCTGCCTGCCAATGCAGGAGCTAAAGGAGATTTGGGTTCAATCCCTGAGTTGGGAAGATCCCCCAGAGTGGGAAATAGCAACCCACTCCAGTATTCTTGCCTGGAAAATTCCATGAGCAGAGGAGCCTGACAGGCTACAGTCCACAGGGTCACAAAGAGTCAGACACAACTGAATGACTTAGCTGGCACACACACACACACACAAACACACACACACATATGCACACACAGACTTGTTAGAGAGGCCAAGATATTATTAATCCTGAAACTGATCTATCCACCTTTCTATTTCTGTACTGTTCTTTATTTTCCTGTCTTCATATTTTATATATGACGTGCTTATTAATGTTCCATGCCATGGTTACAATTATCCTAATTAATTACTCCCATATTAGGAGCATCCCCTTTTTAAAGAAAAGCGGTATTTTCATTGTTTATTTTGGTTGGTGTAACTCAAACATGATGCTGCATATAAGAGAAGATACAGTAAGTACAATTTGCAGTAAGTCCACATTGTGGTGGTTTTCATCACCTCTAAAAGGCATGAATCAATGCACTTTATAGCATCCTCAGAGAATACTCACTGAACTGCCTAGGATATTCTACCATGGGTCCTTGGCAAGTCTTCCATGTAACCTGCTTTCTTACATGCACATGGGAGTTAGACTCTGTATCATCAATTGGAAAATTTCTTGAATGGAATGTAGAAAAGGCATACACTTATATAGTCAGTCCTCCAGTGTGAAACTGCGGGTCTGGTTGCTTCCATGCTCCACTCCTTCTGTTTGGGTTCCCTCTATTTCTCTATCTCCTTTATTTGAGTACATTTATCTCTCTCCTACTATATTATGAACATTGAAGGAAGGTTTTTTCCCACCTTGTTTTCCCCATTCTGCCTTCCCTGGCCACACTCACCTCCCTCTCACTGACTCTTGACAGTGGCCTCCTTTTCACAAAGCTCACTGGTGACCTGTACTGTTTTTGTTTTTTTTTTTTAACCTTTAATTAAAGTATAGTTGATTTACAATGTTGTGTTAGTTCCTGTCTGTGCTTAGTCGCTCAGTTGTGTCCAACTCTTTGTGACCCATGGACTGTAGCCCGTAGCCCGCCAGGCTCCTTTGTCCATGGGGATTCTCCAGGAAAGAATACTGGAGTGGGTTGCCACGTTCTCCTCCAGGGAATCTTCCCAACCCAAGGGTCAAACCCAGGTCTCCCACACTGCAGGCCGATTCTTTACTGCCTGAGCCAGTGCTAGTTCCTAGTGTACAGCAAAGTAATTCAGTTACGTATATATATTCGTATGTAGTCTTTTTCATATTCTTCTCCATTATGATTTATTACAAGACTTTGACTATAGTCCCTGTACCATACCGTAGGACCTTGCTGTTTATCTATTTTATATACGGTTTTATATATATATAGTTTTCTATTTATTAAATATAATTAATTTATTTTATATATAGTTAGTATCTGTTAATCACAACTCCTAATTTATCCCTCCCCCCCACCTTCCCCTTTGGTAACTATGAGTTGGCTTTCTGTTGTTGACCTGTACTCTTGAAACTTTCCCATCTTGTAGCCTCCAGGATACCACATCTCCTGATTTTCCTTCTTCATCTACAGAGAGGCCTGGTCAGGGTCCTTTCCTGGCTCCTCCTCCTTCTCAACCCCAGAACTAACTGATGGGATTGGCCCCAGGCCAATTTTTCTGTAACTACATTCTCTTTCTCGATGATCTCATCCATTTTCATTGCTTTGAATAATATGTATATCCTGACAACTCCTAAATTAATGTTTTTTGCTAGACCTCTTCTCTGAGTTCCAGACTCATATATCTGACTGTCTATTTGACATGTCCTCTTGAACATCTCATAGGATCTGAAACTTGACGGGCCCTAAATAGAATTCTTGATTTCTAATACTAAGCTCCTCTCCCCACCACTTTTTTGTCCTGAACTCTAAGCCTGTTCCACCCCCAACTTATTCATCTTGGTTAATGCCACCACTGTCTACTAATAGCTTAAGCTGCCTGCAAAGCATTTTGGATCTACTTTCAAAATGTTTTTAGAATCCATTCATCTCTCTCCATCTCCAATGCAATAGCCTACTCTTTCACCAGATATTTCTTAAAAGGTAAATCAGCTATCAGACAGCTTCTTAAGGCCTTTCAAAAAAGTTTCTCTGTGCAATTAGAATCAATTCTAAAAGACTTATAGTGGCTTTTGAGGTCTGACATTAACTGATGTTAGCTGATCTCTCTAATTTCTTTCTTTCTTTCTTTCTTTTTTTTTTTTTTTTTTTGGCCATTTTCCCCTCACTGCCTACCCTCTAGCCACAGGGGCCTTCTTTCAGTGCCTACAGCATGCTGGCCTCTTTCCCAGCATCTCCTCATATGTGTTTTCTCCTCTCATTGGAAATTCTCTGAGGGTTCTCAGCTTTGTATCTTTAGAACTCAGCTACCTGGAAAAACTTTCGCCAATAACCTTATTAAGACTTGATCTCCCCTCCCCTTCATTCTCCATCATGGCAGTCTGTTTATCACCTTTATTGTGATTACTGTGACTTTTAATTCCCTGTGTACACTTCTGTTGAACCTCCCACTAGATGGTTGGCTCCCTGAGGGCAGGACAGTATGCCTGCAAATTGTGGTAACACCAGCACCCACTCGTAATGGCTGGTTCACAGCGGCACCCAGTCAGGGTTTGTTGAATAAATGAAACACATGCACCTGTATCAGTGGTTCTGGACACTGGTCACATATGAGAATCACCTGTTCAGTTCAGTTCAGTCGTTCAGTCACGTCCAACTCTTTGTGACCCCATGGACTGCAGTATACCAGGCTTCCCTGTCCACTCAAACTCATGTCCATTGAGTCAGTAACGCCATCCAACCATCTCATCTTCTATCATCCCCTTCTCCTCCTGCCCTCAATCTTTCCCAGCATCAGGGTCTTTTCCAGTGAATCAGTTCTTTGCATCAGGTGGCCAAAGTATTGGCATTTCAGCTTCAGCATCAAAGTATTCAGGACTGATTTCTTCTACAATTGACTGATTTGATCTCCTTGCAGTCCAGGGGACTCTCAAGAGTCTTCGCCAATACCACAGTTCAAAAGCATCAGTTCTTCAGTGCTCAGCTTTCTTTATAGTCCAGTTCTCACATCCATACATGACTCCTGGAAAAACCATAGCTTTGACTAGATGGACCTTTATTGTCGTCTGCCTCCAATGCGGGAGACCTGGGTTCGATCCCTGGGTCAGGAAGATCCCCTGGAGAAGGAAATGGCAATCCACTCCAGTATTCTTGCCTGGAGAATCCCATGGACGAAGAAGCCTAGTAGGTTACAGTCCATGGGGTCGCAAAGAGTCGGACACGACTGAGCGACTTCACCTTCACCTTCACCTCTTTGGAAACCTTTAAAAAGATCAGTGCCCAGCCTCCACCCCCAGAGATTCCAATTTAATTAGTGTGGTGTTGGATCCAACATCCGTATATTTAGAACTTTTTTTGGCTGCTCTGAGTCTTCATTGTGGCATGCAGACTTTCTCTAGTTGTGGTGAAAGGGCTTCTCATTGCCATGCGTGGGCCTCTCTTGTTGCAGAGCATGAGTGCACAGGTTCTGCAGTTGCAGGATATGAGCTTCTCTTGTTCACCCTGAGGCATGTGGGTTCTTAGTCGCCAACCAGTGATTGAACCTGCATCCCCGTTATTGGAAGGTGGAGTCTTAACCACTGGACCACCAAGGAAGTCCCAGTATGTTTAGAACTTTCTTCTGGTGATTCTAACACACCGTCCAGGAAGAGACTCACTGTCCAAAATGCACTGTGCATGTGTGTTAAATTGCTTCAGTCATGTCCGACCCTTTGTGACCCTGTGGACTATAGCATAGCAGGTGCCTCTGTCCATGAGAGTCTCCAGGCAAGAATACTGGAGTGGGTTACCATGCCCTCCTCCAGGGAATCTTCCCAACCCAGGATCTAACCTGTGTCTCTTCCATCTCCTGCATTGGCAGGTTGGTTCTTTACAACTGGCCCTTCCTGGGAAGCCCCAAAATGCACCGTGGGAGACCATTAGGAAATCTAGTGTTATATCTCAGATCTAGGTTATAACTGACAAGATGAGAAAAAGCAAATTAACTGACTTGGGTGGTTTCATGCGAGAATGATAACAGGAGACTGAGGCTTGTGAGCCGGACTGGAGGCCATGAGAGTGGGAGGCCTTTCTGGTCCAGGGTGGCAACAGGATTCTGGACCGTACAGACCAGCAAGCTGTGGTGACTGCACCGTTGCTGGCCTCACCCAGAGCCTGGCTCCCTTTCCTTCTTTCCCCAGAGGGTCTGGCATGCAGCACGTCAGGACACACCAGGAGATGCTCACAGCACTGTTACTCCAGGCAGCGTGCAGGGTCCCAAACAGACAAACAGGAAAGCTCTTTTCCTTCCCCTTCTCCTGTCTCCACACCTCAGGATGCCAAGTCTGGGGTTCCCACCCAGCAGGGAGGTGGCCAGCTGAAGAAATAGCCCTGGCATGACATAGCACGGGGAACGGAGGATCCTGGGGAAGCCAGGGTGAGCAAGAGAAGAAAAAGAGAGAGGAAGGAGTTTTTCTTTGCTGGCTGTGAGGGAGGCCACCTGGGCAGAGAAACAGGGGAGGCCACCCAGAAGGGAGCTACCCCGGGGGAGGGGTCTCTAGTGATGTGTGACCCCCATCCTCACCCTAGGGCTCTAAGGGACTCCTCCCCCAGCACAAGCTCCAAGTTCTGAGTGTATGCTCCACTGGCTTACATTTTGAGTGTCTGTGATAAGGGCTGTGAAATCCCCATCTTTCCACAAGTGGGGGTTCAACCTGGGAGTCGCTGTGACTATTATAGCTTTAGAGAAACTTTTCCAAACCTCCAGGGACTTCTGGGTACTGTAGGTAGACCAAACAGAATGGAGTGGTTAGTCTGTGATTCAAGAATGGCCTGTTACCTCTAGAGGTCACAAAGTGTTAGTCCATCTGACCATGACACGTTTTGTTGTCATGCACAGTTTTTTAAAAATTGTTGAAAATTTTGGCATTTCAAAATAAGAAATTGGGGACTTCCCTGGTGGTCCAATGATTAATAAGACTCTGCATTTCCAATGCAGGGAACATGGCTTCGATCCCTATTCTGGTAACTAAGATCCCACATGCCTCATGGTTGGGCCAAATTGTAAATAAATAAATAAATCCCATTGAAAAATAAAAATTTGGGACTTAAAGCAGATAATCTGGCAACACAGGGCCTTTATCCTCTGCCAGAGGCCGGTCTGTAGCTGGTTCATTCCTTTCTCCCCCTCTTCCTTCTCTCATCCACAAAACTTCATTGAATACCTGCTTTTGCAATAAGTTCATGGATAAATCCGATACAGTATAAGCACAGGGCCTGTGTTCCCGCATATATTTCTGTGCTCAGGCTTTCTTTGGATGGACTTGGCCAAAAGCCGAGATAAGAACTGGGACTTGGATTAAATTCTGCATCCTTCTGAGTCATCCTGCTTTTCAAATACCGTTAGTTCAGTCATCCATTAGAACTGTCAAATAATTTGTCTTCCAAATGGGCTGTCCTCAGTTTTCATTCAGAAGCCAGAGTGTGAGATAGCTGTGCCACTTAAGAAGCTGTTGTGTCTCGGCGTCAGACCAACTCTTCTTTCCTCTACCCTGTGATGCTGGGTCCAGATTCCCCGCACTCGGGTTCTGTCTTGGCTGTTCTGCCCACAGGGAGGGCAGCAGGCAGGGAAGTGAGGTCTGGCTGGTCTTGTCATGGGCTAGCACGGTTCCAGGCAGCAACTGGGGAGTTCCCAAGCTCTTTCCACACTCCCAGAGCTGCCCCCTGGTGTCCCGTGAGAGTGCCATCCTCTCAAGCGACAGTGCCACCTCCTCAGAGGGCTGAGACCCAGTGCCCTGGGGCCTCTCCTCCAGCCTCAAGGTTCTGGTAACCCTAACCTCTTCCCTGCATTCTCTAAGCCCTAGGGATGGCCACTGCTTTCTGACGTTGCCATCTCTGAGTTACCTCTGGGTCTCCTTTTTTCAGTCCTCCAAAGTCTGCGTAATCAACTCCCTATGGCCCTGGTTCTCAAACCTGAGCTTTCAGCAGTCACCTGCTCAGTCATGTCCAACTCTTTGGGACTCCATGGGCTGTGGCCCGCCAGGCTCCTCTGTGCATGGCAAGAATACTGGCACAGGTTGCCATCTCTACATCCAGGGGATCTTCGACTCAGGGATCGAACCCAGTCTTGTGTCTCCTGCAGTGGCGGGAAGATTGTTTACCACTGTGCACCTGGGAAGTTGCGAGTCACCTGGAGGGCTTGCTAAAACACAGACTGCTGGGCCCCACTCCAGAGTGTCTGATTCAGGAGGTCTGGGGTGAAG
Organism: Aepyceros melampus; assembly: GCA_006408695.1. Lineage (NCBI taxonomy): Eukaryota > Metazoa > Chordata > Mammalia > Artiodactyla > Bovidae > Aepyceros > Aepyceros melampus. The sequence goes on along the minus strand of SJXQ01003302.1, from coordinate 49,050 downwards.
GCAGAGAATTTGCTTTTCTATCAAGTTCCCAGGTGACGCAGATGGTGCTGGTCTGGGGCCTCCAGTTGAAGAACCACTCGGAACATTATATTCCCTCTGATAAGTTAGAATGTATCCTGTGGTCTAGTTGTCCCTTGGCTGATGCAAGGAGTTCCACTAAAATAGCACGCCATTCAGATCCGCCAGTTTGGTTTGCTGGGTGGGGTGGGGGTGAAGTAACCCCAATACCCGCTTTTAACCTGGCCTTCCCTTGGGACTGAATCACTGTCTTTGTCTGTCTGTCTGCACCTTGTACCTGTGCCCTTGCCCCTCAGCCCTGATTGCAAAGGCCTTGGCCTCCCTTTACACTGTTCTATCCTATCTCTCTGGAGCCTGTCCCACCACCTCTACGGGCCTCCTCTGCTAATTCTGTCCCATTCGAATTCTGATTTCTCTGACCTGTGCTGTTTACGTGACCAGCTTCACACCTCGTTCTGGACTTGCTTTTGCCAAGTCAGTGGATATGTACTGAATTGTCTGCTGTGTGCAGAGCCCCATGCTGGAGGCTTGTGTGAGAGTACCAAAGATGGGAAGGACTTAGACACTGCGGCCGTAGGGTAATCATTGCTGCACCATTGAAACTGTGCTGTTTACTTGTGAAAAATATGGAAACTATCTTAGCAGAACCCTCACTAGAGAGAGAACTACTTCAGTTGGGTAAATAATTTGATTAGCAAGATGTAGATGGCTCCCCAGGTGGCTCAGTGGTAAAGAATGCCTGTGGTGCCAGGGACCTGAGTTCAATCCCTGGATTGGGAAGATTCCCCCAGCAACCTACTCTAGTGTTCTTGACTGAGAAACACACATGCACGCATGTTGAAAGGGGGTAAGACCCCAAGAAGTTGAGACAGGCTGAGACCTAGGACATTTTACTAGAGTGTTTGCACCTGGACAAATATCTCTTTGAGAGACAGGATGTGAAGAAACTCTAAGGGACTAAAAATCACTGCATGCGTGGGCAGCTGGGGCAAATTATGAACAGTAAAATACAAAAAGGCCAAAGCTCAGCTGCCACTTCTGAGTTTCAGGGAACAAAAGCAGGGTACTCTTCATGACCTCTGACACAGCACCTCGAGGAGGTGGGAAGACCACTTAGGCCCTCTCCAGCCTGACCCACAGATCCGCCTCCCCCCACAATCCTCATCCTATTTAAGGAACCAGCTCCCCGTAAACTCAGGGAGCAAGCAAGGACACCTGTTACTTCTCTTTACTCCCTCATGCTTCAGCACAAGTCCCCTAAAGCCTGCCTGGATGCCTCCTCTGGCCTCTGAGCAATTTCTATTGATTAAAAAGCCCAAGAGTCCAGGGCAGTAACAAACTGTGCTCAGGTTACCATGGATAGAGGCTGATATACTGCTTTCTAAGATGCGTGAGCATCTGTTAACTGCATCGGTTTGTCTGATAAAGAAGGAGCTGTTCAAGTTGGTGACCAGAGTTGAACTGTGCAGGGAGAAGTGAATGGTGTCCAGAGAGAGAAGGGGCCTTGGGGCTAGGGGCTGGGAGGGGGAGCTGGCAGCCAAAGGGCAAGCTGCAAAGAAAGAAGGAGTCTAATATGGATCTTCAGTACAGCGTTCGCTAGTGTGAGCTGTATTCTGTCTTGTCTCTCTGTGAAATCACTAATAAAATTACTTGCTTCCTGGGGACAGGACAAATACTGAGTCTCTGCGAGTTTGGAGTGGAGTGAAATCAGAGACCTCCCATAGAAGAGCAGTGCATATGAGCTAGACTCTTGATTTTCTCATCTGTATCTTTCTCTTCCTTGTAAATATATTGGAAACACCCTGTGGCATGAACTGGGTTTTATATTGTTTCCCATCAGCCTTGGTTATTGAGTAGGATGTTTATTGATGAACTAATTTCTGGGTTTAGAGTTTTACTTCTTCAGATACACCTACTTGGGCTACACAAAGTCCCTATAGACCTAAATATGGCAACTCATGTGTGGGGGTACACTGGCTCTACTCTTTTTTGATTGCTTGTATTTATTTTTCTGATTATGAATAGATACATGCACATTACCAAACATTTGGAAATATTAAAAAGTATGAGGAAAATGAAAACCACTCATAATTTTACTGCTCAGGATTACCACCAACAGAATAGACTCTCTCTCTCTCTCTCTCTCTCTCTCTATATATATATATATATATATATATGTATGGGGGGCGGGGCTATACATATGGAGAGTCTATATATAATATATGTACACATTCTCTATATTTACATAGGAAATCAAATTAAGTTTATCTTTATAAAATCTTATATACTGCTTTTTCCACTTTTTTATATGAGCATTTGTTCTTTCAATTACATCTTTTTCAAAACAATTTAATGCCAGCTAGTTGGATAGACTACTGTAAGGAATTTGTTGCCTCCCCTCTTATTGGATAATTATACTTTTCTCCACCTTTTGCTCTCATAAATACTGCCACAGTGAACATCCACATATATGTACAGTCATTTTACATTTGGGTAGGTGTATCTTTTGTACACTTACAAGCCCATTTGTCTTCAGAGGTAGAATTTTGTACTCACCTGAAATGAAGCTCAAGAGATACAACCCCAGTGGACCATGCAGAGTTTCAAAGGGCTTGCCAAAAGCATTGTACATGAAGAAGGCTGTCCCCACCAGGGTTAAAACGATAAGGATCGTGGAGAAGAGAATGACATTGACGTGAATACTGACTGGGATAGCTTTGAGCAAATCCGGGAAAACTGAAGACAAAACAAATATTGGGAGAAATTTCATCAGTGGTCATCTGCAAGTGTAATTTAAAAGATTAAGTCCCTCTTTTTTTCACTTCAACAGTCACTAAAATCCTTCAAATTAATACATTCTCACTTACTCATTTACAAGGGATTTACAAAAAGGTTTAAACATGGTATTATTTTATAGAACTCACCAGTAAAAACTAGCAGTGGGGAAAATTTGAGGGATATTTTTTGCCCTTGGTCATATGTAATTACTTAAATAAACAAGTGCTAGTCTTATAACCAAAAGCTATACATTTTGATGACCAAATTTTAAAGACATTTCTCAGTAGCCTTTTTTTTTTTTCAATCTATCTTAACTTGTAATGACATTTTCAGAACTGGGAGAGTTCACCATCAGGAGATTTTTATACTTCCTTTGCTACAAAAAAAAAAAAAAATCTAGTCCACACCAAGATTAAAGAATGGGGTATTTTCAGTCGACTTCAATATTTTGATGTAGCACAAACTGTGGGAAAATAATTTCTGGTGATACAAGAAATATTTTCCATTTAGAAAACATGCCAAATCTATTTCTAGACTTTGTGTTCAGGGCAAGTTTTTCTTGTTTGCAGAGGAAATGAAATACTTTATAAATGTAGCATTTCTCTTATCTGGTAAGGCATCAGCTTGCTTAGCATCAGCAAACTAGGCAAAACCAATCTGGATAAGTTTAGTTTAGTCCACAAACTTGATTTATTGAACACCTACTGTGTGCCAAACATTGTTCTAGGTGCTGGAAATAGAGCCATAAAATAAGGCAAGGTCCCTGTTGTCTTATGGAGTTTCTAACCTAATGGAAGTTGATAGATAAATAACAGATAAATAAATGAATGTGATAGTTTATTGCCAAAGAAGGCCCCTGTCAATTCCTTGCCTCTTTTTACATATATGTTACTTCCCCTATAAGAGGTAGAATTTATTCCTCAGCCCCCTTGAACATGGGCTGGTCTATGACTGCTCTATGACCATTTGAATATGGCAGAGCTTCCCAGGTGGCACTAATGGTAAAGAACCTGCCTGCCAATGTGGGAGACGTAAGAGACATGGGTTCAATCTCTGGATCAGGAAGATTTCCTGCAGAAGGAAATAGCAAACCCACTCAAGTATTCTCGCCTAGAGAATTCTATGGACAGAAGAGCCTGGTAGGCTATGGTTCATGAGGTCGCAAACAGACACGACTAAAGCGACTTAGCACACACCCAGAAGTACATCATGCCACTTTCAGGCCTGGTCTATAAGAGGACCAGCCATTTCCACTTTTTTTTTTTTTTTTTGGAGGCTTGAGCTGCCGTGCAGAAAGTCCAGTTCTCTGCTGGGAAAAGAGGCCACTCAGAGGAGCACCAGGGCGCCAGACACAGGAGGAAAGAATCTTAACATCCAGCCCAGAAAAGCTTCCAGGTGACTCCAACCTCAGCTGCTGTTCAACTGTAGCAGGGAGAGACCCAATCAAGAACTGTCCCAGCTGAACTGGTACATTTTTGTTTTAAGCCCCTGAGCTTTGAGCAGCTATTATGCACTGGGAACAAGACACTTTCAGATAGTGATAATGCTTTGGAGAAATAAAAGAGGGTGATGGGATTTTGAGTGGTGGATGAGTGTGAATGGGAGTGGTCAGGAAAGTGACACCAGAACTGACATCTGAATATTGAGAGGGAGGTGGCTATATAGAGATCTGGGGAAGAGCATTCCAGGGGAAAGGAACACAGCTGAAGCGGAAGGGAGCTAGTGCAGGTTCCTGGTGAATGAGGTTGAGGCAGAAGTGGGGTTGCTAGGCTGGGATCAGGTTGTTACACCTGCCAGATCCTGCTCTGTTGACCATGGTAAGGGGGTGGGAGGCGATCTGCCCTTCTGCTAAATTCATTTGGAAGCCACTGGAGGGTTTTAAGTAGGAGAATGACATAATCTACTCCCAGATGTAAAACAGTAGCTCTGGGGCTTCCCTAGTGGTCCACTGCAATACAGGGGACACCAGTTCAATCCCTGGCATGGGGAGACCCCACATGCTGCAGAGCAATTAAGCCCGTGTGCCCCAATGACTGAGTCTGAGCTCTAGAGCCTGGGAGCCGCAAGTAATGAAGCCTGTGCACCTACCCATGCTCTGCAACGTGAGAAGCCACTGCAATGAGAAGCCCAAGCAGTGCAACTAGAGAATAGCCCCTGCTTGTTGCAATTTGAGAAAAGCCCACCTGCAGCAAGCAAGACCCAGCACAGCCAAAACTAAAAAACAAACATTGTTAAAAAAGAAAATTGCTCTGGCTTGCAGAGTCATGAGTCTAAAGGGGAGAGGGAAGGGGGGAGGGTAATGTGGAAGCTGGGATCCTGAGGATGGATTTGGGGGGATGATAAGAGATGGTGGCCTGGCCCAAGGCAAGGTGGCAAAGGCTGTGAGAAGTTGCAGATTTGTATTGTATTTTGGAGATGGAAGATAGAACTTGTTGAAAGAAAGAAATTGAGGATAACTCCTAGAGTAACTGAATAAACGGTGATGCTATTAAGTGGGATAGACAAGTAGAAGGAGCAGGTTTGGCCTTGGGGGTGGGCGGTGATGCAAGAGTTCTATTTTAAATATTTGAAGTTTGAGTTGCATTTAAGCCAGCCTAAGTAGAGATGACAAATAGGTTGTATGTATCTGGAGGTCTAGGAAGCAGGCAGAGATATTGAAGGAAACTAGGATGAGGAAAGCAAGGTGTCTAGAGCAAAAAGGAAAGCTTAAGGAGATAGTGACACTCTGGGGCAAACTCTGTGCTTGCATGAGCCCAGGGTAGATGTCTCATTAACTTCTATGACCAAGGTGTCTCAATGGCCGCACCCTAGTCCTGGCCCTGGTCATTAAAACCAGGGGGATGGCTATCACTTGTGGAGAAGCTATAGCTAGAGGAAAGATGGGCTCAGGAGAGGAAAAGAGCTTATGAGTTAGGAGCAAATTCACAGATTGAACAGCAGGGAAGCCAAGGGAAGAAAATGTCTCAAGGAGGAAGTGGTCAGCTGTACAAATACATGTCCTGTGGCCACAGCGCTGTGCTCCTGATCATGTGTCTGAAAGCGACCAGGAGAAGGAGGTGCATTGTTTCAGAACAACCCTTCACCACTTGTAAGACATAACTCACAACGTACAGACATACATGAAACATGCTTAGTGCTATCAGAGAGGGAGCATCCTCTTCATGAGTACAGACAAGGTCATTCTTTTAAGTATAAAAATCTACCTTTTATTTATGGGTTTCCTTGGTTGTTCAGGTGGTAAAGAATCTGCCTGCAATGCAGGAGACCTGGGTTCAATCCCTGGGTTGGAAAGACCCCCTGAAAAAGGAAATAGCAACCCACTCTAGTATTCTTGCCTGGAAAATTCTATGGACAGAGAAGCCTGGAGGGCTACAGTCCATAAGGTCACAGTCAGACATGACTGAGTGACTTAACCTACTACTGCCTTTTAGGTAAAATGGAGCAAATTCTGAAATGCCATAATGTAACCCCAAGAATAGTCTGACCCATAAACATTGCTTTACCATGAAATTTAAGTAATTGCTCTGTAACTGAAAAGCAGACACACAAAAAGGAGAGAGTACTTAAAGACACTCATGTTCATTTGTGACTCTAAACAAAAAAGTTCATGTTTTTAAATATCATTTTGGAAATTCAGTCACTGTGAACCAACCCCTCAGTGTATCAATAAAAACAAATATATCTGGGGAAAATAGGTGAAGGATACCCAAAATTATAGTACTCTCTGCACCATCATTGAAACTTCCTATGAGTCTAAAATTGTGCCCTCCCGGTGCTCTCTCTGAGTCCTCACTCAGGAGTCCTGGGCAGGTCATTTGAACTGAGGTTTACTTACACAATATTTCCTTTACAATCTCATAATAAGAGGGGAAAAAAGTGAGTGTTAGTTGCTTAGTCATGTCTGACTCTTTGCAACCCTATGGGTTATAAGCCCGCCAGGCTCCTCTATTCACGGGATTTCCCAGGCAAGAACGCTGGAGTGGGTAGCCATTTTCCTCTCCAGAGTATTTTCCTGATCAAGGGATCAAACCTGGGTCTTCTGTATCACAGGCAGATTCTTTACCATCTGAGCCACCCGGGAAGCCCCATAATAAGAGAAATGCACATTAAATATGTGAGATACCATTTTCCACAAATCATATTTACAAAGATGAAAACATATAGTGATAGCTGTGTTAATTAAGGCATAGGGAAATGGAGACCTTTCTGTACTTTTCATAGGAGTATAAATTGATACAGCTTCCTTTGGGGCTTTACATGACTGTAAAGCATTAAAATGCATGTATCCTTCACTCAGCACTTTACTTCTAGGAGTTTATCTTATGGATGCTTTGCTCATGAATTCAATAGAAAATCACAAGGATATTCATGGCAGCATTTTAAAAATTTGTTAATTTTTTAATTGAAGAATAATTGCTTTACAGAAGTTTGTTGTTTCTTTCAAACATCAACATGAATCCACCATAGGTGTACATATCATGGCAGCATTTTTTTGTAAAAACAAAAGGTGGGAAATTATTTACATGTCTATCGATATGGCATCCATACAATGGAATGTAAGTCAATGAATCAAACAATGAAGCGAATCTTTAAGAACAGGTATGGACTTATCATTAAAATGTGATGTTTAATAAAAAAAACATACCTAAGGAGAAAGTGCCTGATTCTGTCATTTGGGGAAAAGCCAAAGGAGAATGTATATAGAAACAAGTAATAATTTAAGTATTTCCCATATCTGATTTAATTCTCTCAACGATGCCACGGTATAGGTACCATTATTAGGTGTTTTTTTTTCCTTCTGGCAAGTAGTTTCCTCTCTTTCCCAGAGGAAACATCTGGGACTCAGATATAACATGCCCAAGGCTTTTATTTAGTAAGTTGCAGAGACTTGAACTCATGTCCACTCTTATTCACCAGCCTAGAGCCTTGGGGACAGGCTTGCTTGTCTAGGCATAGACTAATTCTAAAAGATTACATGTGAAACTGGTAACATTGCTTCTGGGGAAGGAGACTGAGAGATTTTTCATTATGTACCTTTTAAAAACATAATTTTTATTTACTCATTTATTTTTGGCTGGGACGGGTCTTTGTTGCTGCGTGGGCTTTTCTCTGGTTGCAGAGAGAGGGGGCTACTCTCTAGTTATGGTGTGTGGGCTTCTCATTGCAGTTGCTTCTCTTGTTGGGGCGCCTGGGCGGTAGGGTACGCAAGCTTCAGTAGTTGTGGCATGTGAGCTCAGTAGTTGTGGTTCCCAGGCTCTAGAGCACAAGCTCAGTAGTGTGTCACACCAGCTTAGTTGCTCCATGGCATGTGGGATCTTCCCAGTTCAGGGATCAGACCCATGTCTCCTGAAGTGGCAGGTGGATTCTTTACCACTGAACCACCTGTGAAGTCCCCACTCTATTCCTTTTAGTTCAGTTTGGGAAAAAAAAATTCACCACTCTGCATGCATTATCTATTAATAAATACATGAATATTAAAAACAACACAAAAGGATAAACGAAGACAAAAAGTTTCTATGACTGTTCTAGATTAAAAGAGACTTTAGGAGATATACTAACCAAATGCAATGTGTGGGTATTATTTGCAATTTGAACAAAACTTTATAAAAGATATTTTTGAAATAACAAAAATTGACAGCAGACTGAGTTTTAGATATTACAGAACTGTTATTGATGTTGTTGGTTATGTCAAAGGTGTTGTGACTGTGTTTTGAAAAGTTCTTATTAATTAGAAATTGGATGGATGGATAGATAAAAATAAAATAAGAAAATGCCTCTGCTTTGTTTGGAAGATGGAGGCACACAGGGTGTTGAAATTCTGAGCTTGGGTTGTCAGTGATTGTATTGGTCCATGCTGCCCTGTGTTCTGAGGGTACAGTGTGAACCAGCTGGTCTGTGATCACTTGCCCTCCAAAAATTCCAATTTCTGAGACATCTCAATCAATCTGAACTGCTATTCTTATACTTGGTCAGCTGTTGCTTTGGTTTTGACTAGCAATTATCAAAAACCTTGGTTGCTTCTATCTCTGCACCTGTAGAATAGGGAGCAACCTCTTCATGTCTTACAGGTCAGGTAGGTGAAACCTGTTTGAAAATGGAGGGTTGTTACCAAATCGAAACAAAGGCAGAAGAAATTGTACTGATTCGCCTTCTGGAAAGAAAAGCCAGAAGCTAAAGTCAATATCACGTGGAGCATGTTAATTCTTACGAAGTCTCTTAAAATTCCTACAGTTGTGAGAAAGTTACCCAGGAGGGCACTAATCCCTGCTTATTATGCTTAGATCTTATCAAGTTTCTTTGTTTAATAAAAATTCCCTGAGGTCTATAATGACCAATCAGAACTCTGATAACTAACAACCCTCCATTTTCCAACCAACAGTAATCTGACTTTTCCTTTGCTGAAGATGAGAGCAGACGGGTCAAATAAAAATTGGAAGTTGTCACTTTAATGATATTGGATATTTTGTGTCTAGGAGGTAGTTTGTTCCTCTTTCCATTCTTTGAGGTGTAGGATTAAAACACAGAAGAAGGATTTGAACATGTTGATCTCCGGAGGGGCTGTCATTAATCCAGCAAGTCACTTCTGGCCTCGAGAAATTACTTGGTTAGCTGTTGACAAGTGAAAGGGAGTTATTTATGAAAACGGGCAGTCGATGCCATATTAATAGCACAGGCTTGGTCTGTGGGTTCAGCATTACTCTCCCTCTCTTTCATTCCTTTATTACTGATTTCCTCCATCTGTCTATGACTCCGTGTGTCTAGGTCTCCTCGTCCCTCAACCACCCAAACCCCTAATTGCCCTTCTTTTTTTCACCACACTTCTTCAAAGAGGAATATGTGAGTAATAAAAATAACAGTCAAATAATTATATGGCATTTGCTGTGTGCCACATGCTTTAGGTATATTGCATAAATCAGCACAGTTAATACAACAATATAAAGAAAGTACTATTATATGTTCAGTGTATAGATTTAAAAAAAGAAGGCATAGAGAAATAAGTTGTATAAAGTCACACAGTGGCCTCACTGCCTTTGCTTTTACTTTGCCCTCTATTGTCAAGATTAAAGTAAAATTAATACAGTAAAAAATTCTCTCTTTTTAATGTAATTTTGTGCATTTTGACAAATGCTTGCAATCGTGTAACCACCACCACAATCAATTTACCTTATTAGAACTTTTCCACATTTCCCCAAACTTCCTGTTTCCCCTTTGTAGTCAACCCATCCTCCATACAAAGCTCCTGAATGCGTGACTTTATAAGAAACTGCCAAGTGTTTTCCACAACGGCTGTACCATTTCACTTCCCTACCTACCATGTATAAGAGTCCCAGTTGTTCTCCTTTCTTGCTGACACTTGGCAGGTTTTTTAAAATTGTAGTCATTAAATAGAAGTGTAGTTTATCTTGTAGCTTTAATTAGCATTTGCCAAATGACTAATGATGTTGAGCATCCTTTTGTGAGTTTATTTGCCTTCTATATATCTTTTTTTGTTGTTGTTGAAGGTCCATATCTTTTGTGTGTGCATTTTTTACTGAATTGTTTATTACTATTATTATTGAGTTTCAAGAATTCTTTATGCATGCTGGATACAAGGCGTTTATCAGATTAGTAATTCACAAATATTTTCTCTGAGTTTGTGGTTTTTCTTTTCATTCTCTTATCAGTGTCTTTTGAAGAGCAGTCCTTATTTTTAAGAATTCCAATTTATCATTTTTTTTTCTTTTATATATCATGTTTTAGATGTCAGATCTAAGAAGTCTTTACCCAATGCAAGGTTGCAAATAATTTCCCCTGTTTTCCTTCTAGAAATTTTTTAGTTTTAGGTTTACAGTTTAAGTCTATGATCCATTTTGAATTATTTTTTGTGTATGGCCAAGGTTAATTTTTTTTACATATGAATACCTAGTGTTTCAAGACTTTAAAAGCTGACCATAGACTTAACATATGACCCAGCAGTCCTATTCCTAAATGTTTACAATGGCTTTATTTATATTTGCTAAAAACTGGAAATATTTTAATATCCATCAACTGGTGAATGGACAAACAAGCTGTGGCCTGTCTGTGACCCCATGGACTACAGCCTGCCAGGCTCCTCTGTCCATGGGGTTTCCCAGGCAAGAATACTGGAGGGGGTTGCCATTTATTTCTCCACAGTAATACAAAGGAATGGACTATTGGTGTGCATGATAGCATGGGTGGATCTGAAATGTGTTATACTAACTGAAAGTAAGTGAACTCACAAAGCTGCAGATTGTATGATACCATATAGATGACATTCTGGAAAAGGCAAAGTGATAAGGACAGAAATGATAAGGATCATTGGTTACCCAGGGTTAGGGATAGGGGAGGAGACTGACCACAAAGGGGCATGAGGGAAACTTGGGGGGTAATGGAAATGTTCTATATCTTGATTGTGCTGGTATTAACATGCCTCTAGGAACCACCCCATGCTTGAGGCCAGAGGTGGTACCTGAGGCCAAGGGCGGCGGCCGGGAGGAGCAACCCAACATCCAAGGAGCTGTGGTACGCGGGCGAAGGGGGCCCTAAAAGAGCTATCCCACGTTGAAGGTCAGGAAGGGCGGTGGTGTGGAGATACCCCTCATCCAAGGTAAGGAACAGCGGCTGCACTTTGCTGGAGCAGCCATGAAGAGATACCCCACGCCCAAGGTAAGAGAAACCCAAGTAAGATGGTAGGTGTTGCAAGAGGGCATCAGAGGGCAGACACACTGAAACCATACTCACAGAAAACTAGTCAATCTAATCACACTAGGACCACACCATTGTCTAACTCAATGAAACTAAGCCATGCCCACGGGGCAACCCAAGACGGGTGGGTCATGGTGGAGAGGTCTGACAGAATGTGGTCCGCTGGAGAAGGGAATGGCAAACCATTTCAGGATTCTTGCCTTGAGAACCCCATGAACAGTATGAAAAGGCAAAATGATAGGATACTGAAAGAGGAACTCCCCAGGTCAGTAGGTGCCCAATATGCTACTGGAGATCAGTGGAGAAATAACTCCAGAAAGAATGAAGGGATGGAGCCAAAGCAAAAACAATACCCAGCTGTGGATGTGACTGGTGATAGAAGCAAGGTCCGATGCTGTAAAGAGCAATATTGCATAGGAACCTGGAATGTATGAAGATCTTTTTTGTACAGTTCTTCTGTGTATTCTTGCCACCTCTTTTTAATATCTTCTGCTTCTGTTAGGTCAGTCATGTAAAAAAGTATTTTTCTCCAGTTTTAGCTTTAGAATGGTAAGTAGGAATTTCTAGGCATGACTAACAGTTAAAGTCAGACCCTGGTTGTGGTGATCCACATGCCAATTTGAGAATTGCTCACTTGCATTCTATCATGGGGAACAAGATTCTAGAAAGGAATTCAAAAAGAGGAGAAGATTCTGAAAGTCTGACTACTTTTTAGTATATAAAAGGGCTTATTGATATTAAGAGGGAAATACAGATTGGTGACAGTAGGAGTTTTATGGAATCCAATGTGTGATGACGGTTTGGTCTCTCAGTGATAGAACTCCTGCCTTTATTTTAGACCTCTCATAAATTTGAAGGAAAAAAATTAAAAATGTGTGAAGCCTAAAATTATTAACAATTCTAAAGTAAATTTAGCATAAGGGCTGGGTTTTTTCCGCCCTGAAAGAACTGCTAGTATTATATTTGAGCAGAAGTGAGGGTTTCAGTTGCAAAGCTTTTGGCTCTCAGAGAAGGATTTTCTGGAATGTCACACAGAGTCACTGGCCCAGAGAGAGGAGAGCACACGGGGCTCCCTGGGAGCTGGAAGGGAGGTCTCTGCTGAGAGGGCAGCGTGGTCAGAGGGCACTGCTGCCCCCCGGGTGGCCCTGCAGCTTGGTTTGCTCTGGGCTCCCTCTGGGGGTGTCACGCTAAACTCCAGGGAGCTCTGGGCTCTCCTCCAGCTGTGGCCAGCCATTCAAAGAAACGTCTTTCCGGAGTGAACGAGCCCTCTAGGAGACATGGTTTTGGACAATTGTCTTATTACTTAGATACTAGGAGGAAGGCTCTATAAAAAAAACACCAATGCACTTAATTAAAAAAACCAGTCCAAACTTCCTATCACTGTTTTCTAAGAAATAAGTCTATTTAAAAGAAAACAAAATTAATGAAAACTCCAGTTGTCAGCCAAAACACCCTTCTTCCTCTGCAGCTTTAGATACTGATTACATCCTTTCGTTTGTCTTGTTTACATGACAGTCTATATAGGCAAAGGTAGAATGCATAAGAAACTCTTCAATCAATCTTTGCTAATCCTGCTCACCACCACCAAAAGACAGGTGAATTGGTGGGAAAAAATTCTACTTGATGAAAAAATGACTTTCATCAGAATTCACTCATGCCAAAATGTTATGTGACTCATATTTAGTGGTATTGTTTTTTCCTATGAGCAAGTACTTTACTAAGTGTAGGAGGATACAAAGATGAATCAGAAGTAGAGCCTGCCCCTAAGGATTTAAATACATGTAGGAAAAAGAAAATGTGAATATCTAACAAAAATGAAAAGTAGAAAGTGGAACATGTCCAAAGAAAAGTGTGGTATGGGTAGACGTGTGGGTAAAGGTGTCAGGAGAAAAGTATGGGGGTTGGAGGAAGGAAAGATTACTTCCAGCTGAGGGAGTTAGTGGATGTTTCCAAGAGGCTGCAGTGCAGGGAGAAGGAGGGAGAACACTGAAGGCCGGTGATGGGTGGGGGTGGAGGAGTGGGAGCAGCAGGCACAGTGCAGGGAAGTGAGGCCAGCAGTGGTCAGCAGGGATTGGTCCCACAAAGCCTGAGATAAGGCAGCCCCAGCAACCGGAAATGATGCTGGGAAGGCAAGTCCCTTCAGACTGGAGACAACACTGATTCAGGATTTTAAATCTGACTGGATGGAGAATGAAATTGACAGGGAATCATTGTAATTCTGAATAATTCGTTTGGAGGAATTGAATCAAATGTCTTGAAATGCCAAAATAACTGGAGATGGAAGTAAAAGACTTTTCTCTAATTGAAATAAAAGTTGCCCAAAGTATGGAGAGTGTATGATTTGTGGTATGCAGGATGATTGTTATTAAATTATACCTTTTAATAATAAGATAGCTTAAATAGGTACTTTAGTAATAAAATAGCTCAAATGTGTATTAGAAGTACTGTTGTTGTCTCTGTTTAGTTGCTAAGTCGTATACAACTCTTACGAGCCCAGGGACTGTAGCCCACCAGGCTCCTCTGTCCATGGGATTTTCCAGGTAGGAATACTGGATGAAAAAAAAAAAAAAGAATACTGGTTATGGGTTACCTTTTCCTTCTCCAATTAGAAGCATATAACTTAGCATTAAACATCAGGGAAATGCAAATTAAAACCACAGTGAGATATCTAATTGAAATAAAAGTTGCCCAAAGTATGGAGAGTGTATGATTTGTGGTATGCAGGATGATTGTTATTAAATTATACCTTTTAATAATAAGATAGCTTAAATAGGTACTTTAGTAATAAAATAGCTCAAATGTGTATTAGAAGTACTGTTGTTGTCTCTGTTTAGTTGCTAAGTCGTATACAACTCTTACGAGCCCAGGGACTGTAGCCCACCAGGCTCCTCTGTCCATGGGATTTTCCAGGTAGGAATACTGGATGAAAAAAAAAAAAAAGAATACTGGTTATGGGTTACCTTTTCCTTCTCCAATTAGAAGCATATAACTTAGCATTAAACATCAGGGAAATGCAAATTAAAACCACAGTGAGATATCATCTCATACTTGTTAGAATGGCCACTATAAAAAGACAAGAAATAGCAAGTGTTAGCAAGGATATCAGAGAAGGCAGTGGCAACCCACTCCAGTACTCTTGCCTGGAAAATCCCATGGACAGAGGAGCCTGGTAGGCTGCAGTCCATGGGGTCACAAAGAGTCGGACACTTACTGAGTGACTTCACTTTCACTTTCCACTTTCATGCACTGGAGAAGGAAATGGCAACCCACTCCAGTGTTCTTGCCTGGAGAATCTCAGGGATGGCGGAGCCTGGTGGGCTGCCGTCTGTGGGGTCGCACAGAGTCAGATGCTACTGAAGTGACTTAGCAGCAGCAGCAGTAGCAGCAGCAAGGATGTGGAAAAAAGAAAACCCTTGTGCACTATTGGTGGGAATGTAAATTTGTGCAGCCACTAAAAGAAATAGTATGGAGGTTCATCAAAAAATTAAGAATGGAACTACCATATGATTCAGCAGTTTCACTTCTGGATATTTATCTGAAGAAAATAAAAACACTAACTCAAAAAGACACATACACTGTATTTTCAAGCTGGCATTATTTAAAATAGCCAAGATATAGAGGCAACTCAAGTGTTCATCAATGGCTGAATGGATAAAGTAATTGTAGTATATGCAAGATGGAATACTAATCAGTCACAGAAAAATAATGAAATCTTGCCATTTACACAAAGTGGATGGATCTGAAGGGCACTATGCTAAGCGAAACAAGTCAGATAGAAGAAAACAAGTATTCTATCATCCCTCTTATATGCAGAACCTAAGTTGGTCTTAGTTGCTCAGTCATGTCTAGCTCTTTGAGATCCCATCAACAGTAGCCTGCCAGGCTCCCCTGTCTATGGAATTCTCAAGGCAAGAATGCTGGAGTGAGTAGCCATTCCCTTCTCCACAGGATTTTCCTGACCCAGGGATCAAAAAAGCAAGAGAGTTCCAGAAAAACATCTATTTCTGCTTTATTGACTATGCCAAAGCCTTTGACTATGTGGATCACAATCAACTGTGGAAAATTCTGAAAGAGATGTGAATACCAGACCACCTGGCCTGCCTCTTGAGAAACCTGTATGCAGATCAGGAAGCAACAGTTAGAACTGGACATGGAACAACAGACTGATTCCAAATAGGAGAAGGAGTACATCAAGGCTGTATATTGTCACCCTGCTTATTTAACTTATATGCAGAGTACATCATGAGAAACGCTGGACTGGAAGAAACACAAGCTGGAATCAAGATTGCCAGGAGAAATATCAATAACCTCAGATATGCAGATGATACCACCCTTATGGCAGAAAGTGAAGAGAAACTAAAGAGCCTCTTGATGAAAGTGAAAGAGGAGAGTGAAAAAGTTGACTTAAAGCTCAACATTCAGAAAACGAAGATTATGGCATCACTTCATGGGAAATAGACAGGGAAACAGTAGAAACAGTGTCAGACTTTATTTTTCTGGGCTCCAAAATCACTGCAAATGGTGACTGCAGCCATGAAATTAAAAGACGCTTACTCCTTGGATGAAAAGTTTTGACCAACCTAGATAACGTATTCAAAAGCAGAGACATTAGTTTGCCGACTAAGGTTCATCTAGTCAAGGCTATGGTTTTTCCAGTAGTCATGTATGGATGTGAGAGTTGGACTGTAAAGAAGGCTGAGCGCCGAAGAATTGATGGTTTGAATTGTGGTGTTGGAGGAGACTCTTGAGAAGGAAATGGCAACCCACTCCAGTATTCTTGCTTGGAGAATCTCATGGACTGAGGAGCCTGGTTGGGCTGCAGTCCATGGGGTCACAAAGAGTCGGACACGACTGAGTGACTTTACTTACTTACTTACTTAGGAGACTCTTGAGAGTCCCTTGGACTGCAAGGAGATCCAACCAATCCATTCTGAAGGAGATCAACCTTGGGATTTCTTTGGAAGGAATGATGCTAAAGCTGAAGCTCCAGTACTTTGGCTACCTCATGCGAAGAGTTGACTCCTTGGAAAAGACTCTGATGCTGGGAGGGATTGGGGGCAGGAGAAGGGGACGACCGAGGATGAGATGGCTGGATGGCATCATGGACTCAATGGATGTGAGTCTAAGTGAACTCCGGGAGTTGGTGATGGGCAGAGAGGCCTGGCGTGCTGCGATTCATGGGGTCGCAAAGAGTTGGACACGACTGAGCAACTGAATTGAACTGATGCATCAATCAGAATTCATAGACCTGTACACCTGAAAAGGATGCAATGTATAGTATGTAGTTATATCTGAGATGGTTAGATAACATCACTGACTCAGTGGACATGAGTTTAAGCAAACTCCAAGAGATAATGAAGGACAGGCAAGCCTGGCATGCTGTAATCCATGGGGTTGCAGAGTCAGACACGACTGATCAACTGAAAAACAATGAAAGTGAAAGTGAAGTCGCTCAGTCGTGTCCGACTCTTTGTGACCCCATGGGCTGTTACCTACCAGGCTCCTCTGTCCATGGGATTTTCCAGGCAATAGTACTGGAGTGGATTGCCATTTCCTCCTCCAGCAGATCTTCCTGACCCAGGGATCGAACCCAGGTCTACCCTCATTGTAGACAGACGCTTTACCATCTGAGCCACCAGGGAAGTCCCTCACCAAAAAACAAAGAAAAGCAGGAGGAACAAGGTGTAAAGTGAGTACTGCCTTCCAAATGTGAGTGATAGCCTCAGCAAAGGTGACCATTTGGCATGGTGGAAGGAGAGGTTGGTTAGAGATGAGAAAAGGAGCACTAGGCCAAGAGTCAGGCACTAGGGTTCAGGTCCACTCTGGGACTGTGAGCAAGTTAATGGACCCCTCTTTCTCTCTGTAAAATAAGGGTCTCCATGGGGCAACCTGGGAATGGACCAGGCATTTGAAATTAGACAAAAGAAATTCAGTTTCAGCTGCTTTTCTAACTCTCTGAACTCTCTAAACCTTGATTTCTTTGGGAAAAAAAAAAAAGACTAAGGGGATTCCCTGATGGTTCAGTGGTTAGGACTCGGCACTTCTACTGTGCGGACTTTTATTTGATCCCTGGTCAGGGAACTAGGATCCCACAAGCTGCATGCTGCTTCTGCTGCTGCTGCTAAATCACTTCACTCGTGTCCGACTCTGTGTGACCCCATAGATGACAGCCCACTAGGCTCCCTCGTCCCTGGGATTCTCCAGGCAAGAACACTGGAGTGGGTTGCCATTTCCTTCTCCAATGCATGAGAGTGAAAAGTGAAAGTGAAATCGCTCAGTCGTGTCCGACCCTCAGCGACCCCATGGACTGCAGCCTTCCAGGCTCCTCCGTCCATGGGATTTTCTAGGCAAGAGTACTGGAGTGGGGTGCCATTGCCTTCTCCTATAAGCTGCATGGCAGGGCTAATTAAAAACAATAATAATAATATGACTAATCCCGTCTTTAGCTCACATCTGTGATGATTTGATGACATCATGGAAGGAGAACCTAGTATGTGATCAGTGCTCAGGAGAGGTCTGCTGCGGTGCATCCCTGTCTTAGGCCAATTTCCCCATCATCCATCTCTTTCCACCGCCTCAAAGACACACTGTCTCCTCTCTCTGCCACAGTATCAGTTTCCCCATCTGTTGGATAAGTCCCATCAGCATACAAATATGCTCTCATTTTTCTCATCTTAAAAAGAAAATCTCACTCCTCCAGCTCTTACCCCCTTTCTCTGTTTCCCTTACAGCAAAAGCTCTCAGGGAGTAGCCTACATTCGCAGCGTCTCCTCCTTCCTCCACCTTCTCTCTTGAACCCACTGCACTAATACTATTAATACATTTCCCAGGGCAGCAAAGAGCTTCAAGCTGTCAAACCCAGTGGTCCATCTTTCTCCTCATCTTACCCGATCTACGTTTGGCACAGTGACTCATTCCCCTGCTCCTGGAAACCCTTTCTTCTCTTGGCTTCCAGACACTGCCATCTCCTGGGTTTGTTGCCTCCCTGGCCACCGTCTTGATCTACTTTGTTGACTCATCTTCATCGCCTGAGTCAACCAGAGGACAACTCAGTTCTTTGACCTCTTCTCTCCCTCTTCACTCTCTCCCCTAGTGCTCTATACAGTATCATAGCTTTGACCAGAAATCCTCTCAAACAGATGTTTCCAGCCCAGACTTCTTCTTGAATCCCCCACTTGTATGTCCTCCAATTACCTCCTGAACATCTTGACTGGGATATTGAGTAGGCATGTCAGTGTGTCCCAAAGTGAACTCAGAATCTCCTCCTCTCACTCTTGCTTCCTTTGGCGTTCTTCGTTTCGGTTGCTGGCAATCCCATTCTTCCTTGGCCTCATCCTCAATTCCTGTCTTACCCTCACGCTTCGTGTTGAGCCCATCAGGAAAACCTGCTGGTTCTGCCTTCAGAGTCGGACTTCGTCTCCCTGTCTCCACTGCTCCTCCTGGTCCAAGCCACCCACATTGCTCACCCGGAGGACTGCAAGGGCTTCCTAACCAGTCTCCCTGCCACCACCCCTCCATCCTGCACTCTGCTCCCAACCCGGTGGCCAGTGGGATCTTTCCAAAGTGAATTGGGTTATTTCAGTTCCCCACTTAAGCCCTTCTGGTGGATTCTCATCTCGCTGAGTATAAGCCAAGTCATTACAGTGGCCTACTAGGTCACACACACACAAGGTTGGACTTCTTGTCAAACCTCTGACTTCATCTGCTACCTGTTTCCTTGCTTGGTGTGCTCCAGCCTCTGGTCTCATTCCTGTACTTCAAATGTGCCAGAAACACTTCTACCTCCAGGCCTTTGCTTGACTGTTCCTTTTGCCTGTATACTCCCTAGATATCCTCACAGCCTGTTCCTTCAGCGTCATGACTTTACTTAGATGTCACTTTCTCAGGGAAACCTTCTTTTTTAAAAATTTACTTATGTTTAATTGAAGAATAATTGCCTTACAATATTGTGTTGCTTCCTGCCATACATCAAGATGAATCTTAAAGTTGCAACCCGCTGCACAGTCACTCACCCCCCGAACTGCCAACCTCTTTCCTTGTTCTTATTGTCCTCCACAGCAATTATCACTATCTGATAGATTGTATAGTTTTACTTGTTTTTTTTTTTTTGTTTCCTCCAAAACATGAGGACAAGTGCCTTGGTCTGTTTTATCCACTGCTATCTTCCTGGCACCTGAGAATGCTGGCAGAACAGTATTTCCCAACATTTTTTTTCACTATTGCTTCTCACCCCAGGAGTCTTTTTAGACATTTCTCCTAATCGCCCTCCACTCATGAAATTTTAATACCACAGATATACTATGTATTGGTTTCTGTATTATATTTGTGTGTGTACTGTATACCATATAATATACACTTTTTGAAGGAGTAGAGGTTTTTGCTTGCCCCGAAGAACTAATTTTCACCTCCTTAGGGGGTTCCTGCTGCTGTGGAGAATGCACGGTGTAGCTGCTGGACACATGTGTGTTGGATGGATATGTCTCACTCCAAGGAGGATGTAGGGGCAGAGCCTGGCTAGCAGGTCTGGGGTTTCTTGGTGGAAACCAGTGATTCTGATGGGAGGGCGTTAGTGCAGCATCTGTGAGGAGGGAAGGATGGAGGGGCGAGGTCAGTCCAGCCAGAGACCCCAGGGCCAAAAGAGATGAAAAAGCAGGTTGGCAGTTTTAAATGTGTTGGGAGTTTCTGACTGAGAACCAGAATTTGTCCTTTGAGTCAGGCAGTCACTGGTGACCTTAATAGAAGCTGATTCTGGGGTTGGTGGTAATCGAAGCTGAATTGAAAGAGCTTTTGGAGAGAATCTGGGACAATGTGGAAATAAAATGTTGCCAAAGGATGAGAGGAGCTAGTGTGGGTCTTTTTTTTTTTTTTTTTTAGGAAGTTGAAAGACCTGGCTGGCAACTAGAATGGAATTTCAAATCTCTTTATTAAAAGAAAAATTTTAATCCAACATACTTGGGAGATTGTCAGCATGTTAGATGGAAACTGATGGCTATTTAATAATAAGGTTTAAAGTTTGGAATTTGTGAAATAATCCACCTCAAATGTTAGCATGACACAGCTCTTTTCTGTTGCCAGGGTGGGAGAATGGGGGAAAACGGACTTGCTCTGTGCTCCTGTTAGTTTGTCCAACACTCCTGCTGTTTATGGAGGGAACTTATAACTGAAAAATGTTATGACATTGAAATGGAAATTAAGATATGAATTTCACCTGCAATCCCATCAACATAAAAAGCAAGCCTTTCCTTTGTTTTTTTTTTTTTCTTTCAAATATATTACTGTAATTATAATGAAGTTCTGAGGTCACATTCTGTTCTTTTTATTCAGGATATAAGCACTCCCCATGTCACACAGATTGTCTTCATAACTATCATTTAGATGACTGCATGGATTTTCCATCAAACTGCCGCCCTGCTGCCCATTAGGTTGACTTCCATTATTTCAGCATTATGGTTACTGCTCTCCATGAACATTCTCCAGTATATACCTTTTTCTTTCTCATTATAGGGGTGGGTGATGTGCAGGAATAACCTTTTTGGAGGCATTCCCAGGAATAGAATGACTTGGGCCAGAATACTAAGAGAACACCGTCTAGATATGTAGATACAGGGGAATCTAAAGACGGTGAGTTATATTCTGTAACACTCATGTTAAACTCCTGGTTCAAAGCTCAGTTCCTCTTTGGGAAGTCTGGAAAGCAGAGATTTCAGACAAGATATCAAGTTAGAAACAGAGCTAGAAGAAACTAGATGTTGGGTTGACTCTCCTAATAGAATAGAAGGCATCCAGGTCATAGGAGGGGCTTCCCGGTGGCTCAGGTGGTAAAAAATCTGCCTGTAATGCGGGGACCAGAGTTTGATCTCTGGGTTGGGAAGATCCCCAGGAGAAGGGAATGGCTTCAACCACTCTAGTGTTCTTACCTGGAGAATTACATGAACAGAGAAGCCTGGCAGACTACAGTCCATGGGGTTGCACACAGTCAGACATGACTGAGCTGCTAACACAGACATACATGCAAGCGTCTGCCTCCAATGCGGGAGACCCGGGTTCGATCCCTGGGTTGGGAAGATCCTCTGGAGAAGGAAATGGCAATCCACTCCAGTATTCTTGCCTGGAGAATCCCATGGACTGAGAAGCCTAGTAGGTTACAGTCCATGGGGTCGCAAAGAGTCGGACACGACTGAGCGAACTCACCTCACCTCACAAATCATAGGGAACCCACATGGCTGAGCACACAGAGAAAGGCTGTGGGACCCTTGTGACTGCAGTCTGCTCTCATGAAAACAGCCGAGTAAGTCATAAGTTAATGGCTGGGAGTGAAAACACAGTCACAGTGATTTCCTCTGGAGGACGTTTACCCTCCTGCCGTCATTCGGTGGGAGGCTCTGTTCCTCAAGCTGTACGTCTTGTCTCTGGACCCCCACTCTCCTTGAGCCTCTGAACTGTGGTCTTTCTGCAAAGCCTTTCCCAGCCTTTCCCCTTCCTGTCCCTCTTTGGATATTCCAGATTCCCCAGCTCTTAAGCACCCGCGACACTCCAGCTCTGTCTCCCTTAGACTTAGCTGGCTTACAAAAGGCTCAAAGTTATCTAGCGAACCGAACTCTTCCATTTCAGAGAGAAGACAGAGGCCATCAGAAGATTTCCCACGTCTAGGCCTACTCCTGGTGCTCTCAGACCCTTTCCCACACAGTCCTTTCTGAATCCATTAATCATCTACCTGTCTCCTCTGTCTACCACCTTTTCCTCCTACTACTGTATCCCCTCAGCGTAGACTTGTACTCAATATCCTCCCACTATATGTACGTACGTACACACACACACACACACACACACACACACCCCACACCCTAGCCTGGCCTTAGCACTCTCTCGCCACTCCCTGTCCTCAGTCTTCTCTGGGTCCTTACCTCTCCTTCCCTCCTCAGCTCCCACAAGGCCCTTACCTCCCCCTTCCTACAGGAGGACCACTCCATCAAGACTGCTTTAGCCAAGTCCCCCGTGACCTTCTGGTATAAGATTCAAAGGACCATTTGCATTGTCTCTCATATGATAGCTCCGTTGCTCCCTGGTTAACATGGCTCACCCCATGGTTCCCCCTCAGCCAGTTCCCTCCCAGGTCACTGACCATCTCCTCTCCTCCCCTTTGCATATCCCTCTTCTTTTACCTGGAAATATTAGTGCTTTCTAGAGCACATCTTTTGCCTTCTTATTTGATTCTCCCCTTGAGAAGCCTCCTCTTCAGTTGTAGCTCCAACTACCACCTCCAATCTGCCGGGTCCCACCTCTCTGCCTTCGCCCCAGCCTTGCTCATGACCTCCATATCTGTACAACTGATGGCCGTCTCTTGTTGCTAACCCATACGTGAACTCATTAAACATGACCAAAAGTCATTCCACCACCACTCTAAACTGTCCCCTTCTGTATTTATCTTGGCAAGTGATCCCAACCATCTAGCCAGTGGAAGCCTGGGGTTCATCCTGTATCACCAAGTTCTGTTGATATTTGCTCATGATTATTTTGGGAATATTTGCACGCCCTTCCAGCCTTCTGACAATGCTTTGGTTTGGACCTCCAAATCTTGGAGGAACCTTCTGACTATGCTCCCTGCTTCTCTTTCAGTCTTCTAATCTGTCTTCTGTCCTGACACAAACCTACTGAACATCCTTAAATAGTATCCCAATGCCTATAAGATAAAGTTAACCAGTGAAGTCCCTCTCATTCTATTCTCTTCTGCTCCAGCCTTACCTTCCTCCTCCTTTTGTCTCTCACTCATCCTCTGCGCTCTGGCCACAGTAGGCTCTTCCTACCTCGGTTCATGCTGTCCCTTTGCTCAGAATGGCTTGTTCAATGCCATCTAGTGATATCTAACTCTAATCCTTACTTTCCTCTGTCTCTCTGTGCTTGCCCTGACACACAGTAGTTTTGTTTCTTGGAACTTTGTAAACAAAAATGATCATGTTGATGATAATGATAATGGGCACGATTACACCGTCCATAGTTCTCGTTCTTTCCCATTTTGGGACCATGGGGATTTCATGTTTTGGCTCCTTTGAGGGCCCTGTCATGTAACTTCCTTGGTGTGTGTCAGTTCCAGGTCAGAGAACTTAGTTGCCTGGGTGAGAGCTCTTTGTTACAATAACTGGTAACATTACAGATGGTGACCAAATCCTGGAATGGAACTACAGCTAATCTCTGATGAATATGTACTGTGAGCAACAAATCAATCTTTGTTAATTTTATTTTATTTTGGCTGCCCTGCATGTCTTGGAAGATCTCAGTTCCCCAACCAGAAATTGAACCTGGTCCACAGCAGTGAAGACCCAGAATCCTAGGCCATCATGGAATTCTAAGTCTTTTGTTGATTTAAACCTATAATATTTGGACTTTATTATTAAAACATAGCCTCGTCCATCTTGACTGAGAAAACTGAACATACAGCTCTTATAAGTGGTCAGTTATTTAAAAACACTTCTGCTAGATTCTTGGGTGTTTAGGAACAAGTACTCTCTCATTCCCCTTGTGTCCTCAGAGTCTAGAAGAGCACTGGAGCACATAACCACCGATCATCTTTTCAAGGGGTGGTGAGAGCACACATACTCTAACTTACAAAGAATTTGTATTTTACATATGAAGTCACATTGTTTTCACTAGATAATTGGAAAGTAATAAGATTTTTTTTTTTAAAAGCTGTTTGTTTTTACTAACTGCTAAGTATGTTCTTTTATTACTTGCCATTAATCCATGCTTTATTTGATCTCTCTAAATGTACGGCTTTCATTTCAGTTGCCTTAAAATTTATTTCATTTCTGTCTCCTGGGTGCTTCTGCTGTATTTTATCCCAAAACCTTGTTCTCTGTTTATCTCTTACTGATTATGTCTTTCACCCAGCAATTCTTAAAACAGGACTCAGTAATCTGGTCTAAGCCTATGTTTAGGCACTAATCAAGAGTATGAGGTGGTTAGAAGATCACATAAGACTAAAGGAAGAAGAGCAGGGAGCTGGTGGGAAGAGAGAAAAAGAGTTAGACATTAATCAAAAGATGACAGGCTGGGAAAAGAGTAGCTTTTGGAATCGGAGAAGTGAAAGTGTTCGTTGCTCAGTCATGTCTGACTCTTTGCAACCCCATGGACTGTAGCCCGCCTGGCTCCTCTCTCTGTCCATGAGAGTCTCCAGGCAAGAATATTGGAGTGGGTTGCCATGCCTTCCGGCAGGGGATCTTCCCAACCCAGGGATTGAACCTGGGTTTCCTGCATTTCAGGCAGATTCTTTACCATCTGAGGCACTAGGGAAGCCCAAGTTTGAGATTAAATCTGGTTTTGCCATTTACTGCTCATGATGCTTCAGCTCCTTGTCTGTAAATGTGGATAGTAATAGAAATAAGTTGCAGAACTTTTGAACAACACAATGAGATCATCTATATGGAAGTTCTATAAATTATACATTATCACTTAAGCATTTTTTTTAACATAATGAAAATGGCAGAAGAGTTGTATTTTCACCAAGAGTGAGATACTTAAGGGATTTCCCTCATGGTCCAGCAGCTAAGACTCTGCTCTCCCAATGCAGGGGACCTGGGTTTGATCCCTGGTCAAGAAAATAAGTCCCACATGTAGAAACTTAAAAAAAAAAAAAAAAGATCCTGAATGCCACAGCAAAGATCGAAAATCCTATATGCCACAACGGAGATCCAGTGCAGCCAATAAGTAAATATTTTTTGGAAAAAGAGTGGGAGATTCAAGAGCCCAGTGCAGTGTGAAAGCACCAGTGTTTTCAAGTCTCAGGATTGATCTCTGGGACTGATGGGAGTTATCCAGCCCATCAGTGGAGCCATATCTGTACATTAGGACTTAATATCCTCCCAGAGAAGCCTTGAGATTACATGGCATTCAGATGGTCTGTCTTGCAGCTCAGGGTTTTTTGTTTTGTTTTGCTTGTTTTTTCCCCTGACCTGACAGGTGGCTATTGCTGTACATAGTCCAAGAACTTCAGATTTGATCACTTATTTGCTCCTTGTCACACACTCCCCTCAGTAACTGATCTGCTGCCCCCATTCTCACTTCTATTTCCCCTGTGCTATTCCTTGCACATTTTCTGATGGCACACCTCTAAAGAGGGGTCCTGATAGTCTTCAGGAGACAGGGAGATGGAGGCCAAGATATTAGCTTTATCTTGATAAAGTGCTGGAGAAGGTGGTTTAGATTGTCCACCCAGTTCCATTGAATTGGTTGGCCTCACACTCCCAACACCCTCAGCCCATCAGTCCTCGCCTGTCAGCGAAAGTCCTCCTTCCCCCGGGCAGACCTGGCACCCTGACTCTGGCCAGGAGAAGAGCAGACTCCTGTAACTGGTGGGCCGCTTTGGAAAGATGGAATGCCTTTGAAGTCACTGAGCCTGGGAGCCAAGCTTACTACTCAGTTTCTTACTATAAACCCACCATTCAGATCTGTTGTTCCCTCCAAGCCCAGGTGGGTGTGGATGAAGTGTGAGACCCTTC
The DNA here is from genome assembly GCA_006408695.1 of Aepyceros melampus. NCBI lineage: Eukaryota > Metazoa > Chordata > Mammalia > Artiodactyla > Bovidae > Aepyceros > Aepyceros melampus. The sequence goes on along the minus strand of SJXQ01003302.1, from coordinate 23,056 downwards.
CTAGAAATACACCCGCTAAAGGAATGGAAGGCAAGCATTCCAGCTTGAACTTGACCAGAAAACCTCCCAACTGTTTGGGAACAATACTAAACATGACTTCTCCCCTGCCCTCCTTCTGGTGACTTCATCCAGCCCTAACACAGAGGGCTCCTGACTCTTCAGCCTCACCCGATTCTGCCAGTCTCGGCTGTCGTCCACGACAGTACTTCTCAACCTTGGCTACACGTTAGACTCACTTCGGGAGCTTCTAAGCCATCCAGTGCTCAGGCCTCGCCTCCAGAGATCCTGATCCAGCTGCTCAGGGATGGGGCTTTGGCACTGGTAGTTTTCAGGACTCCCTGGGTGATTCTAAAGCACAGCAGGGTTACAGACCACTGATCTAATGGTTTCGGTCTCATCGACCCTATCTGTCTTCATCTGGCCAGATGTAAATTGCAGGTGACACCATCTGTGAAGCTCTCAAACGAAGGCAGCCTCTGACAATGATGTTAGCAATGGTGCCACCTCTTCTTCCTAGATTAAAGCCGTGGTGGTAGCTTCAGAGGTCCTGTTTTTCTTCTCAACTTGCCCTTCACATGAAAGGGATGTTTCAAAAAAAAGTTGTATTTGGCCCCTTGGTGCTCAGCTATTCATTTTCTTGAAAGGGACTAAGGGGGAAGATTTCTTTCTTCTTACAGAAATGCTCTTTATCTGACTTTTCCCCTCAGCCCGTCTGCAGCCTGTCATTATGAAAATCCAGTAAAAGACATTCCCTGACATAAACTCAATGCATTCATCTCCTTTAATATCACCCCGAATCTCACACCCAGGTATTGAGCCAGGCTTCTGATGGCTCCATGGTCAGGGAGAATGAAATCCATGACCCCAGCACTTAAAAGGAAGAGACTCGATGACATGATAGAACCACTTAAAATGCAGTTTTCTCAGTACCTCGCCTGAATTTCTCTCAGCTGAACTCTACCTATCTGACTACAGCCGATGGGAAGCAGCCCCATCAGTGAGTCTTAATCACCCACAGCGGCTGAGGGACGGCAGATGCTTTGGTGCATATGTGTCTCCGATAACAGAACCCATTTAACTGCTCCGAATCCACAGGGTATGATTATGTTGGGGTAATAACTCCCAAGAATGGCTTTGCCACAGTTATAACATGCTGAGAGGGAGTGAAATACGAATCCTGCATAAATTAGTCTGCCAGGTACCGTTAGCTATTAGTCAGTGCTATCAGACCTGTAATAAAAGGGTATCACACCACAGCCACTCTGGCTGTTTAGCTACATGACTGGATGAAAGGCAAATCTGATGTTTCATTTAAATGAGTTTTTTTTTCCCCAAATCTACCTGCTTTTAGCTTTATGAAATCCCTAATACAGTTCAGAGATTAAAATGAGCTTTTATTTTTCATCTTTTGAGAAAAGAGATCTTGATTTGTACTCTCATTCTATCCCATTGACTCCTCATATCAGTTTTTGTAGTGAATCAATGTACCTGCATTTTTTTTTTTTATTCCTGCTTCTGTTTTGAAACCTGTTCTTGTCACCTCAGGAAGGAGTCTGACATTTCCATCATTGTCATGGTGAAATAATTATTGTAGTGCAAGTAACTAAGTGGAGCTTCCCAGGTGGCATGGGTTTGACCCCTGGGTCGGGAAGATTCCTTGGAGAAGGAAATGTCAACCCATTCCAGTATTTTTGCCTGGAAAATTCCATGGATAAAGGAGCCTGGCGAGCTATAATCCATGGAGTCACAAAGAGTCGGACACGACTGAGAACATGTACTCACACAAGTAACTAACTTTGAAGATCGTACCATAAAGGTTTTCCCTGGCAGAGATTTTTACATGAGTTAACCACAGTTGAAATCAGGTATCTCTGCCTTCAGCGTTAACTATCAACATCAAGGTAGTATAATTATATAACCCAAAGATTAGCCACAAGCATGTGACCTGCTCAAACTAGATTCTTAAACAGGCTTGGCTTAACTGTTTTATTTTCTAAAGGTCAAAATTGGGGCCGAAATATCAGGGCCACTGAAATGTGAAATAAAGAGGCAATGAATGAATTCAAATCTTAAGGCCAACTACCATCACTTGGTTATACGAGAACTAGGTCTTATGAAGTACTAACATAGTGGTTTTTCATCTATGAGTTTTTTTTTTCTTTTAAAATAAACTGAAGTAAAGTCAACTTACAATATTATATTAGTTTTAAATGTATAGCATAGTAGTCTTATCTTTTTATAGATTATACTACATTCAAAGTTATTATAAAATATTGACTACGTTTCCTATGTTGTTTCTTACTGGTAGTGGGTAACTCTTAATCCTCTTCACCTACTCTGCCTCCACCACCCATCCCCCCTCTGATAACCACTAGTTTGTTCCCTGTATCTGTGAGCGTTTTTCGGTTTTATTTGTTCACTTTTTATTTCAGATCCCACATATAATTGAAAACATATGGTATTTGTCTTTCTCTGTCTGACTTATTTTACTAAGTATAACACCTTCAGGTCAATCCACATTGTCACAAGTGGCAAGATTTCATTCTTTTTTATGACTAACATCCCATTGTATATGTAAAACGTATCTTTTTTTTAATCTATTCATCTGTTGATGGACACAGTTTCTATATCTTGGCTATCCTAAATGATGCCGCTAAGAACATAGGCTTACATATATCTTTTTGAATTAATGTTTTTGCTTTCTTTGGATAAATATGTAGGTGTGGAATTGCCAGGTTGTGTGGTCATTCTATTTTTAAGTTTTTGAGGAACCTCCATACTGTTTTCCATAGTGGAAAACAGTTTTACCAATTTACATTCCCACCAACAGTACACAGTATTTCCATTTCCTCCATGTCCTCAGCAGCCCAACATAGTATTTTAAATAGGTGGTGAAACTAAGTCCTGCTTGTACATTTTCCTCATCTCTTTGCATAATATATGGAGATAGAAGGTGGTAGAGGAATGAGTAGATCAAGAACTTCAACACTAGGTCTGCTACTTACTGTGACTTTGGGAAATTTTTGTGATCTCTTTTGAGTTTCCACTTCTTCCACTTCCATTTGTTCAAGAGAAGCAGGATCATAATGCCTCCATCTAAAGATTGGAGATCATATGTGCAAAATGCCTGGCACCCGTGAGACACCCAGTAAATGGGCAGCTGAAACTAGTATTTTTTTTCTTCTGGATTGCCTGAAATTCCTTGGGGAAAATGAGTCACCCTCAGAGATTAGAAGAGAAAGCAGGATGGGGGCTGGGGTGGGAGGGAGGCTCTAGAGGGAGGGGATATATGTATCATTATAGCTGATTCAATTTGTTGTCCAGCATAAACTAGCGCAACGTTGTAAAGCAATTATACTCCAGTTTTTTTAAACAAGCTTTCTTCTAAGGATGAACAAAATAAACGAGAAAGTAGAGCAGCAAATTATAGGAACAGTTTAGGAGACATCCTCCAACAGATAAAGTTCACACACCAGGGTTAAGTTCCAAAAGTTCCACTGAGAACCTGCCACACACAGCTTCAGAAGAGCCCCATCCACCTCTACTTCCTCTCTCAGGAAAGCACAGGTCAATGACATTACTCGCTGTCAGGATGGAGGGTAATTTAAAGGGAAGGCAGGGGTGTGTGTGTGTGTGTGTGTGTTTATACATATTTTGTTGCTGTTGTTCAGTCACTAAGTCAGGTCTATTTTGTGACTGCTTGGACTGTAGCTCACCAGGCTCCTCTGTCAATGGGATTCTCCAGGCAAGAATACTGGAGTGGGTTACCATTTCTTCCTCCAGAGGATCTTCCCGACCCAGGGATTAAACCTGTGTTTTCTGCATTGGCAGTGGCTTCTTTACCACTGAGCCAACAGGGAAGCCTGTTTATGCATATAAGCAAGACTAAAATTGTCAAACAAGGCTGATTTTGTGGATTATTTTTTCCAATAAAGATGTTAGATGTAGTTGTTAGGAAGGAAGCAGAGATAAATGCTCTTGTCCTGGACTAGCCAAGGAGAACCAGAAGTTCCTTTTCTCAAAATCACCTTTTCTATATTTCTCACTAATTTGAGGATGATTTCTGCTTAAGTTCTGCCTTTGGGTAAAGAACACCCTTGGAGTGTTAAATATACTAGTCATTCTTCATTTCTTGACATTACCAGTTAATAAAATCAGATTCAGGAAAAAGGAGTTTTGCAGTGAGGATGGAAGAGGAGTTTCTAGGGAAAATTAAGAGGAAAAAATAGAAGGAGGTTGGTCAGCCTCTCCCTGCCTTTAGATCTCCCTTTTTCTCTTTCTCAATAATTCTCTTTTAATTCCTTGAGGGTTTATGGCTGCTCCTGCTCTTTGGAACCAACTAACCTCTCTACCCAGAATTCCAAAACATCCCATTTTTCACTTTCTCCTTCTTTAACCTGCAATTTTCTACACAAAAAGTGAAAGGTTATGACAGGGAAAAAAAGAAACACTGGCTTTGATAATGAAATTCGTCTGAGTCCTAATAAATGGTAGGTATTTCAGAATACTTCAAATATCAGGTGCTTTAAGCATGAGAGAGAAAAGGCACCAAAACTCGCCACTTCTAATGATGATGGCTAACATCTGTCAGTGGAAGCTGTGAGCATTTGAAACTAGAAGGGTCATGCAAATTTAAAGCTGGGGGGAACCTTGTCTAGAACAGCCAGCCTCTTGTTATACAGATCATAGAGTGTTTGAACTGTAAGAAATGTTAGAAATCACTTAGTTTCACCTCCCATTTGATAGATGCAAGAGCTGAAAACCAATGAAGTGACATAATTTGCTTAAAGTCTAATCTCCAGTGAGTGGCAGAGTGCTGCCCCCACCCCACATTGCTTATTCTTAATAGTGTCAGTTTAGCAAACACTGATTAAGCACCCCTTTGTGACATGCATTGTACTAGTCCTAGTATGAGGGAGCACCAGGATGCATAATAGCCCCTGCCTTCTTAGGGCTCAGAATCTCCTTGCAGAGAAATACACTTCTCAAGAACTTTTAATACAGGTGATGAAAAATAACAGAGTGAGCATCAAGGTCTGGGAAGGAGAGAGGAGGAAACAGTTACTTGGCCGTGAGAAGTTGGCCTTCCCCTTAGCATTAGTGAAGATAGAACATTACTATCTTCTAATCACTTTTTTCCTCAATGGGAGAAAAACAACCTCTCTATTGGCTGAACTGTTCTAATGGGTGGTGAGTGAGGCTACACAATAGGGCACCTAAGCTACAATACCAGAGGGGCCCTGCAGGCTGAGTGAAACAGTACAAGTGTTTCCTACCCACCTCCCTCCCACCAGTCTTCTCTGACTAGGGACACTAGGTAGGTGTCGCTCCTACCCTCACTGTGCCTGCTTCCACATGGCAGTAAAGGAAGAGGGGAGAGACAGGCAGTGTTACCAGAAGGAGGAACGTCAAAGACGTTTGCAGCCTCACCATGTGTAGGCAGAGTGATGGGAAAGATACAGGACATATAGAATGGTGACCAGTAGTTCACCTGGAATAGCTGGGATCAGCAGGAGACCACAGGATAGAATGCCAACTCTCAGTGATGGTCACAGAAATCCAGAATCCCAATATTCTACCCCAAAATATGTTTGAGAAGCCACCTTTTTGCTCACAGTAGTTCCAATGTTCCCTCTGCAATCTGGGTCATATGCCTCAACTGGTCAAGAAGCTCTGCTTCTCTAAAATATGAAGTAAGCGAAGGCAAAGGCACCCCACTCCAGTACTCTTGCCAGGAGAATCCCATGGACGGAGGAGCCTGGTAGACTGCAGTCCATGGGGTCACTAAGAGTCGGACACAACTGAGCAACTTCACTTTCACTTTTCCCTTTCATGCATTGGAGAAGGAAATGGCAACCCACTCCAGTGTTGTTGCCTGGAGAATCCCAGGGACGGGGGAGCCTGATGGGCTGCCGTCTATGGGGTCGCACAGAGTCGGACATGACTGAAGCGACTTAGCAGCAGCAGCAGCAAACCTCTGTTAAGCTTTTTATAAATTTTCAATCATGAGGTCCAAATTAAGATGCTTTAAAAAGTATGACTCAAGTTGCAAGCTATGAAATGCTGTGATTAGTTAAATTTTGTTTTTCTGATTAAAAAAAAAATTATCCCATATGTTTTCCCCAGCTCATTGAACTGTCTTGGCAATGAAGAGATCAGCACATCTAGGAATGATTAATGCCATATGATTCTTGAAGGTCATATTTTGATAATGCTCTGCAGTGTTTCAAAGCAAAACAGAAACCCACCCACAACCCTGAGCTCAAAACTGATACTTTTTGTCTTGATGGCTACATTTAAAGTTTAACCACCATCATTAAAATTTTACAGGTGACATACCAGAAAAAATTAAGCCGACCAGTTGTGCTGCCTTGAAAGGAAAACAGTCCTTCATTATAATGAATGAAATTGTGTGCTACGTATGAATGCTAGTGATCTCGAGAAGATGAACCGCTGACCCATAAATGGATGAGAATCAGCCAGAGTAAACGAGGCAGAAGTTTTCCCAGCATAATTGTGCAGGCTCACCGGGGAGAGTTTTGTTATAATTAAAAGAGACAGAGTGGTCAATGGGGAATATTTAATAGGAGTAACATGACAACATTGCCTAACTATTTTTCTGGTTCATTCTTCATGCCCATGTTATACTGTATGTCTGGGTTTTAAAAGTGACACATATGTTGCACATAAAAATAATACACATAAACTTGTATAGCAGAACCAAGCAAAAACTCATTTAGAACATGGACACTGACAATGTCCAATTTATTCAGAATAAATCTCCAACTAAATTTGTCCAATGCAAAATTTTCTTCATTAGGCTGGGGAAAACATTCAGAGAATCACAGGGACTAATGCAATGGTGTGAGGTAGGCAGGGGTATTGTTTAAACCTCACCAGCTCTGAAACTTCACAGAAAACAAAGGGACCCGCAATTAGAACAACTTCATTACAGACAGAGCTGGCATAGGACACAGCCATGAAAAACTGCTTCACTGAACTACAGAGGAATGTGGCTCTGGGAGGATTAAATGAGACAAAATATGCATAGTGCTTACTGTCAAGTACGTATTTAGAAAACATATTATTGTTTTGGAACATATCCTGTGCTATGAGTAAAGTTTATCTTCATTTCACTGTGGAAAATGCAGAGACTCCTGAAAACCCCTGTAGGCTCTCTGCTTTTGTCTAAATTCATTTATGAGAAGCTTTACTCACACTTTAGCTTGCCAATGACTCACGGTTAAATCATTTCACTCATCTTTTTTCCTTTTTTTGTCTTTTAATACAGTTGCAATTCGTGTGACATTCTGCTTTGTTCTTACCCTGCACCCCTTGGGAAGCTAAGCAACTCTAACAGCCCCCTTACCTTAAGGAAAGAAAGCCATTCAATAAAAAGGGTGGGGATCCAGTTCATCCAATGCAGTCAATGATGATTTCTTAAAAAGCCGAAGACTAATTCTTGGGGATTTTCTGGAGCCCTGTGCAAATTTCTGTCACTTAATAGCCTATGTGAGTTGAAAGTTGGTCTCCAATGGTGCTAAGAAGAGGTAAGGAATGTTGTGGAAATAGAAATAGGCCAGCACTGAAATTTAATTAGACACTGCATATGTTATAATAAATTCAATTAATTTAGCTTTCCACCTATGCTAGAAAAAAAAATACCCAGGCAAAATAATAAGTCATTTTAAATGCCTCAATTGGTAACCTCCTTTCCTGAAGACTGATTTATGCAGTAATTTACTGGCTGTGTCTTCATAAGATTGTTCCAAACCAGCCCATTTGAAATAATGATAATTTCTGAATGTGTGCTGGGAGAGATATAACAAATGACTTCTTATTAATTTTCATTTAATGAGTTGCCTATTCACATGGTAATTTTTTAAAAATTCTCTTCTTAAGACACACAGGTAGTAAATAGTATGGGTAACACTTCCATTTCACAAATATCGCAATAGGAAAATCTGCCTTTTATGTTCCACGTAATTCAAAGGTCAGTCAGTGCCAAATTTTCCTAAATAGGTATCTAATTCTTTCTCAGGTAGTGTGGCACATTATTTTAAATTTCTATAGTCAGGTGATCCAAATTAGGTAAGGAAAAAAGAAAAAATATTTATCAACAGTAAAGTTCCTAGCAGGGAAAATGGGGGTATAGACAGGAAACAAACTTATGTGCAAGGAGTAAAAACAGCTAGAGTTGGTTAAGGAGCTCATGACACTGTTTCTTTCTTTCTTTTTTTTTTTTTTCTTTTAAATTTTTTATTTTGTTTTGGGAAATAGCCAATTAACAATGTTGTGATAGTTTCAGCTGAACAGCGAAGGGACTCAGCCACACAAATACATGATACTGTTTTTTTTTTAAAGAACAAAACAAAAATCTTCTCTTACAACTTTCCTATTTCTCCAAGCTCCCCTCTTTAAAGAAAAAAAGAAAGCCCATAATTTCTTACATAAATATAATATTTAAGAATGTTTATCTTTACCAAAATTTCAATTCCCTGGTAACTCATTAACTGTAAGTTGTCATAAGAAAAATAGAAAAAATAAAACAATAAAAACCAGAAAGAAGCTGCTCAGAAGAGATCTATGTATTTCAGATAGTTCATACCTCTTCAACAAGTCCTGCAATAGACAGGGAAGGTTCTTAAAAATAATTTCTTGCAACACTTGGAAGAGCTTGCCTACACTATTAAATAATTCAAATGGAATAGTTACTTACACGAGAACCGAAAGGGCCTCTTTCCCAGGCCACACTGTCTCACGCCCTCTCCATGGAAAAGCCCGTACTGCATCTCGCCTGTGAACTTGTCCAGCTCCTGCCCTGAGGCGTTGACGAGCAGAGCCCCAGTTTTGCAGAGAAAGGTGGCTTTGATCCACAAAGGTGTCCCCAGGGCTGTCACAACTCCGAGGGCACACACGAAGCTTAACATCCCAGCCATGCAAAAGATGACTTTCTTCTGTTGGCTTGGCATGATGAGAAATGGCTCTTACGAGGGTGAGGTTCAGAACCCAGACCTTTGTGAGCAAGGAGAAATGACTGCCCCTTTGACTGTATTTATTATAGAAGCTGGACAGACAGATTCCAACTGAAGCAGCAACTTCAACACTGACAGCATCTCTCGCCAGGTTAAATGTCAGAATCCCAGGGTGGAGGCGGCTTCATCATGCTTGCTTGGTTTTTTTCCTCCTTTTCTCTGCTTCTAATTTGAAATCTTAAGACTAAGAACCTAGAGAATAAACCTCTTTCAAAGTGCCTGCAAGTATCTGCTCTTCTATTCCCTGGTAACAGAGGTCTAAGATAACAGATGGAGTCCTCTGTGTAACCTGAGAAATGCTTCCCCTTTCCTCTGCTTATTGTCTGATTGGGTGAGTTGAAACTTTCAGAAACAGGCTTGGCTCCCTTGGTGAATGATCAGTTACTTGAGAAGTTCATTTATTGATGTGTTTTTATTTTTGTTTTTGTTTTAGGTGGGAGGAGGAGTTGCATTAGAGATAGGAGGAATATATACATATATATTCTTATACATATGTACGTATATATACACATAAACATATATATGTACACATGCAAATATACTGGCAATTAATTGATTTTGAAAAATGTTCATTGTAGCAGCATAAAATATTGGACTGAATTGGTTTCTGCATGTATCTAAAGCCCATAGACTGACCACTGGGACTCCTAACTCCTTTTCGCCCGGATCAATGATTTAGAACCAGTGTGTTGATGGAGAATTTGATTCATTTTTTTTTTCCTGGCACACAGAAATATGGAGATAAAGATGAAAATATCTAGATTTCTAAATGTTTTCTAAAAAGTTGACTGCTTTGGGATAATGACAAGGGAGTTTAGTTCTGGATCTGAGAAATATCAGAATCTGAAAGAAGACAGAGGCATTGTTGTGGAAAGAATAGATTGTGGTCAGATGGAAGGCACTGAGAATTCATCACTGAAAAGCAAAGATCCCAGCAGAGGTAATCGGTCAGGGAGACAAGAGGCAAAGGGATGAGCAAGATTAAGTCACAAAGTGAGTTTGGTTAAATTGTCAAGATCTGAAAACTCAAGTTCAGAATTCAGTGACAAATTTTTAACTCTGCATTTCCAGTGAGATTCCTCTTTCTGCAAACAGATACAGTACTCATTTGTGCGTGTGTGTGTGTATGTGTGTGTGTTTAATGAATGTCTATTTATGCCACATTAATGTGCTAGGCTCTAACTTACAAAGTGAACTTTTCATTAGAACTTAGTATGTCTGATACTTTGCCAAGTGTCTTACTTAAATTACCTAATTCTCATGATTACCACATAAAGTGATAAGGAAGAAGATCACAATGACATGCCCACTTCATAGATAAGGAAACTGAGGCTCAGAATCAGCAGACAACTTGCCCAGGAGAGTTGTGGAGCTGGATTTAAATCCAGCCCTTGTCCTGGAAGAGATGAGCAGCTCTTCAGTTGAGTTGGGTTGGGCTAGAAGTAACAGGCTAGAGTATCCCATCATCTGTTATACATCTTAGGTGCTTGGGAGACACAGACATCTGCAGATAGAATTTTCCAACTTAGTAAAAAACACCTGTTTATGCTAGCTTCTAGTCTCTCGATCCACGTTTAAGCATGGTAACTTAGAAGAAATTAATCAGTGAAGATTCTATACCTAGAGACATAATAAGTCTCTAGGTTATAGAACTTTGAGGGGAACTTTGAACTACTTGGCATAGCTACCCATTTTTAGTAGTTGCCAGAGGCTGTCTTGTTGAAGATTGACAGCTAGGCATAGAACCAATTCAAGAATACCAGTGTCCTTGCAGGGAAGGAGGTAGGTACATAAACCGTGGTCACCGGATAGGGCACACACAAGATTCCAAAGAGGTGCTCAAAATTAGGTTTACAACATAATTCTTTTTATTTCATGGAATGTGACACAACTGAATAAAAACTCATCACCGGCTCTTTGGCTTCCCAATTAATTCTCCACTGGCTTTACAGCAATTGCCATCATTGTCCACTAGCAAAACAAAGGGGTACTGCGTAGATGTCTCCAGTAAGCAGTTATGTGGGGCTACATGTGCCATACCCATTTCAGAAGCTTTAAGGTGTGTAAGCAAAACTAAGTTAATTAAATCAACATATTCTATAATTGGAAGAGATAGAACATTTTCAAGCCTCGAAGCAGAAATTACCCGTAACTTAATCGTTATAGTTAATACCTCCTCAGAATGGACATGGCGAGAGATGGGTAGCCAGTGTAGAATTTTGGTCAATGAACAAAACCAGTCAAATGTACCTAAAGCTGCCCATGAAGAAAAGCCCTGACTGTGCATGGACAGCAGTTAGATCATATCGGTGCTTAAGTTTGCATCAGTCTGTAGTGGTATTCTCTGATCTACAGAGGCATGAGAAAAATAAATATAACAGTGAACTCAGCTTGTATTCTCAAATTTGTGTCCTTCCTAATTTTTGTTAAGATTTCCTTTCCTTAATGAAATAATAGTAGTTGAATCTTTAATGTCTTAACTTGACAAGTTAAAAAATTGGCAAACCTATGTCTGTTCCCAGTGTTAAAAAAATTATCTGCTGGTCCATGACATACAACTCATGGATCCTTGAGTGGAAACAACGAGACCTAAAGCCTCACAGTGTCCTGGATGATCTCTTTGTCTTAACCTCAATGGATCACTTGAGATTTTTTTTTAAAAACTGCTATGTCTGGGTCCTAATACCTGAGGTTCAGATTTATTTGATTTTAGAGTAGGGCCTTCATGTTGAATCAGGCTTCCCTGATGGCTCAGCGGGTAAAGAACCTGCCTGCCAATGCAAGAGACGTAAGAGATGGGGGTTCAATCCCTGGGGTGGGAAGATCCCCTGGAGGAGGAAATGGCAACCTACTCCAGTGTTCTTGCCTGGGAAACACCACGGACAGAGGAGCCTGACAGTCAAAGAGTAGCAGAGTCGGACACCACTGAGAACTAAGCACGCATTCATGTTGAATCACTCCAGGTGATTGCACTGTGTAGTCAGGGCCGGGAAATCACAGCTTGGACCCCATTCTACACAGCTACCTTCTGGTGACTGACTGGGTTTTGTAGGTGTCTCAGCTCTGGAATGCAGCAGGCATGGCCTTCTGGTCACTGGAGAGGAAGGTTCCCGTTGCAAATTAGTAAACTGGCACTGCCATTGATAGCTCAGACTTTCCTTAATTCTGTTCAGCACCAAGAGCATGATCTTGTCAAATTGCCCTGCTGAGGCCAAGTGCTGGTATATCTGAGATGAAAGACCAGGTCATGGGTCATAGCTTTACCCCAAGTCACCAAGTGAATATCCACAGTGATGTCTCCTGATTGTGAAGGGCCCCCTCGGGTCCTGCGCCCACCTGCCCTCCTCTCTGTGCAGCTCCCTTTCAGACTTCAATACCAACCACCCACAGGCTGCATAGTAGTGTGTGTGATCCACCCTCTGAGAATGATATAATAGAACCTGGCAGTCATTATGCCTGACAGTCTTCTTTTGAAATTTCATCTTAAGTGTCTGGAATGACAGTGATGACACCATTTTCCTTGCAGTCTCTCCGAGAATTTGAGTCATTAATGTCAGCAAGTTTTCACCAAGTATCCTACTGAAATCTTTACTTCTCTCAATCTTAATAGCAATACACTTGGTGACATAAGGAAAGGAAACTGAGCCTTGCCACCCTCCCCACCATGACCCCTTTCTGGGTCTGGATGATACATAATTCCTCAGTGTGATTGGAATCAGTATCCAGAAAGGAGTACAATTGCAGGCGATTTTGTTGCTTCCAATGTAGTATTTATGTCTCTTCTTGTACTAATCTGGGTTCATTGGTTTTTACCCTTACAGTCATTTTCTTAAAAAAAGAAAAGGCTCCAATCCAGAGCCATAGGGGTTCTCACCTGATTTGCTCCCTGAGAGTAAAAGGGAACAAGATTTGGTGGGTTGTGGAAAGAGAGCTGGGGAGAGAGATGGGCTTTAGGGTTTGGCTCCAGGTCCGTCACTAAATTAAAAATTCTTTAATTTTTCTGGCATTTGTTTTAGTCAGTGAGTCATAGTGTTCTCAGCTATACACATAGGCAAGTCTCAAATTATTTTTAACCAGAGAAATCATTTCCTCAACTAAACTCTTGGGTATAATAAGAGATAAAAATTGAGCTTTTATACTGGGTGAGATGGGGATCCAGGAGCTTTGTCCTCCTTATTCCCTAAGAGCCCCCCATTCCAACCCTAACAGCAGCTCTGACAAGCACAGTGATAAACTCGGACCACGTGATCCTGTAATTCCCTTCTAAATTGAAAGCCTTTTTTTTCACAAGTTATAGCATTAAAATTTGTCCATTTGCTAGATTATTTCTCTTTTTCTTTGCTGTACTAATCTGTTAGGTATAATAGAACATTACACTGCCAAGAAACACTAGATGGATGATTGTTCCAATTATTAATTTTTAGATTAGTTAGTGAGCGTTTCTAGGTTTTGTCTGACTTGTCACTAGTAATAGTGATTTCGATTTTCTTCCAAATGGATCATTATATGCCAAGGCGTCGCTAAGAGAGCTTCAACAAGGGTTTATCAAGCTTCCTGTTCTAAGACAAGAGGCCTTTGTGAATCTATCCCATTTTTCTCATCTTTAAAGCAAAATCTGGCAAGTTTGATTGACGTTCCTTGACTAAATCAAGTTTCTGGTGATCCTGAAGTAGCATTGTCATTCTCTAATGACGGTAAGGGGGAAAAAAACATCCACAGAAAGAATTGATTGATTTATTAGGGGGAAAATTACCACATGTGCTAGACCTTGATTGCAGCTAATATTTGTAAAGCTAATTGCTTGAACTAGAGGATTAAAAGAGTTGAGGGAAGGGAAGAAAAAGAAAACAAGTTCTCTTGGAATACAGATGAAGCCTCTGTGGATTTGGACTGGGAGGGAGAGTTCAGTCTGGGATTTTTAGGATTGGTGGTGACTATGAGGACATTTAAAGTATTATAAGTACAAGAGTTGGGCTTGTTATACAAAACAGAGAGCCGGAAGTGGAGGAAAGTTGTTGCCTCTTTCAAACAAGATGTGTGATACCCCCAATTTTTCTGGGTTTCTTGTTGGAATCTCATTACAAGGCTTGTTGATACTTAAATCTCTACCCAGCAGGATGCCTGAGCTATTACAGAAGGAAGAAAGTCTGTGATACCTCCTTTAATAAGAATAGATGAACCAGATTCCTAGTACAGGGAAATAGTGATAATTCTTGTTGCTATAACCCAGGGTAGGTATGTTGAGATGGTAAACTTTGGAGTAGTTTGAGCCTATCATTACTAACTATTTTTAATGCATAAATGTTTTCCTTTGTGTGGGTGTGTGACATCTAAAATACTGACAATTTCCTTGATGATTTGCATCAAAATAATAGTAGCAATATTAACAAAAATGTAATACATAGGGAGGCTTACTCTGTTTCAGCACTTATTCTACATATTAACTCATTTCTTTTCAGACACAATGGAGCAATTATTAGGTTTCCTATCCCTTCTCTGGTTAAGATATTCCAGGTAGTAGAATAGCTTAATTTTCAGTCAGACAGATCACAAAGTCTCCTAAAATAGTCTTAAGGTGAAGAACTGAATTGTAGTATAATTAGGTAGATTTGTATATTGTCAATTCTCTAGAAACAAGGAGTGTTGACTTCTGGAGCTATGTGAGCCAGAGAGAGCTTTAAACTAATCCTAAATTTATTTTTTGTTGTTGTTATATTTTATTTCTACATTTGTTCAAACTCCATAATAAATTATTATATACATTATTTTGTTTAAAAGCAAAAATAAGCATTGCTTATTAGAAATGAGTGCTTTTTGTTTTCCACATATTTACCGTTTTCTCTTTAATGTGTTTATTTTTATTGAAGTAGTTGATTAAGGTTGTGTTAATTTCAGATGTACAGCAAAATGATTCAGTTATACAGATAGACATATCTATACTTTTTCAAATTCTTTGCCCATTTAGGTTATTGTAGAGTACTGAACAGAGTTCCCTGTGCTATATAGTAGGTCCTTGTTGGTTATTTATTTTAAACATAGCAGTGTGTACATAGACATACTGTTTTTTCAGTGACTTGCATCAAAACAAAGGCTAGTCTTTTATCCAAAATGTTAACTCCATATCAAACTTTTATTTGAGCACTGACTATGGGCAGAGGGAGCTAAAAATAATAGATGACCAAATGGAGACTTGAGATAGTCTTAATAGTTCTAAGGATGGGACCAAAACAACAAGACGTCTTTAGGCTTGAAAATGTAATTGCTTGGGGAAATCTGGGTTGGCGGGACTTCATATGAAAAGACAATTAACCAGACAATGAACCCAACAGGAGCCAACAGTGTGAAATGACAACTGCAGGTGCTGCTACTGTGTAACACACATACCTTTGGGTTGTCTGCTCAGCTCTCAGCACTTACTTTGAAAACTTCCTTGGAAAAATTCCTTCAGTACCCACAGATACCAAGTCTGTGTGACTCACTCTTTCTCCCTGGTATTGATTAAGAATAGTCATCTGGACCAGTCAGAATCCGTCTCCTGGAAACTTAGAGGTATGTTGAGAGGCATAAGGTCAAAGCGTTGGAGGCCAGTCTGCAGAAAGAGAGAAGGAAGCAGTCTTGGCCCACAAAGAAGGCCTTGAATTGCCCTCTCCTGCTCTAGCTGACTGCTCCATTTTTCTACCAGCTGTCATCCTTTTCCTTCCCCGAAGTCAAATGTAGGTCTCTGCTGGCAGAGTTTTCTTAGTCATTTACCTGTTTATTGCTTTCCTGGGAAGCACTGATTTCAGCAGCTCTTCCCACTGTCTGGGTCTTGGTTCGATGTACCAAGTAAAACAACGAGGGGTTCCTGAGTGAAGGGCGTGTAGCGCCAGCCATGTGTGGGACGTGAGTACCTGTGTGTCGGCGCCAGTCACAGGGCCCCTGTGTCCCACTCTGCCCCACTCTGCCCCATCTCATGGGAACTTTCACTCAGGCTGGGCTCATCTGGTCCTCCCTTCATCAAGCGCGAACTCTTCCCTTTCCTGTTGTCCCTATCCCCGTAGGTGTCCAGGGCCCCACCCTCCATCCTGGAAGAACCACATGAATCCTGGGCTACTACTTCCTGGGATCGACTTTATGGAGAGGAGCAGAAAGGGGTGGGGAGGGCCAAGCTAAGTCCTGGGATGCAGAGAGACCACCCTGCTCTTGGTCCACTGCTGGCAATGTGTGGGCTGCTGGCCAGCAGGAGGGGCCTCACTAGATAACAGTGCAATTAGGTCAGACCTAGAAAGACAAATATCTTATCACTAATGTGTGAAATCTAAAGGAAATGATACAAACAAACTTACTTATAAAACAGAAATGGACTCACAGACATAGAAAACAAACTTATGGTTACCAAAGGGGATAGTGTGGGGGCGAGGAGGGGGCAGGGTGGAGAGGAAAGAGATAAATTAGGAGTTTGGGATTAACATATACACACTGGTTTAGTTGCTAAGTCATGTCCGACTCTTTGTGAACCCATGGACTGTAGCCTGCCAGACTCCTCTATCCATGGGATTCTCCAGGAAAATATACTCGAGTGGGTTGCCATCTCCTTCTCCAGGAAATCTTCCCAACCCAAGAATCAAACCCTGGTCTCCTGCATTGCAGGCAGATTCTTTACTGACTGAGCTACAAGGGAAGCCCAAACATATACATACTACTATATGTAAAATAAACAACTAAGACCTAATATATAGCATATACATGTGTGTATACGTGTGTGTGTGTATAAAACTGAATCACTTTGCTCTACACCTAAACTAGAACAACTTTGTAAATTAACTCTACCTCAATTTAAACAATGGTTAATAATAACAATAAGTGCAGTTAGGTATAGTGATCTGGGACTTAACTTCGACTGAGCTCAAACCCAGTCTCCCTCTACACCCCGTCCTGAATGCTGGTTCCCTTCCTCTTCTTTGCCTTCCCAGACTACAGTGTCCTTTAGCAAATCTGCAAGCTGCAAGGTATGCCCTACTCAGATCTGATCCTTTCTGTCCACCCTCAGGTGGATCACACTTGAATTAATCTCTCATGTATCTTTCCTTCTACCATAGCCATTCTCTCCCCACCTTCCCAGCTCTCTTTTCCTCAGCTTAATTAGAAAAATAAGTATTTTATCCACCCAGGAGAAAATCTTGCCAGCGTGTATATTGGTTTGCCTTTGTAAAACAGTACTGTCCCCGTGGATGGTAAAATATAGCTAGTTACTAGGACATTAAACTGTTAAAACTGAACACTTCAGACCTTGTGGCCAACACCATTTCATTAAGCTCCTGCAAAGCTGGGTGTTCTTTGGAAGGAATGATACTGAAGCTGAAACTCCAGTATTTTGGCCACCTCATGCAAAGAGTTGACTCATTGGAAAAGACTCTGATGCTGGGAGGGATTGGCGGCAGAAGGAGAAGGCGACGACCGAGGATGAGATGGCTGGATGGCATCATTGACTCAATGGACGTGAGTTTGAGTGAACTCCAGGAGTTGGTGATGGACAGGGAGGCCTGGCATGCTGTGATTCATGGGGTCACAAAGAGTTGGACACGACTGAGCGACTGGACTGAACTGAACTGAACTGAGAGCAAGGGAAATGTTCGAGGTTAAGAGTCTCTTTCCAGGAAATTCAAATTGAAATGAATGTAAGATCTTTATTAGTTTTCTGACTTCTCTGTGCATGGTCCTTATTTGAAAAAAAAAAAAAAGTCATAGCATATTGTCAACAAAGCAACCTAGAAGGCTACAAATGCCTTATTTTTAGACTCTTTTCAAGAAAAGCACCCAGGATAGATAAAGGGGTGGTGAGTGCTAGGACAGGCTGGTCATGGTGGAGAGGTCTGACAGAATGTGGTCCACTGGAGAAGGGAACGGCAAACCACTTCAGTATTCTTGCCTTGAGAATCCCATGAACAGTATGAAAAGGCAAAAAGATAGGACACTGACAGATGAACTCCCCAGGTCATTAGGTGCCCAATATGCTACTGGAGATCAGTGGAGAAATAACTCCAGAAAGAATGAAGAGATGGAGCCAAAACAAAAGCAACACCCAGTTGTGGATATGACTGGTGATAGAAGTAAAGTTTGATGCTGTAAAGAGCAATATTGCATAGGAACCTGGAATGTCAGGTCCATGAATCAAGGCAAATTGGAAGTGGTCAAACAGGAGAGGGCAAGAGTGAACGTCAACATTTTAGGAATCAGAGAACTAAAATGGACCAAAATGAGTGAATTTAAATCAGATGACCATTATATCTACTACTGTGGTCAGGAATCCCTTAGAAGAAATGGAGTAGCCATCTTGGTCAACAAAGGATCTGAAATGCATTACTTCATTGCAGTCTCAAAAATGACAGCATGATCTCTGTTTGTTTCCAAGGCAAACCATTCAACATCACAGTAATCCAAGTCTATGCCCCAACCAGTAACGCTGAAGAAGCTGAAGGTGAATGGTTCTATGAAGACCTACAAGACCTTTTAGAATTAACACCCCAAAAAGATGTCCTTTTCATTCTAGGGGACTGGAATGCAAAAGTAGGCAGTCAAGAAATACCTGGAGTAAGAGGCAAATTTGGCCTTTGAGTACGGAATGAAGCAGGGCAAAGGCTAACAGAGTTTTGCCAAGAGAATACACTGGTCATAGCAAACACCCTCTTCCAACAACACAAGAGAAGACTACGCATGGACATCACCAAATGGTCAACACCAAAATCAGATGGATTGTATTCTTTGCAGCCAAAGATGGAGAAGCACTATACAGTCAGCAAAAACAAGACCAGGAGCTGACTGTGGCTCAGATCATGAACTCCTATTGCCAAATTCAGACTTAAATTGAAGAAAATAGGGAAAACCACTAGACCATTGAGGTATGACCTAAATCAAATCCCTTATGATTATACAGTGGAAGTGATAAATAGATTCAAGGGATGAGATTTGATAGAGTGCCTGAAGAACTATGGAATGAGGTTCATGACATTGTACAGGAGGCAGTGATCAAGACCATCCCCAAGAAAATGAAATGCAAAAAGGCAAAATGGTTGTCTGAGGAGACCTTACAAATAGCTGTGAAAAGAAGAGAAGTGAAAGGCAAAGGAGAAAAGGAAAGATATACCATCTGAATGGAGAGTTCCAAAGAATAGCAAGGAGAGATAGGAAAGCCTTCCTCCGTGATCAATGCAAAGAAAGAGAGGAAAACAATAGAATGGGAAAGACTAGAGATCTCTTCAAGAAAATTAGAGATACCAAGGGAACATTTCATGCAAAGATGAGCTTGATAAAGGACAAAAATGGTAGGGACCTAACAGAAGCAGAAGATATTAAGAAGAGGTAGCAAGAATACATGGAAGAACTGTACAAAAAAGATCTCCTTGACCCAGATAATCATGATGGTATGGCCACTCACACTCATCTAGAGGCAGACATCCTGGAATGTGAAGTAAAGTGGGCCTTAGAAAGCATCACCATGAACAAAGCTAGTGGAGGTGATGGCATTCCAGTTGAGCTATTTCAAGTCCTAAAAGATGATGCTGTGAAAGTGCTGCACTCAAGATGCCAGCAAATTTGGAAAACTCAGCAGTGACTTATTGCCAAATTCAGACTTAAATTGAAGAAAATAGGGAAAACCACTAGACCATTGAGGTATGACCTAAATCAAATCCCTTATGATTATACAGTGGAAGTGATAAATAGATTCAAGGGATGAGATTTGATAGAGTGCCTGAAGAACTATGGAATGAGGTTCATGACATTGTACAGGAGGCAGTGATCAAGACCATCCCCAAGAAAATGAAATGCAAAAAGGCAAAATGGTTGTCTGAGGAGACCTTACAAATAGCTGTGAAAAGAAGAGAAGTGAAAGGCAAAGGAGAAAAGGAAAGATATACCATCTGAATGGAGAGTTCCAAAGAATAGCAAGGAGAGATAGGAAAGCCTTCCTCCGTGATCAATGCAAAGAAAGAGAGGAAAACAATAGAATGGGAAAGACTAGAGATCTCTTCAAGAAAATTAGAGATACCAAGGGAACATTTCATGCAAAGATGAGCTTGATAAAGGACAAAAATGGTAGGGACCTAACAGAAGCAGAAGATATTAAGAAGAGGTAGCAAGAATACATGGAAGAACTGTACAAAAAAGATCTCCTTGACCCAGATAATCATGATGGTATGGCCACTCACACTCATCTAGAGGCAGACATCCTGGAATGTGAAGTAAAGTGGGCCTTAGAAAGCATCACCATGAACAAAGCTAGTGGAGGTGATGGCATTCCAGTTGAGCTATTTCAAGTCCTAAAAGATGATGCTGTGAAAGTGCTGCACTCAAGATGCCAGCAAATTTGGAAAACTCAGCAGTGTCTATGGGACTGGAAAAGGTCAGTTTTCATTCCAATCCCAAAGAAAGGCAATGCCAAAGAATGCTCAGACTACCACACAATTGTACTCATCTCACATGCTAGTAAGGTAATGCTCAAACTTCTCCAAGCCAGGTTTCAACAGTACGTGAACTGTGAACTTCCAGATGTTCAAGCTGGTTTTAGAAAAGGCAGAGGAACCAGAGGTCAAATTTCCAACATCCACTGGATCATGGAAAAAGCAAGAGTTCCAAAAAAAATCTACTTCTGCTTTATTGACTATGCCAAAGCCTAGTTTACTTTGGCATAACACTGATATTATGTTGACTGTATGTTTAACAACAAACTGTGGAAAATTCTTCAAGAGATGGGAATACCAGACCACCTTACCTGCCTTCTGAGAAATCTGTGTGCAGGTCAAGAAGCAACAGTTAGAAATGGACATTGGTTCCAAATCAGGAAAGGAGTACATCAAGGCTGTATATTGTCACCCTACTTAATCAACTTATATGCAGAGTGCTGCTGCTGCTGCTGCTAAGTCGCTTCAATCGTGTCCGACTCTGTGCGACCCCAGAGACGGCAGCCCACCAGGCACCCCCATCCCTGGGATTCTCCAGGCAAGAACCTGGAGTGGGTTGCCATTTCCTTCTCCGATGCATGAAAGTGAAAAGTGAAAGTGAAGTCGCTCAGTCGTGTCTGACTCTTAGCGACCCCATGGACTGCAGCCTACTAGGCTCCTTCACCCATGGGATTTTCCAGGCAAGAGTACTGGAGTGGGTTGCCATTGCCTTCTCCTTATATGCAGAGTACATCATGTGAAATGCTGGACTGGATGAAGCACAAGCTGGAATCAAGATTGCTGGGAGAAATATCAGTAACCTCAGATGTGCAGATGACACCATCCTTATGGCAGAAAGTGAAGAACTAAAGAGCCTCTTGATGAAAGTGAAAGAGATGAGTGGAAAAATTGGCTTAAAAATCAACATTCAGAAAACTAAGATCATGGCATCTGGTCCCATCACTTCATGGGAAATAGATGGAGAAACAGTGGAAACAGTGACAGACTTTATTTTTTTGGGTTCCAGAGTCACTGCAGATGGTGACTGAAGCCATGAAATTAAAAGATGCTTACTCCTTGGAAGAAAAGTTATGACCAACCTAGACAGCATATTAAAAAGCAGAGACATTACTTTGCCAACAAAGGTCCATCTAGTGAAAGCTATGGTTTTTCCAGGATGTGAGAGTTGGACTATAAAGAAAACTAAGCACCGAAGAATTGATGCTTTTGAATCGTGGCGCTGGAGAAGACTCTTGAGAGTCCCTTGGATAGCTGGGAGATCCAACCAGTCCATCCTAAAGGAAATCAGTCCTGAATATTCCTTGGAAGGACTGATGCTGAAGCTGAAACTCCAGTACTTTGGCCACTGGATGCGAAGAACTGACCCTGATGCTGTGAAAGATTGAAGGTGGGAGGAGAAGGGGATAACAGAGGATGAGATGGTTGCATAGTATCATTGACTCGATGGACATGAGTTTGAGTAAGCTCCATGAGTTGGTGATGGGCAGGGGAGCCTGGCATGCTGCAGTCCATGGGGTAACAGAGTCAGACACGACTGAGCAACTGAACTGAACTTAGTGGTAGGAAACCAGGCTTCACTGGGAACAGCCTGTGGAATTACCATACATAGAAGCCAAACCTCTTTGACTTGTCATGTGCTGAAAATCACCAGCAAGTCTGATCAGACATGATGCTATATTTTAAATGATGTCAAACCCCTGGGCACCAAGCTGTGGACACTGCAGAGAATAGGTGAAAATTCAGTGAACCTCAGATCCTTATGAAAGTGAACCACACTTTACTCTATGCCTTCACTTCTGTTGGAATAAAAATTAGGCTATCAATGACTTTTTTGTATTAATGACACAAGAAATGTTTTATCATTATGAAAAAGAGCACTTTAACAAACATATTTTAAAAGGAGAGCTATAACCTATTAAAAATGAATTAGAAATGTATTGCCTAAGACTCAAGGTTTCTCAGAGAAGTCCTTGTAACCTTAAGTTAGGTAAAGATTTCTTAGAGAAAAAGAGTATGAACCATGAAATTTAAAAAGTGATAAAATGCCTTCCCTTTGAATGACACTGTAAAAAATGAAAAGGTCAACCCCAGACTGGGAGAAAATATATGAAAAACATGTATCTGATAAAGAATTTGTATCAAAATATATAAAGAGATTTCAAAACTCAATAATAGGAAAACAACATACTAAGGTAAGAAATATGTCAAAATATTTTAACAGGTATTTCATCAAAGAAGAGATGTGAGTGGCAAATAAGCCCTTGAAAAGATCCTCCCCATTGTTAGTCAAAATAAAACCACAATGAGATACCACAAACCACTTATTAAAATGACTAAAATTTTTTAAAAAAAACCTGACAACACCAACTCAAACACCAGAGTGTTGTGGTCTTTTACAGACCAGGAACTGGGGACTGGAGTCAATGAAAAGAAAGAGAGAGAAAGAGCAATATCCCTCAGGTTAAGTGGAAAACCAGGAAAGGCCATACATAGGACTTGTACTGCTCACGAAGGCACAGGGCATCCTCTCAAGGAGGTCTTGAAAGCCTGGGTGAGAAAGTGAGCTTGGTGGGCTCCCACACT
>SJXQ01003301.1:24116-52340 GCA_006408695.1 Aepyceros melampus | reverse complement strand
GTTGGAAAAGACCCTGATGCTGGGAGGGATTGGGGGCAGGAGGAGAAGGGGACGACCGAGGATGAGATGGCTGGATGGCATCACGGACTCAATGGACGTGAGTCTGGGTGAACTCCGAGAGTTGGTGATGGACAGGGAGGCCTGGCGTGCTGCGATTCATGGGGTCGCAAAGAGTCGGACATGACTAAGCGACTGAACTGAACTGAACTCTGCATATAAGTTAAATAAGCAGGGTGACAATATACAGCCTTGACGTACCCCTTTTCCTATTTGGAACCAGTCTGTTGTTCCATGTCCAGTTCTAACTGTTGCTTCCTGACCTGCATACAGATTTCTCAAGAGGCAGGTTCCCTTACCAGTGATTGGTTCAGGAAAAGAAGTGTGATGCAATTTGACCAAAGATTAAGATAGAGAAGTCTGCTGGGAGGCTTCAAGGAAGGTTTTCCTTTCAAAGAGGAGCACAAGGAAAGAGATAAGACTCTTCCCTTCTGGTTTTAGAATGTTGTGTGAGGATGTGATACCTGGAGCTGATGCAGCCATTTTGTGAGCCTGAGGAGAGTCACTGACAACTGAGAATGGCAGGGTAGAAATATGGAAAGAACCTGGGTCACTAAGCCTCCAAATTAAGCAATCATCATAGATTTTCCTTACTGTTTTTTAAGTTTTCATTTGATCTGTGTTTTAGTAACTCATCTTCCTATTTTAAAGATTCCCCTTTGGTTATCATTAAATTAATCTTGCAACTTCCCCTTCCTAGATAAAACATTTGCTTATTCTTGTTGATTGATGTGGGGGAAAGGATATTTTTAGATCTCCAAAAGATAGAGTTATTTGGGCTATTCTTGTTTTTCTGATTGAAGTATAGTTGATTTACAATGTTGAGTTAGGGGCTATTTGTTCTTATTACTTTCTAATTTTATCATATTATGGTCAGATAATATGGCTTATATGATTCCTTTTGGGAAATATATTCAAGTTTTATTTGAACACTAAGCCTTGATAAATTTTTTATAAATTTTCCACAGTTGCTTCAATAGAACGTATCTTCTGTTGGGCACAATGCTTTATATGTGTCTATTAAATGTTGAGGCAGGGAAGGAATGGAGATACAGATATAGATAACAGACTTGTGGACACAGAGCAGGGAGTAGAAGAGTGGAATGAACTGAGAAAGTAGCATTGACGTACATACGCTATCATGTGTAAAACAGCCGGTCGGGAGTTGCTGTATAGCACCAGGAGTCTAGCCTGGTGCTCTGTGATGACCTAGAGGGCTGGGATGGGAGGAGGAGAGGGAGGCCCAGTAGGGAGAAGAGGTAGAGAATTGTGACTGATCTGCACTGTTGTACAGCAGAAACCAATACAGTGTTGTAAAGTAATATCCTCCCATTAAAAAATAGAAAAAATGTTGAGACATCTTAAAGGCTTCTTCACTTGTATGTCCGATACCTGAGCTGGGAAGACTTAGCACACATGGCAGCTGGTATAACTGGGCTTCTTGGGCATCCCTCTGTCCCTATATGAGCTCTTTGCATGGTGGCTTCAGGGTAACCAACTTCTATTTTTTTTAAGAGAATCAATTTATCTTATTTATTTGGGGCTGTGCTGGGTTTTCATTGCTACTTGGGCTTTTCTCTAGTTTCTGTACACAGGCTTCTCGTTGCGGTGGCTTCTCTTATTGCGGAGTACAGGCTCCGGGGCACATGGGCGCAGTAGTTGTGGCTCCCGGGCTCTAGAGCACAGGCTCAATCGTTGTGGCACGTGGGCTTGCTTGCTCCACGGCATGTAGGGTCAAACCCATGTCTCCTGCATTGGCAGGTGGATTCTTTACCACTGAGCCACCAGGGAAGCCTGTAACAGACTTCTTATATGGGAGCTCAGGGCTCCAAAGATATGTATTCCCAAAGGGATAGAATTAGGCAGAAGTCATATAGGCTGTTATGATCTAGCCTCAAAAGTCATGCAACATTGCTTCTACCAAATTCTATTCATTAGAATGGAATCTCTAAGGCCAACCCTCATTCAAAGAGAGGAGAATTAGATTCCATATCTTGATGTGTCAAAGGGTTTGCAAACGTGTTCTAAAACCACACCACACCAGCCTAACGTGTCTGTGGAACATAAAAGACATGGGCATGTGTTTCTGGCCCCATTTCCAGCCCCTCGGCTTTTCTCTACAGTCTCTACTTGCCAACATCTCCCAGGCTTCCGTGTCACTTCTGTTGAGGCAGTGCAAGCGTGGGATGGAAAAGAATTTCCAGACACGGAGTATTGCAGAGAGGAGTGAGTTTATTAAGAACAAAGAGCAGAGATAATGTGGGCACTGTGGGTGCAGCGGGCCAACAACTCCTGACAGACCAGGGAGAGTCAACAGATTTTGTGGTTAATAGCCAACTTTTATAGCCTCCCTGGAGAAGGAAACGGCAATCAACTTTGGTACTATTGCCTGGAAAATCCCATGGACAGAGGAGCCTGGTAGGCTACAGTCCATGGGGTCGCAAAGAGTCGGACACGACTGAGCGACTTCACTTTCCTTTTTCCTTGTTATAGCCTCAAGACAAAGAAAACTTCTGCTGAAAGGCTGGCATTAGGTTGGGCACTGTGGGTGCAGCGGGCAACAACTCCTGACAGACCAGGGAGAGTCAACAGATTTTGTGGTTAATAGCCAACTTTTATAGCCTCCCTGGAGAAGGAAACGGCAATCAACTTTGGTACTATTGCCTGGAAAATCCCATGGACAGAGGAGCCTGGTAGGCTACAGTCCATGGGGTCGCAAAGAGTCGGACACGACTGAGCGACTTCACTTTCCTTTTTCCTTGTTATAGCCTCAAGACAAAGAAAACTTCTGCTGAAAGGCTGGCATTAGGTGGTTGGTTGGGGCACTATAGGGTGTTTACTGGAGTGGGCATCTTCACCTAATTGGGAGTCAGGAAGCTTGTTAGTGATGATCAATGGGCTTCTGGCAATGGTTACAAAGGGGCTCAGTCAGCTTTGGAGGTGACCTTGGTTCTGGGCTCTGCTTCTGTGGCTTTGGTGCAAGTCCTTGCACCTGTGGCCTTGGGGGCAGGACTCAACAACTTCTATAGCCAACTCTGCTCTCATTCAAAAATGTTGCCCCTCTTTTGTCATGCTTGTACTGTCTAACCTCCCTACTCACCCCCTTTTTGCTTGGCCCTGGGAATCCCCAGAACCATGAGGAATAATATTAAAATGGTTGTTGTTATTTTAAGTCACCAAATTTTGAGATGATCTGATAGGCAGCAATAGGTACTTTCTTGAGCTCAACACCTTTTTTGATGTTTACTGCTTCCTGAAAAACTTAAGCATGAACAGACTTCTGCCCAGAAGCTTTAAAGTTGAGTCTCTCTCTCTTTTTTTGTGGTAGGAACACTTAACATGAGATATACCCTCTTAAACTGTCTTTTAAATAATTGTTTTATTTATTTATTTATGGCTGTACTGGGTCTTTGTTGCTGCGGGCTGCCTTCTCTATAGTTGCAGTGCGCGGGTTTCTCATTGTGGAGGCTTCTCTTGTTTTGGAGCACAGGCTCTAGGATGCGCAGGCTTCGGGAGGTGCGGTGCACGGGCTCAGTTGCCCTGTGGCATGTGGGATCTTCCCGGACCAGGGATTGAACCTGTGTCCCCTCCGTGGGCAGGTGGGTTCTTAACCACTGGACCACTAGGGAATGTACTGGGTCTTTGTTGCTGCGGGCTGCCTTCTCTATAGTTGCAGTGCGCGGGTTTCTCATTGTGGAGGCTTCTCTTGTTTTGGAGCACAGGCTCTAGGATGCGCAGGCTTCGGGAGGTGCGGTGCACGGGCTCAGTTGCCCTGTGGCATGTGGGATCTTCCCGGACCAGGGATTGAACCTGTGTCCCCTCCGTGGGCAGGTGGGTTCTTAACCACTGGACCACTAGGGAAGTCCCTCTTGAATTTTTAAGTGCACACTACTATATATATATATATATATATATTTTTTTTTTTTTTTGACTGCACCACATGGCACGTGGGATCTTAATTCCCTGACCAGGGAGGAACTCATGCCCCTTGCACTGGAAATGTGGTGTCTTAACCACTGGGCTGCCAGGGAAGTCCCTCACAATACAATATTGTTAGCTATAGCTACAAGGCTATACCGCAGAGTTCTAAAACTTCATCTTTTTATTTTTTTTCCACCACACCATGCACAGCTTATAGGATCTTAGTTCTCCAACCAGAGATTGAACCCTGGCCCTTGGCAGTGAAAGTACTGAGTCTTAACCATTGGACCACCAGTGAATTCTGTAGAACTTCATCTTGCATGAGTGAAACTTTACACCCATTGATGGACACCCCGTGATCTCCCCTTGCCCCTAGAATTGAGGCTTCATTGAATTAATTTTTTTTAATTAACAAAGCATAGGAAAAATATATCCCCATTTTATGTGTAACAAGTATCTAACCTTCTCAACAATCAATTAGCCAGATGTATAAACCTCACATTTCTCATTAAGAAATCCCTGAAGTTTGAAACTACAGAATACCAAAAAGTGTATGCTAAATAATACATTTTTCACCATGAATTCTGGCTGTGCACTATTATTGCCAATAAGACCCCAAGTTAATAAGTTAAACCACACACACACACACAAAAACTGTATGACAAATTCGAACTAATTTCAATGCTTTCTTTGAAAATCAAGGATATTGGAAGATATCAAATGTTTTTAAAAACTTTGTAAGTGAAGTAGAGTTGATTTACAATGTTGTGTTGGTTTCAGGTGTACAGCAAAGTGAGTCAGTTATATATATATATATACACACACATTCTTTTTCAGATTCTTATCTCTTATAGGCTATTACAAGATATTGAATATAGTTCCCTGTGCTATTTAAATATGTTTTCAAAATAAGGCAGATTACAAAATGATAGATTGTGTAATGATCCTGTCTCTCACACACCTTTATTCATCCAAGCATTCATATTCAAAAAGTACTCCTTGAGTGCCTGATATTAATAATAATCAACAATTTTGAGCCTTTTTGTATGTCAGGCATCATACTAAAACTCTGTATGCATCTTGTCTAATCCTTCTAACAGACCTTCAGTTCAGTCGCTTAGTCATGTCTGACTCTTTGCAACCCCATGGACTGCAGCACACCAGGCTTCCCTGTCCATCACCAATTCCCAGAGTTTGCTCAAACTTAGTCCATTGAGTTGGTGATGCCATCCAACCATCTCATCCATCTCTGTCATCCCCTTCTCCTCCTGCCTTCAGTCTTTCCCAGCCTCAGGGTCTTTTCCAATGAGTCGGTTCTTCATATCTGGTGGCCAAAGTATTGGAGCTTCAGTTTCAGCACCAGTCCTTCCAATGAATATTCAAGACTGATTTCCTTTAGGAGTAACTAGTTTGATCTCCTTGCAGTTCAAGGGCCTCTCAAGAGTCTTCTCCAACACCACGGTTCAGAAGCATCTAACAGGCCTTGGGGGGATATTATTTTCTTCTGTTGCACGAATGAGGAAACTAAGGCAGAGTGAAGCTGAGTAACTTGCCCACTTCTAAGTGGCTGTGCCCAGATGGGGGCTCTGGGCTTGTACCCAGGTTTGGTTCAGTCACTCAGTCGTGTCTGACTCTTTGCAATCCCATGGACTGCAGCACGCCAGGCCTCCCTGTCCATCACCAACTCCCAGAGGTTATTCAAACTCATGTCCATTGAGTCAGTGATGCCATCCAACCATCTCATTCTCTGTCGTCCCCTTCGCCTCCCACCTTCAATTGTTCCCAGCATCAGGGTCTTTTCAAATGAGTCAGCTATTCTCATCAGGTGGCCAAAGTATTGGAGTTTCAACTTTAATATCAGTCCTTCTAATGAATATTCAGGACTGATCTCCTTTAGGATGGACTGGTTGGATCTTCTTGCAGTCCAAGGGACTCCTAAGAGTCTTCTCCAACACCACAGTTCAAAAGCATCAATTCTTTGGTGCTCAGCTTTCTTCACAGTCCAACTCTCACATCCATACATGACCACTGGAAAAACCATAGCCTTGACTAGATGGACCTTTGTCGGTAATGTCATGTCTCTGCTTTTTAATATGCGTCTAGGTTAGTCATAACGTTTCTTCCAAGGAATAAGCGCCTTTTAATTTCATGAGTGAAATCACCATCTGCAGTGATTTTGGAGCCCCCCCCCCAAAAAATAAAGTCTGCCACTGTTTCCACTGTTTCCCCATCTATTTGCCATGAAGTGATGGGACCAGATGCCATGAACTTCGTTTTCTGAATGTTGAGCTTTAAGCCAACTTTTTCACTCTCCTCTTTCACTTTCATCAAGAGGCTTTTTAGTTCTTCTTTGCTTTCTGCCACTTTGGTGTCATCTGCATATCTGAAGTTACTTATATTTCTCCCAGCAATCTTGATTCCAGCTTGTGCTTCTTCCAGCCCAGCATTTCTTATGCTGTACTTTGCATATAAGTTATATAAGCAAGGTGACAATATACAGCTTGATGTACTCCCTTTCCTATTTGGAACCCATCTGTTGTTTCATGTCCAGTTCTAACTGTTGCTTC
The DNA here is from genome assembly GCA_006408695.1 of Aepyceros melampus. Taxonomy (NCBI): domain Eukaryota; kingdom Metazoa; phylum Chordata; class Mammalia; order Artiodactyla; family Bovidae; genus Aepyceros; species Aepyceros melampus. Next base: position 45,795 of record SJXQ01003301.1, on the reverse strand, counting down.
CTGACCTGCATACAGATTTCTCAAGAGGCAGGTCAGGTGGTCTGGTATTCCCATCTCTTTCAGAATTTTCCACAGTTTATTGTGATCCACACAGTCAAAGGCTTTGGCATAGTCAATAAAGCAGAAATAGATGTTTTTCTGGAACTCTTTTGCTTTTTCCATGATCCAGCGGATGTTGGCAATTTGATTTCTAGTTCCTCTGCCTTTTCTAAATCCATCTTGAACATCTGAAAGTTCATGGTTCATGTATTGTTGAAGCCTGGCTTGGAGAATTTTGAGCATTATTTTACTAGCATGCGAGATGAGTGCAATTGTGTGGTAGTTTGAGCATTCTTTGGCATTGCCTTTCTTTGGGATTGGAATGAAAACTGACCTTTTCCAGTCTTGTGGCCACTGCTGCGTTTTCCAAATTTGCTGGCATATTAAGTGCAGCACTTTCACAGCATCCTTTCAGGATTTGAAATAGCTCAACCGGAATTCCATCAGGTTGCCATTTCCTCGACCAGGGGATCTTCCTGACCCCAGGATCAGTCCCGCATTGGCAAGTGGATTTTTACCACTAACAATCCCCCTGGGTACATATAATATGAATGTGCCCAGGACTCGCCATTTAAAACCTCTATCTTCTGCTGCCTCAATGTGCCCAGCAAGAAACTCAGGCACTGAGCTGAAGTGTCATTTTAAACAAGATCTTCACTTCAGGGAGATGAAGAGATCAAAAAGCTCAACCTAGCCCAGGAACAAATAGTAGAGACACAAACTTGGGAGGACAGGTTTTACACTTGGCCTTTGTAGGCTTTTTTTGAAATTTTTTTAACATTTAACATTTTCAAACTTACCCAAAAAAGAGAAAATAACACAGTGAACTCCCAGGTACCCATCAGCCAGTATAATTAGTATCCATTTATGTCCAATCTCACTTCATCTATACCCCACTCACTTTTTCCTTCCTCCATGTCCTCCCTACTGGATATTTCTTTGGCTTTATATATAAGCAATTTTATTTTGCTATTCAATTTTTTGGCTGCACCAGGTGACTTGTGGCATCTTAGTTCCCCTTTTCTGAAACCAGCTTGAACATCTGGAAGTTCACGGTTTATGTATTGCTGAAGCCTGGCTTGGAGAATTTTGGAATCAGGAGAGAGGGGTCTGGAATTCTCAAGGAGGAAGAAAGGACAAACTTTTTATTCCTCTACATTCCTTAGGATTATATAACAACAATGTATCCTGCCTGAGGACAGTCTCTGGATTAAACCTTCTGGCTAATCCTGTTATCTTAAAATGTAAATTATGGGAGTAGGTCTGTATAACAGTAATGTATCCTGCCTGAGTTGGACAAGGCTGTGTTCCTGTGATCAGATTGGCTAGTTTTCTGTGATTATAGTTTCAGTGTGTCTGCCCTCTGATGCCCTCTGATGCCCTCTCGCAACACCTACGGTCTCACCCAAGACAGATGGGTCATGATAGAGAGGTCTGACAGAATGTGGTCCACTGGAGAAGGGAATGGCAAACCACTTCATTATTCTTGCCTTGAGAACCCCATGAACAGTATGAAAAGGCAAAATGACAGGATATGAAAGGGGAACTCCCCAGGTCGGTAGGTGCCCAGTATGCTACTGGAGATCATAACTCCAGAAAGAATGAAGGGATGGTGCCAAAGATATGTGGATAGATAAGCATATTTCCTTCCTTTCTACATAAATGGTAACATACAATACACAGTGTAAATCTTTGGGCAAACTCTTTGATTTTTTTTTTTTTTCAGTTAACAGGAAATCTTTTTTCTTCCGCCTAACAGGATATCTTTACAATCAATTCATAGGGCTTTCTAGCCTTATTTCAGCTGCAGAGTATTTCAAAGAATGAAGATGCTGTCACTTAGTTAACTGCAAGTCTTCTAATTGGTAGACTTTCAGGCTATTTGCAATTTTTTCAAACAAATAAAGCTGTACTGCATGAACTTAAAAACAAGACCTAAACAGCTTTTAACAAACAACTTTGCTTACCTAGAAACAAATTAAAATTCCCATTAAGGAAGCACCTTGTTATATAAGATAATGAATGATAAATTACTCTGGTTGGTTGTTTATTGTTCAGTTGCTCAGTCATATCTGACTCTTTGTGACCCCATGGACTGCAGCATGCCAGGCTTCCCCGTCCTTTACTATCTCCTGGAGTTTGCTCAAACGCATTTCTGTTGAGTCGGTGATGCCATCCAACCATCTCATCCTCTGTCGTCCCCTTCTCCTGCCTTCAGCCTTTCCCAGCATCAGGGTCTTTTCCAATGAGTCAGTTCTTTGCATCAAGTGGCCAAACACTGGAGCTTCAGCTTCAGCGTCAGTCCTCCCAGTGAATATTCAGGGTTGATTTCCTTTAGGATGGACTGCTTTGCTCTCCTTGCTGTCCAAGACTCTCAAGAGTCTTCTCCAACAATTGATGAAAACATCAATTCTTCAGCGCTCAGCCTTCTTTATGGTCCATCTCTCACATCCATACATGACCACTGGAAAAACCACAGCTTTGACTAGATGGACCTTTGTCACCCTAGTGATGTCTCTGCTTTTTAACATGCTGTGTAGGTTTGTCATAGCTTTTATTCCAAGGAGCAAGCGTCTTTTAATTTCATGGCTGCAGTCACTGTCTGCAGTGATTTTGGAGCCCAAGAAAATACAGTCTGTCACTGTTTCCATTTTTTCCCCATCTGTTTGCCATGAAGTGATGGGACCAGATGCTATGATCTCAGTATTTTGAATGTTGAGTTTTAAGCCAGCTTTTTGACTCTCCTCTTTCAGTTTCATTAAGAGGCTCTTTAGTTCTTTGCTTTATGCCATTAGGGTGGTGTCATCTGCCTATCTGAGGTTGTTGATATTTCTCCTGGAAATCTTGATTCCAGCTTGAGCTTCATCCAGCCATGCATTTGGCATGATGTACTCTGCATAGAAGTTAAATAAGCAGGGTGACAAAATACAGCCTTGACATACTCATTTCCCAAATTTGAACCAGTCCGTGTTCCATGTCTGGTTCTAACTGTTGCTTCTTGACCTGCATATTGGTTTCTCAGGAGACAGGTAAGATGGTCTGGTATTTCCATCTCTCTAAGAATTTCCCATAGTTTGCTGTGATCTACACAGTTAAAGGTTTAGCATAGTCAGTGAAGCAGAAGTAGATGTTTTTCTGGAATTCACTTGCTTTTTCTATGATCCATTGGATGTTGGCCACTTGGTCTCTGCTTCTTCTGCCTTTTCTAAATCCAGCTTGTACATCTGGAAATTCAGCTCTGGGGAATCAGAAAATATAAAATGCATCTTTTGCTGCCTTGGACCAGGTTAAAAGTTGTGTGTGAAGTGAGAGGATGAAACTGCAGCACGGGAAATTACAGATGAATTCATTTTGAAAAAAAGAGTCATCTTGAAGTGTGTATAGAATGTATGGTATAGGGGGAGAGTTGTTTTTATTCCAATTAAAAAAAAAAGCCTCCGCTAACTTAAAAACTCTAGTATTAATGTGGCATTATAGGACTGTAAATATTGGACATTCCAAGATAAATCACAGACATAATGCAAAATCTGACCCAGTTCTTAGAAACACAGACTATAAAACACTATAATGAAGGCAAAAATCCACATCGAATCTCCATTGTCTCAGAAAATAAAATTTAAAGAAGTCCTTCCCTATTCTGTAGCGTTACCACCAGTAAATGTTAATAATTTTCTTCCTGCCCTTTGTCATTAATATATGCTTGCCACTTTTGGGCAAACATCTCTGGTTTGCTTTTTTGATGGATGGTGAAAGGTGAGAGGAATGCAGTTAGGTAGCGGATTTTCCCACAAACAGGCAGCACAGACATAATATCTTTCCACACTGCACTTGATGCTCTGAATTATTAATTAGGATGTTAAATGTATTTCTCAGTGCATGAGATTATATTTAACACCATATACTGACGATCTGAGCTTTGCACCTTCCTGGGTCTGAAAATTGGATTCTGTAACACCAGGATTTCTTATGTTTGTTCAGAGACTCGTATGTGTAACCAGGGTGGGGAATCACTTTAAGCAGACCCGAGGAGGTGAAAAGTCAACTAAGGTCTAGGATGGAATCCCCAAATAGGAACTGAGAAAAGAGCAACATCCACTATTAGCTCCTTGGCACTTTGCTCCAGGTTCCATCTTCCAGACAATTCTGTCTAGAAGTATTAGAAAAGACTTGGGCTCACATCCATCAGACCTGGGTTCAGATATAGATTCCACCAAAACCTAAGATACAAAAACAGGGGATGAGATTAATAAATTAGGGTGCATCGCTTCAATGAAATTGCATGTAATTATTAAGCTAAAAATTTTATGCAAAAAAAAAACATTTTATACAAACATTTTGTGAAATGGATGGTACTGCAGCATTTAATGTAAAGGCAAAACATTGGAAACATTCTAAATGCCTGTTAAAATGGGTTTGGAAAAATAAATTATGATCCATCCATAATGTTGTGAGCTGACCAAGGCCAATTTGGTCAGGCAGTCTTCAAGGCTCTCGTAGCTTCCCCATCTAGCCACCAGGTTGTAACAAGAGTGAGTCTCAGGCCCAAATCAGCCAGGTTGAAATTAACAAGCAGGCCTAAGCAACAGTGGAACAACTTCTTCTGTGTATCTAGAGGGGTCCCAGCTTGGTCCTAACATGCAAAAAGCATTTAAGGTGGAGGCTATATTACTCTAGAAGCAAGATTCCGTTAGCCTTGAAGGCAGCATCAGGCAATCAGAATATCCAAATTCATGGCAGAACAAAGGGCCCTTAGGGATCCACCCAGAGGTGTCCCTGAGCATAGGCTACACACCTGCCTAGATCCAGCTGCCCTGTCTGTGCAGGTTTGGAGAGCGTCTCTAAAATAAATTCAGCCAATCTATGTACCTTGAATACTTCTCAGTGCAACAGTAAGAGCCCATTGGAAATACCCGTTGTGCAGATTCACTTGCTATATCATTCTGCTAATTAGCAAAATCTAGTGTTGATGAGTGGAGAAGGCAATGGCACCCCACTCCAGTACTCTTGCCTGGAAACTCCCATGGATGGAGGAGCCTGGTAGGCTGCAGTCCATGGGGTCGCTAAGAGTCGGACACGACTGAGCGACTTCACTTTCGCTTTTCACTTTCATGCATTGGAGAAGGAAATGGCAACCCACTCCAGTTTCTTGCCTGGAGAATCTCAGGGACGGGGAAGCCTGGTGGGCTGCCATTTGTGGGGTCGCACAGAATCGGACATGACTGAAGTGACTTAGCAGCAGCAGCAGCAGCAGCAGTGTTGATGGGAGATAAAAATAGAGGAAGAACTTGGAGGGTGACTTTTCTGATTAAAAGTTGGTTGGCTGCTCCTGGAGTGGGTGTTCCTGTGAAAAGCAGCTCACTAGCCCTAAAAGCCTAGCTTAAACTAAATAACAGTTACTTTATAACACACTGCCCATCTTTAAAGCAAATTAGAGACATCCTAACATAGACAACTTGCCTGGAGAATCCCAGGGACAGGGGAGCCGGGTGGGCTGCTATCTATGGGGTCACACAGAGTCGGACCCAACTGAAGTGACTTAGCAGCAGCAGCAACAACACAGACAACAGAATACTATGCACCAGTTAAAAAGAGTAGGATACATCACTTCCTGCCACAGCATTTTCAAGTGAAATAAGCAAGAATATATAACGTGATTTTTATTTTTATAAAAAAATAAAATCTTGTGTATGACTAAATAGGTGTAAAGGAAAGTCTAGACAGGTATGTAGAACTCATTGTTACCCTTAGAGAATAATTAGCAGGGAGAGAAGAAAGAAACCTTCCATTGTTTCTTTTTGCATTTCTGCACTTTGAATTTTTTATGAGTATGTATTACTTTGATAACATGAATTTTTAAAATTAATGCTTTTTATAAAAGGATGTTGTGGAAAAATAATTATGTGGAGAAATGTTTATCATATATCCTTGGGTAAAATCTAGTAGATAGTATACATTAGATATGACAACCATTGTCTCCTCATCTGTGTGCAACTCCCCCGATTGGAGATTGTATCAATATTTTTCAAAGATGGCCATGCCAATAAATATCCCAGTGTGCAAGCTCTTCTGATGTGACTTTGACAGGCCTCCATTGACAGGCGGCAGTGGGGGTGAGGGTCTATGTTCCCTCCCCTTTAATCTGTGCAGACCTTTCTTTTTAATTTATTTTTATTTTATATTAGAGTATAGCTGATTTACAGTGTTATATTAGTTTCAAATGCACAGCAAAATGATTCAGTTATACATATATTCATTCTTTTCTAGATTCTATTCCCATATAGGTTATTACAGAATATTGAACAGTTCCCTTTTTTGCACAGTAGGTCCCTGTTGATTATCTATTTTATATATCTCATAATACTCTTTCTCTCACTCAGTTGTGTCCGACTCTTTGCAGTCTCATGGACTGTAGCCTGCCAGGTTCCTCTGTCCATGGAATTCTTCAGGCAAGAATACTGGAGTGGGTAGCCATTCCCCTCTCCAGGAGATCTTCCCAACCCAGGGATTGAACCCGGGTCTTCCCACATTTCAGGCAGATTCTGTACTGTTTGAGCCACCAAGGAAGCCTCATTTTATATTTTATGTATAGAAGTGTGTATATGTTAATTCCAAATTCCTAATTTATTGTTCCCCCACCTTTCACCTTTGGTAATCACAAATTTATTTTCAGAGTCTAAATCTGTTACTATTCTGTAAATAAGTTCTTTTGTATCATTTTTTTAGATGCCACATAAAAGGGATATCATATGATGTTTGTCTTTCTCTGACTTCGCTTAGTATGATAAACTCTAGGTCCATCCAAGTTGCTGCAAATGGCATAAGTTCATTCTTTTTTATGGCTGAGTAATATTCCACTGTGGGCTTCCCAAGTGGGTCAGTGTTAAAGAATCCACCTGTCAGTGAAGTAGACATAGGAGATACAGTTTTGATCCCAGGGTTGGGAAGATCCCCTGGAGGTGGAAATGGTAACCCCCTCCAGCATTCTTGCCTGAAAAATCCCATGGATGATGAACCTGGTGGGCTACAGTCCATAGGGTCACAAAGAGTCAGGCACGACTGAGCACAATATTCCATTGTAGGTATGTACCACATCTTCTTGATCCATTCATCTGTCCACAGACATTGAGTTGCTTCCATGTCTTAGCTATTGTGAATAGTGCTGGTATGAACATTGGGGTACATGTATCTTTCAAGTTATGGTTATCTCTGGATATATGTCCAGGAGTGGGATTGCAGGGTCATATGGTAGTTCTATTTTTAGTAAAGGAACCCCCATACTGTTCTCCATAGTAGCTACACCAATTTAAATTCCACCAACAGCATAGGAGGGTTCCCTTTTCTTCGAAGATGGCCATTCTGACCCGTGTGAAGTAATACCTCATTGTGGTTTCGATTTGCACTTCTCTAATAGTTAGCAATGTTGAGCATCTTTTCATGTGCTTTTTGGCCATCTGGGCAGAACTTTCTGTGTTGACCAGACAAGTGATGTGATGAGCAAGTGAGCAAGGAAGTGACTGATGCTCCAAACCACAATGAGGTGTCACTTCAAGATGGCTGCCACTTGGCTTTCCCTCTTGGGACACACACTTGAGCCCTTGGGGTCCTGAGCCATCATGTAAGACATCTGGTTACCCTGAAGCCACCATGCTGGAATGATCATGTAGACGTCTTTCCGTGTGGAAAGCGCATACAGAAATAGAGGGCAAGGAAGATACCCAGTATGCCCAGCTGTGCTGACTCACAGCTGTTTAAGTCTTCCTAGTCCAAGTGTCAGAAGCCTTCACGATGACACCACCTCCCGCCACCATCTGACAGCAATGGTGTGAGAGATTCCCCAAGTCAGGACACTACTCAGCCGAGCTGCTTCCCAATTTCTGATGCAAGGAAAGCCTAAGAGATAATCAAAGCTAATGATTTGAAACCACTAAGTTTGATGGCAATTGTAGTGTAGAATCAGTAACAGCTACAGCCCTTTTGAGAGAGCCTGCCACTTCCTCAGTCTAGGAGGGGAAGCCCTAGGAATCCATTGGTTCCACACGCACCCACACATACCACCAGTGACAGGACCCCTGGAGGCTTTCTGACCCTGGCGAGGCTTCTGCTTCTTTCTTCCAGGAATTTGTAACACGAATACCCACATTGAGCCTCCTAGCTTGAGAACACTAGGAACTTCAGCTTCAGTCTGTACTTTGTGCTCCAACCTGTGGAAACAGAAAAAGGAATCAAACACTCAGGGAAAAGCAGGAAAGAGAGAGACCCCGTAGCCTCAAATGAGGACCCTCCTTTCCTATTTTTGTCTTGTTCCTGATGCTCTTCCTTCGTTCTTCCTTGAGACACGCTTATAACCACCATTACCATCACCTTTATTATTATGACTAAGGGTGACTGACCACTCGCATGCCAAGCAGTGTTCTAGGTGCTCTATACGTGATAACTTTATTTTTTATTTTTAAAGAGCTCAGCTTTTTATTTTAAACCTGTTACTAAAGCAGTTTAGTCAAAAAGACCAAAGCCCATGTCATCATCAGACTCTTCGGATTCTTCTTTTTTTGCTTCTGCTTTCTTCTCTTTAGCTGGGGCAGCAGTGGTGGAGGGGACAGGACCTCCTGCGGGTTCAGCAACCAGCTGCTTGGACAAGTCCACCAGCCCCCATGTTGCAGACGAGGTTCCCATCGTTGACACTGGCCAAAACCTCTGCAAACAAGCCTGGTCAGAAAGGTTCAACGTTTACACCAGCTACTTTAATGAGGGCATTGTTCTTACACTCTGTGACCGTCACCTCATCATTGTGCAGGATGAGGGCTGAGTAGATGCAAGCAAGCTCTGAGAAGGAGGCCATGGTGCGGGGCGAGTGCTAGGTGGGGGCTATTGTGTGCGGTGCTAGTCGCCCAGATAAAGTGAAGGTCTCACCCCAACCGGGCTTTAGCTTCCTTGTGACCGCGTACTTTAGCGGCTGCTGAGGAAAGGGTTCTGCGTATTAACTTTAATCCTCGCATGATCTATGAGGTGAACATGACGATTATCCATATTTACAGATGGGGAAACTGGGCCCTAAACAGAAAAGTCACTCATCTAACGTCACACAGGCAGTCAGATAACAGAAGCTCTCTCTCTATCCAACAGTTGTTATAGACCCTATTTTTTGGGTCTGTTTAGTCACTCAATCATGTCCAACTCTTTTGCGACCCAATGGACTGCAGCCCGCCAGGCTCCTCTGTAAATGGGGATTCTCAGGCAAGAATACTGGATTGGGTTGCCCTGCCCTCCTCCCAACAAAAGGAATTAAACCTGCCCTGTATTGGCAGGTGGATTCTTTACCACTAATCCACCAGTGAAAGTGAAAGTTGCTTAGTCTTATCCAACTCTTTGCGACTCCACAGACTGTATAGTCCATGGAAATCTCTAGGCCAGGATACTGGAGTGGGTAGCCTTTCCCTTCTCCAGGGGATCTTCTTAACCCAGGAATCAAACCGGGGTCTCCTGCATTGCAGGCAGATTCTTTACCAACTGAGCCACAAGGGAAGCCCAATAATACTGGAGTGGGTAGCCTATTCTTTCTCCAGGGGATTTTCCCGACCCAGGAATTGAACTGGGGTCTCCTGCATTGTAGACAGATTCTTTATCAACTGAGCTATCAGGGAAGCCACCAGGGATTACATATTAAACTCAGTCACTTACCCTTCAGTCAGTCAGTTCAGTCGCTCAGTCATATCTGACTCTTTGCGACCCCATGAACCACAGCACGCCAGGCCTCCCTGTCCATCACCAACTCCCGGAGTTCACTCACACTCACGTCCATTGAGTCAGTGATGCCATCCAGCCTTAGATCCTGCCAATAGAAACCCTCTGTTTTTGTTACAATCACTTGCAACTAAATTGCTTCTGATCAAGCCCGATATGTATGGAAGCATTCCAGTTTGATAAGACTTGGTACAAATAAACTTAACATGAGTTCAGAGGGAAGGATGCAATTGTTGCAGGAGAGACACTGTGATAGCTCCAGATACAAGTACAGGTCAGAACTGCAGGTCACTGGGGCTTCTGGTTCCAGGCTCAGTGGCTGGTTGAGGGGGAGAGCACTGCAGCTGCGCAGGAGTGGTGTAGAGGCAGGTCCTCAGATAAATTCAGGAGGAGAGGTTGGAAGGAAATGACTCAAAACTCCAGTTGGATTGGACTTTGGTTCATCATAATGTGTTAATGTTGGTTCATTAGTTGTGACAAATATACACCAAAGTAACATAAGAGGTTAACAAAGGGGAAACTGGGTATGCGGTATGTGGGAAATCTCTGTATATATTGTCTTTGCTACTTTTCAGGACACCTCAAACAATTGTCAAATTTTTATTTATTTATTTTTTGTTGTTGTTGTATCTGTCAAATTTTTAAATAAGTTAGCTTTGGCTGTGCTGGGTCTTTGTGGCTGCGCTCAGGCTTTCTCTAGTTGCGGCAAGTGGGGGCTACTTCTGTAGTTGTGGTGCACAGGCTTCTCATTTTGGTGGCTTCTCTTGTTGCGAAGCATGGTCTCTACAGAGCACAGGCTTTAGTAGTTGTAGCTCACAGGCTTAGTTGCCCCGCAGCATGTGGAATCTTGCTGGACCAGGGATTGGACTTGTGTCCCCTCCATTGGCAGGTGAATTCTTAACCACTGGACCACCAGGGAAGTCCTGTTCTCAAATTTAAAATGTCCTCAAACAAGCAAACCAACCTTCTATAACTGGAAGGCAGAATGGGGCCCCAAGAGACAGTCCAACAGTGAACAAAAGAGGGAGCGAAGGCCAGACCAGGAGTCTGAACACCAGGTGAGTTAGAAACATGAGGGTGAGTGCGATCTGCCCTCCTCTCCTCAGCCCTGGGAACCCCACCCAGCGTGCACTGGAACTCAGGACACTCAAGACGTGGGTGGGAGTGGGGTGGTGCATGCCTGAGGGCAATGATGGTGCAAAGCCAGGCTCCCATGCTCCCCTCTGGGCTATCACTAACGACCCAGAGCAGGTCAGTGCAAGGCACCCCCGCAGGCTGCTGTGTGCAGGGTTCCTGGTGTCACCCTCTGAGGTTGAAGGAAGGTATCTGGATACTACAGATTTTTCATTCATAACTCACCACATTCATAAGGAAGGGAAAGTAGCTGCCAGAGGTGATGGAAGAATAGAGAGCACAGTTGCTTTTCCTGATGCTGGTAATTGATCAGTAATGCCCAATGCATTTCGGACTCTTTTGTTGACCATGATGGCTACTCCATTTCTTCTGAGGGATTCCTGCCCACAGTAGTAGATATNCAGGGAGGCCTGGCGTGCTGCGATTCATGGGGTCGCAAAGAGTCGGACATGACTGCGTGACTGAACTGAACTGAACTGAATGACCAATGCACACTGCTGAGTCTAGACTCTTTCCCCTTATGGGCAGCAGGATGGACGCCCAACAGCAGGCTGGAGCTAGGTAGGAGTGAAAGTGTTAGTTTCCCAGTCACGTCCAACTCTTTGTGACCCCATAGACTGTAGTCCACCAGTCTTCTCTGTCCATGGAATTCTCCAGGCAAGAATACTGGAGTGGGCTGCCATTCCCTTCTCCAGAGACTCTTCCCCTCCGAGGGGATCGTCCCTACCCAGGGATCAAACCCAGGTCTTCCCATATGGCAGGCAGATTCTTCACCATCTGAGCCACCAGGGAAGCTCTAGAGCTAGGATTGTGGTCTCCCAAAGGGTGGGGGCTTGAAGACTTTTGCTGAAAGCTTTCAATAGTTGTGGGGGCCGGGGAGGGAGAGACGAGGCAGTGACTAGGTTGGAGAAAGGATGATCAGGTAGGTTTGGGGGCCCAGCTGAGTGCCAGTCCCCAGGGTAAGGAAAGTTCCACAGCTGCAATCAGCAACCCATTATAGGAAGAGAAGGCAGGCAGTCACATGATTCTGGGATCTGGGTTTTGCCCAGTAGTTCCAAGAGAAGGCCTGAGAGGCAAGGGAACCAGGGACTCCCAAAGGGTGGGGGCTTGAAGACTTTTGCTGAAAGCTTTCAATAGTTGTGGGGGCCGGGGAGGGAGAGACGAGGCAGTGACTAGGTTGGAGAAAGGATGATCAGGTAGGTTTGGGGGCCCAGCTGAGTGCCAGTCCCCAGGGTAAGGAAAGTTCCACAGCTGCAATCAGCAACCCATTATAGGAAGAGAAGGCAGGCAGTCACATGATTCTGGGATCTGGGTTTTGCCCAGTAGTTCCAAGAGAAGGCCTGAGAGGCAAGGGAACCAGGGTATGGTAAAGAGAAAGAGTAAGGAGTAATCTATGGGTCCAAAGCAGAATGAGGATGGCAGCAAAGATAGAAAGGGAATGAGTGGGGGATATAGAGGACCAGGGGCCTTATCAGGTGACCCAGCATTCTAGCCAGCTCCTGTCAGCTTCAGAAACTGTCTTGAAAACAGCTGTGGCCAAAGTATGGCCTCGCCTAGTGATTATCTGGAAATTGAACTTGCTGTGATCACTTCACTAGCAGAAGATTCTCTCCAATACTTTGTGTGTGAATAGAAGGCATCATTTGTTAAGTTGTTCACCCATTCATTCATTCATATATCCAATTTTTAACAAATGATTTATTTATTGGTTGGGCTGGGTCTTCATTGCTGCATGAGGGCCTGCTATAGTTGAGGTGAGAGAGGGCTGCTCTTCCTTGCTGTGCACAGGCTTCTCATTGCAGTGGCTTCTCTTGTTGCAGAGCACAGGCTCTAGGCACCCAGGCTTCAATAGCTGCAGCACACAGACTCCGTGGTTGCGGCACTCCGGAGCTTCGTTGGGCTCAGTTGCTCTGTAGCATGTGGAATCTTCCCAGACCAGGGATCGAACCCATCTCCTCTGTGTTGGATTCCTATCCACCGAACCACCAGGAAGTTCTCATGTATCCAATGTTGAGTATTTCCAAAGTGCTCTGTCAACTAGATCCTGCTATATTGGAGCTGAGCCATATGAAAAGAAGCTTTTTCCCCTTTCCCCCTTCAAATGGGATGTGAAGTCTCAGGTTATTTACACAGGGTTCAGCTCCAAGTTCATGGAGCACACTGCAAACATCCAACGGTGGGTATATGACTGAATGAGTGAATGAACAAATTAAGCAATTTGTATTTATTTTAGTTTAAATATGCTCATCCACTAGGTGCAATCTGAGAATACTCTTAAAATATTGTAGGTGTACTTTACATACCATAAAATGCACGAGTCTGAAGTGAACAGCTTGTGGTATTCTCATCTATGCATATCTCCCATGTAACCACTGTCCAGATCAACGTACAGAACATTTCCATCACCCCAGAAAGTTCTTGTGCCCCTTCTCAGCCTACCTCCCTCACCCTCAAATAAGGAACATTATGGTTTCTGTCATCATAGATTCAGAGGACATGGTGCTTTTTTTTGCTCCACTGGGTCTTTGTTGCTTTGTGCAGACTTTCTCCAGTTATGGAGAGTGGGGGCTCATCTTTGCGTGGGGCACAGTCTCTATGGGGGCACGGTCTCAGTAGTTGCAGCTCCCGGGCTCTAGAGCACGGGCTCAGTAGTTGTGGCACACAGGCTTGGTTTCTCTGTGGCATGGGAAATCTTCCCAGACCAAGGATTGAACCTGTGTCCCCTGCATTGGCAGGCAGATTCTCATCCACGGCGCTAGCAGGGAAGTCCCAACATGGTGCTTTTGGTTAGGTTTTTCATGGCAGTGGGGGGTGGCGGCGGGTGGAGAGAACTAACGCAAAGCCACGGAAATCAGTAACCAGTCGCTCAATGAGATGAAACTTGGAAATAAGATTGCACTCTGTCTCAGAGTTTAATCAGGAAAACAAATATGGCGGAAACCATGGAAGGGAGTGGGAAGTTCTCACAAATGGAGAGGTGTGGTCTGTACAGTCATCCCCCAAAGGGGGCTTATTATAGTACCCTGTCAATCTGAGTACAAACATCCAGTTTTCCCAGCAGGTGTGTTCTGTCTATGGAGATGGGTACATAGAACCTCATGCGTTAAATATTTGCTGTGGTTGCATACTCATGATTTTGGGTAACTAGGATTCCTATGTCACTTGCATTTTTGGAGCGAATACGCTGACCAGGTTGTCATGAATATGCAGACTACCACGTACTTATATATGTCAAAATGGTATTTGCACCATTAAGAACCTACAGCTTTATTGTTTGAGGTCAATGTCATGGAGTCAGATTCCCTCTGGGACACTGACAAAACTGGGGTTCTCAGACTGGGAGGCTGAAGCCTGGATTTTGCCCTGTAGTGAATTCCCATAGTAGATACCATCTCTAAGATCTCTTGTTAAGACAGCCGTAAACATGCCAACCACAACTCTGGCCTTTCTTTGGAAACTTCCACCCTCACTGAAGACGTGTTTTGTAAACACAAGAATCTCCAAACATAAGCTGAAATCGAACACAAATAATTCCTACCAAGTCAAAGGGAGATACAGCTCCTCAAGATTCCAAGAAGCAAGCTAGATTTTTAAAACTTTTTTATTGTCAAATATGACCACCCCACTCCAGTACTCTTGCCTGGAAAATCCCATGGACGGAGGAGCCTGGTGGGCTGCCATCTATGGGGTCGCACAGAGTCAGACACGACTGAAACGACTTAGCAGCATGACACAAACATACAACATCAGTGTTCAAAATATCGATAATAATGAAGTGAACCCTAGTGTAACAATATCTACCTAGGTCATTATGAAATGACCAACCTCCCCAAATCCTTCTGCATGTCCCTTTAAAATATATATTTTTTAAAATTTCTTGGCCACACTGCACAGCATATGGGACCTTAGCTTCCCAATGAGGGATCAAACCCACACCCCCTGCATGGGAAGCGCAGAGTCTTAACCACTGGATTGCCAGGAAAGTCCTGCATGTCCTTTCTAGACATATCCCCCTCTCTACCACCCCATAGGTAACTTGTATGGCATTTTTATGGCAATCATTTCCTTGCCTTTCTTTATACTTTGACCATCTATGCTGCATCCATAAACAGTATACTTTCTTTTCGCCTGATTTTGAACTTTATATAAATGGAGTCAAACTGTTCATTTATTTTAATATAGTATAAATGTGATATATAATATGTTATTTATATTTATTCAGTTTCATTATGATCTAGTATCCCATTGTATGAAATATATATCACAATTTATTTAATCAATATACCATAATTTATTATTAATATGTAAGTGCATGTTCCTGTAGTATTTCTTCTAAGGAATGGAGCTGCTGGGTCATAAGCTTGGTATTTCTTCAGCTTTAATAAACAAGGCAATGTTTTCAAAAACTGTTGTTCCAGTTTGTACTTCCAGCCCCATGTTATGAGAGTTTCAGTTCATTCACATCCTTGCCTACACTTGGCATGGTCAGACTTCTAAAGTTTTGCCAGTCAAGTGGTGTGTTGGTATCTCGTGGTTTCAAATTTGCATTTCCCTAACTATTTAATGCAGTTGAGCATGTTTTTATATAGTGGCGGGTCTTTTGTATTTATTCTTCTGTAAAGATCTATTCAAGTCAGTTGCCCATTTTTCCATCAGGTTGTCTCTATCTTACTGATTTGTAGGAGAAATGTCCACTTTCTGGATATACTTGATCTTTTCCCATTTGGGGACTTGTATTTTATGGGTTTTTTTAATTTGCTTTATTTTTTCAGAACATTTTAGATTGAGAAGATATTACATATACCTCACACTCAGTTTTCCTTATTATCAACAGCTTACATTATAGGGCAATTTGTCGTTGTTAATGAACCAATAGTGATATTAATACATTATTGTTGACTAGAATCCATACTTTATTCAGATTTCCTTTTCCAAGGTGCTCTGTCAACTGGGTCCTGCTAGCTTGGAGCTGAACCGTATGAAAAGAAGCTTTTTTCCCCTTTCCCTCTTCAAATGGGATGTAAAATGTCAGGTTATTTACACAGGGTTCAGCTCACACCCACTTTTCCATTCTGCATATTGTGTCTTTAAAAAAAAATCCTTAATTTTCATTGAGCAGGGCTCCACAGGGCTCCCTGATGGCTGATTTACAGGGACCAGACCATCTCACCATGGTCTCTCTGGGATCACTCAGAACTCACTGCTGGAATTAATGGGGGCTGGGTAGGGGGTGGGATACAGAGTTAGAGAAGCAAACTATATTATGTGTTTCTTCAAGTCTTCTATCTGGCCCTCTCCTTTTGGAACTCAAGAAGCAGGAATTTGACATTTTTGTTTTCTGGTTCTTTTCCAAGAGTCCTCCCCTCAGGGCAGTAGATGGCTGGAGTCTGGGCTATTTGGCCTGGGAGGAGAGGTGTACTGAGAATGGGGGAGGAGGTTTCTTTTAGGCTAACACATGGGTCATTACTTCAAATATTATCCTGGGCACACATATCCATCTTGAAATGCTTCAGTGGAAAAAGTTAACTGCACATCACCGGTTGTTTACTGAGCGCTAAAGATTGAATCAGAAGGGCTGTGTTCGCAAAGCAGAACTGCTGAGGACTCAGAATGTGACCTTGAGTACATACGCCCTCCCCCAGGTTCAATCTCTCAATCTATGATACAAGGAGAAGCCTTCCTACAGCATTTATCCTGCTGAATTTCAAGGCTATAAGCAGCAGCAATGTCCCTTTGAGACCTCAGATGAAAAGGGGTCTTAGATTTAAAGGATAAGCTATTCACCCTTGGCTCAAAAAAAGGACATTATTTCTCAAGACAAGAGTATGAAAGATTGTGAGATTTTGAGGTTTCCTGGGT
Source organism: Aepyceros melampus (assembly GCA_006408695.1). Classification (NCBI taxonomy): domain Eukaryota; kingdom Metazoa; phylum Chordata; class Mammalia; order Artiodactyla; family Bovidae; genus Aepyceros; species Aepyceros melampus. Next base: position 29,022 of record SJXQ01003301.1, on the reverse strand, counting down.
GGGGAGGAATAGGCAGGATTTATATTATGTTCCAGTCTATTTATAATATTTTTGGTCTACTTCAAATTAAAAGAAATAAGAATGTCCTAGAACTCTTTCAAGAACAGAAAAATTCACTCCTCTCCCCGTTTTTCAGGCTGGTTGAAATTGCAAGAGTTGTGCTCTACTTTTAGCTGATTATGCCCCTAAATAAAGTTTAGACAGATTTTTTTTAGGACTGTTGTCTAGAACCTGTTCTACAACATGTAAGATGCACAAAGAATGAAATTTTAGTTGATATGAAGAGAAATGATTCCATTTCTTAAAGCTTAAGAATGAATTTTTAAAAATGATTAAATTCTTATTGATATTTATTTTTTCAAGTCCGTGATTTTAGAGTTGATGTTTTGAACCTAAACTAAACAGTTAATGGTAACCTGATGGGCTCTCTTCCTGTCATAGTTTAGTTTTTGCTATCTGAAATAACTCCTATGCATGCATATTGAAACCACATCTGTGTTCAAGGCCATCAGCTGTTTTCTGAACACAGTTGATATACTGTCACTTCTTGCTTCATATCGAGGTTAAAAAAAAAAACAACCCATGAGATGAGAAGGGAGGATACTGGCCCAAATTAGTTATATCTTCTGCTGCTAAGTCGCTTCAGTCGTATCCGACTCTGTGCGACCCCATGGCCTATAGCCCACCAAGCTCCTCTATCCCTGGGATTCTCCAGGCAAGAACACTGGAGTGGGTTGCCATTTCCTTCTCCAATGCAGGAAAGTGAAAAGTGAAAGGGAAGTCGCTCAGTCGTGTCCAAGTCTCAGCACCCCATGGACTGCAAACCACCAGGCTCCTCCATCCATGGGATTTTCCAGGCAAGAGTACTGGAGTGGAGTGCCATTGCCTTCTCCTAGTTATGTCTAGCCTTCACATACTAAAGGATGGATGAAGGAAATAATTAACTAATGTAATTAACTCGGGTAGATCAATAAGTCTTAGGGTTGCCAGATTTAGCAAATCAGAATGTAGTACGCCCAGTTATATTTGAATTTTAGATAAACAACAAATAACTTTTTTTTTTAGTTTTAAGTATGTCCCATGAAATATTCACGACGTTTATCCTAAAAATTATTCGTTGTTTATCTGAAATTCAAACGTAACTGGGCGTCCTGTCGTTTATCTTGCACCCCTACTTGGAGTGCGGAGAAGGCAGTGGCACCCCACTCCAGTACTCTTGCCTGGAAAATCCCATGGATGGAGGAGCCTGGTGGTTTGCAGTCCATGGGGTTGCTGAGAGTTGGACACGACTGAGCGACTTCCCTTTCACTTTTCACTTTCCTGCATTGGAGAAGGAAATGGCAACCCACTCCAGTGTTCTTGCCTGGAGAATCCCAGGGATGGCGAAGCCTGGTGGGCTGCCGTCTATGGGGTCGCACAGAGCCGGACACGACTGAAGCGACTTAGCAGCAGCAGCAGCACTTGGAGTGCTGGGATTTCCCGAGGCGCCTGGCTTCCTCCAAGCAGGTGCTCAGCATCTGTGTAATTGTTAGAGCGAAACCCAAACCAGCCTTGCAGCTTTCACAGCTGCACCCCTAGTAGGGCGGGACCACGCGACCGCGACAGACACACACCCTGGTAGGAGACCGTCACTCGAGACTGGCGAAAGGGTTCACACCCGGGAGGCAGCCCCACCATGTGGTCTCTCTGGGGCTCTCTGCATCCCTTGACTGGTCCCGCCCTTCCCCCCAGCCCCCGATCGCCAGCCCCACCCTCCATCTCATGACCCTTCGTCACGGGCCGGGGGAGGGACTGCCGGACTCGGCGATCGTTGCCTGACATTGGCAGGGCTTCCATCCATCAAGTTAGGCTCCTTCCATCACGCTGACGTTTCCCAAGCTAGTTTCTCCCGCAAACCGCGGCGTAGCTCGGGATTGGTGGAGAAGGCGGCGACCGTCCCAGCGGGAGGCGACGGCAGGGCGGGCTCTGGGAGTCGAGGCGAGCCCGAGCTCGTCACCCCCTCGTGCTGCGCCGGTCGTAGCGTCCTGCTGGCCAGTTCCGCGTCGCCCTGCGCTGCTGCTGCCGCCGCGGAACCATGGCTGTGCTCGTCGTGCTCCTGTCCTTCTCGGTGGCGGGTGAGGACCCGGGAGCGGGCGGGGCGCGCTCCGCGAGGGAGCTCCGAGGGCTGTTGGGCTCGGGGGTCGCGGGCAGCCAAGGGTGGGCGGCACTGGGGCGGGTGCCGCAGTGCGGGCAGCCGGCGGTGGCCTCGCCGCAGCCGCCTCTCTCTCGGTCTTCTCTCTGGGCCGCCTGGGCCGGGCGGGGCGGGGCTGGGTTGCGTGGGGGCACCTGAGCCGGCCTCCACCTTCCGCCTCTTCAAGAAAGGCGCGTCCAGCTGGCTCACTCCGGCCTCTTCCGCCTTGGGAGGCGCTTCGGAGGACCGGGATGCATTTCTCAATCAGCTGATGAACTGCAGCCTTATTGCGAAGAGGCCAACGTCCCAGCTGCCCTTAACTGCTGCTTTTCTTGGCATTTTTGGGGGCTCTTCATTTCTAGCAGTTGTGATCAGTAATTGGTGAAATCCCCCTTCCCCTCCCCACGGTTTCAGGATACTAAAGTTGGAAGTAGAGTATTAGTAATTGTTTTTGTGTGATTATTTTCTCAAGGAGAATTCTAAGTACCTCTCCATAAAGTTTGCAGTAGTTCCCAATTTTAAGGATTTGGAAACTAAGATATGAGTCACGTCCTTGGGGTCACATGTCAAATGGTAGCTTTCTCGGTGAACCTGGGTTCCCCAATATTCAGCAAGGGGAAAGCCAGTCAGCTCCTATTTGGCCTCTTACCGTGTATCATGTACTTAATTTTGCATCAGTCCTAGGAGAGTGGTCAAACCTAGATAAATTACCCCACAGCACACAAGTGGTAAGCAGCAAACCTGGAATTGAACCCAGATCAGTGGGCTCCAAAGCATGGGCCTTTCCTATTGTACCTGTTCTGGCACAGGTGTGGGAATGATGGATGCTGGAACTAGGGGCACGGAGAGTGGTGAACATGAAGCCACATGGAGATCAGTTTGGAGGAATGGGTCCCTGTTCCCCAGTGTGTCCATTTAAAACCTAGAGGCTAAAAATCTGTAGACGGCTTGTGCTGCTGCTCTGTGAAGTGCTGAGACACTTCACTTTGGAAATGGTGGTTTAATTTTACATGGAGATACAGACCTTTGATGTTTTTGAAGTCTACAGTTCTTCTCCATCCCTGGAGGTGCCCAGTGTTGTGTTGATGATAGTTGGCTTATTTTCATGACTAGAATTTTAGAGTTGTATTGTTCCTTTCATCTCTGGCTCTGGCAAGGTCGTTCTGATCTGTCTAGTTGGGTACTTCAGGAGAATTTAATTTTTTTAACTTGGTTTTGGAAATGTAAAGATTTTCCCTTTGATACTGTGATTTAACTGAACATCTTGCTGAAATTCATGTTTTAATGTTATACTTGATCTTCTTGCGATCATTGAGGTTTGGGGGGTTTTGTTAAGTTTTGGTCTGAGGCAAATAATTGCTTCTGTACATGGTTTGAACCTGCTTTCCTAACTAGAAAAGTCTAGTTCATACAGACCAAGAATCTGATCCTGTCAGCTTCTTCACTGCTGTGGTCTTGTCAGATGAGGTTAAATTACTGTTTTCCACCGTGACTAAATGTGACTTAATGGAAAACATCTTTTAAGAGATCTGACTTCTCTATTTGAGGAAAAAATATGTCATTTAAAATGGCGATACCAAACCGGGGAGAGAGTATAAGTGAACTAGAAGTGAATACCAGGTCATGAGGAGTATTTGGAAAAAAAAATTCAGGTGGTTAGTTTGGAGGGGAAAGGCCAAGGGTGAACACATGGAATGTGAAGGGTGTCATGTTAAAGAAGGATTTGATTTGGTCAGTGATACTTCAGAGGTCAGAAGTAGGACCTGTTTAGTTTTTTACATGATGGTTTCATCTTCATTCAGAGATGACAGCACAGTATGGTGGGCGTTCCCAAAGGGAAGGATTCTTAACCTCTGGCCCAGATTGGGGAGGCTGGGGGAAATTTCCCTAGGCCAGGTGCCTCACATGTAAATGTGTGAATGGTTGGGGTGGGAAGAAAAGGCTTTTTTTGACAGAACAGTATGTGTAAAAGCAGAGATATGAGAGCAAAAGAGCAGAGAGTCTGGTGGAGCTGAAACGTGTAGGAGTTAAAGTTGCAGAGATTCCATAGGAAGGGTGGAGAAGTGCTTTGGGTGGTGTTTTGGATTTTGTCTCAGAGGCTCTGGGCACTGAGAAAGTGGTTGAGCTGAAGAGTGAACGTTCAGATCTGTAGTTTGAAAAGGTGCTGGGAAGGCTGGATCAGAGTGTGGCATGACCGGTCACAAGGAGGCCCTTTCTGTCTAGTCTCAGGAGGGCCTGAGGAGGGCCCTGGACATGGAGGGGAAAGGGCTCGGGAGATAAGAAAAAATGGACAGAACTCAAAGGTTGATGAGCTGTGGTGCTGAGGAAGGGTTTAAAGATGATTAATTCAAGCAGCTGGGGGGAAGGTGGCGTCATCCTTTCATACAGAGAATATAGGAGGCGTGTGTGGGAAAATGGCAAGTTCAGTTCTGAACCTGTTGTGTTTGAAGCACCCATGGAACTTGGAAGGAAATGCTCAGCAGACTGCTGGATATCTAGGCAGAAGGCTTAAGGGGAAATCTAGGCTGAAAATAAAAATCTGGGAACCATGAGTGTGTTTTTGGTGTTTGGAACCTTAGGGAGTAGATGGGTTCAAGCAGGGGGGAAGCCGACGTGGAACAGGAAGCAGTGGGGGTCAAGAATGGAGCCGCAGCTCTCCAAAGTGGACTGTGCTTGATTTTGTGTGCTTCGTAATATACTATGAATCCATTGTTACATTATAATTTGTGAATGTGT
>SJXQ01003301.1:0-12321 GCA_006408695.1 Aepyceros melampus | reverse complement strand
GGCCTGGATGAAATTGGGAAACACTATGGGGAAGATTCTGAACAATTTAGAGATGCCTCTAAGATCCTTATTGATGCTTTGCAAAAGGTAAATCATCAATGGGGTGTGAGCAGTTAAGAGTATGACCATTTGACTTTTCACTTCCTAATGGGAAAATCTGCTTAGTGAAATACTACTGATTGAAGTCTTTTACTCACCTTCTTTGAGGGCTGAGGATGGAGTAGGTAGGTCACAGGTATATAGTGGGATGTCAGTGTGTCTTTCCTTCTTTGAGCTGTGCAGCACAGCTTGCAGGATCTTAGTTCTCCCACCAGAGATTGAACATGGGCCCTGGCAGTGAGCTGAATCTTAACCACTGGACCCCCAGAGATCATCTCTTTCTAAAGCTGGCACAGGCAGCATAGGAAATGATTGATAACTCTAGTACAGTACTTTTTTTCATCATGGTAAAATATAGCTACCCTAAAATTTACCATTTAACTATTTGTAAGTGTACAGTTCTGTGGCACTAAAAACATTCACATTGTTGTGCAACTGCACCACCGTCCATTGCCAGGACTTTCATCTTCCCTGAAACGCTGTCCCCATTAAACACTATGAAATAATCAAAAAACACCACTTGGCACAGCACCAGACATGTAGTAGATACTAGTAAATGCTACTTTTCCTCTGCCCTTGAAATTATTCACCTGCAGCCCTTCAGTGAGGCTTCAGTTAAAACCTTTGTAGGTGTGAATAACCAGAGACCACTTAGAAAGATTTTCTTTTCCACTTCCCTGCTCCCAATTTATACGCCAACAAATTCAGTGACTACTTTCTTATTCTGAGTATTTTAGCTGAATTTTAACAGTTTTCTGAATATTTTAACATAATCAAAACCTTTAAGACTTGCCTATTTTAAGACTGCATTTCATGAGCCAATAGGTAATTGTGTTTGTTCTTGTAGGTGCACCGAAGCTTTACAAAAATTTTAATAAGTATGTGTTTTGAGATTCTTACTAATGCCGATAACGCTTCAGTTTGCAGATGACATGTACAATCTCTATGGTGGGAATGCGGTGGTAGAGTTAGTGACTATCGGTCATTCGACACATCCCTTGTGAGGAAGACGAGGAATATCCTCGAGACAAAACAAGTGGTGAGTACATTTTTGGATCACGCTTTAAAATTGTAAAATGAACTCTTAAAAAACTCACCAAATCTTGTATCACTTGTGGGCAGTGTGCATGAGCAATCAGTAAACCTGAAAATGATTAAAACATAGGTTTCTTATTCACGGAGGTATTGTGTTTTGTAAGTGATGCTCAGTTCTTTGGGGTTGTAATCAGGTAATGTACTTTGTTAGGGATAAAAGCAAATCTGTTGGAGCTGGTGAGATAATTCAAATACAGGTATTACAAGGAAATGTCAGACATTAACGTGCGGGAAGAGTGTGGTGCTCTCAAGTTGTGGAATCTGCTTTTCTCAGAGGCTCATTGTCTTTGTGGTATAGGCTCTCATTTTCCTGCTACGTACTCTCTCTATAATTCTACAAATTTTTGGCCTGGATCTTTGATTTTTAAGCATTTAGAGGATCATAGGCAAGGGTGCCAGCCCTAGTAAAACAAGTGTATATGCACACAGCCGAAGCATCGTGTGGCCAAAAACATTATTTATAGCTGGCTTTATCTCTCAGAGCAGTCAGATCCCCAGTCTTTTATGGACACTCTCCTTTGGGCCCCATGGGACTGAAGAGTGAGATGCTCAAAGGTAATGTGTGTTCAAGACAATCTGGACATGGCTGGTTTGAGATTGCTTCATCCTAAATAGGAGTGGGAGAACCTCTGTTTAAAACAGCACACCAGGCTAGACAAACCGAAAAATTTTCACATGACAGAGCATCTAGATGATGGCCGATGGAAAAAAAAATTACCCTTTTGAGTGCATAGTTTAACTCTCAAGAAAGTAAGGGGAACTGGAGAACTGTGTAATAACCAGGCTATCCTGAGGACATTGCCACTTGGGTTACCAAGGGATTGGCTCTTTATTGGGAGTTGGAACTGAGACTTCCTTGTGTAGCTGGGATGCCAAAAGGGCCATGCCCACAATGAGAGGGTAGATTGAAAACAGCCTACCTACCAGCAAAGGGGGTCTTCCAGGTGGTGGTAGTGGTAAAGAACCTGCCCACCAATGCAGGAGACGTAAAAGACACTGGTTCAAACCATGGGTCAGGAAGATCCCCTGGAGGAAGGCATGGCAACCCACTCCTGTATTCTTAACTGGAGAACATCATGGACAGAGGAACCTGGCAGGCTACAGTCCATAGGGTCTCAAACACCAGCAAAGAGAGACAGAAAGGCCACTCGGGTGCTGTGCAGGCAGGGTATGTGTTGGGGGTGGTGGAATGTCTCCTAGGGAAGCCTCGGGCCAAGAAATTAACACAAACCCTGGTCCTAAGCTGGTAAGAGGGGTGGCCCCCACCCAGCAGAAATGAATGTAAAACCTCCCTGGCAGGATACATCCTCCACACACAGAATACAAAAGTATGTAACATGTAATACTAGTTAAAGAATTTTTAACATGTAACACTCTAAAGCTGAAGGTAATACCTGTTCCTTTGAAGCTCCCTCTTGTCTTACTCCTCTACCTTCCCCACCTAGAGGAAACTGCTCTCTCTCGAATATTATGTTAACCATTCCTTGGCTTTTCTTTACAGTTTTAATACAGATGTATTATCCTTAAGGACTTCCCTGATAGCTCAGATGGTAAAGAATCTGCCTGCAATGCAAGAGACCTGGGTCAGGAAGATCCCCTGGAGAAGGAAATGGCAACCCACTCCAGTATTCTTGCTTGGGAAATTTCATGGACAGAGGAGCCTGGTGGGCTACAGTCCATGGGGTTGCAGAGTCAGAAACGACTGAGTGACTAACACTTTCACTTCATTTAGGCTTAAACAATGTTATTTGGAATCATACTATGTTTTTTCTCTGAGCAAAGGCTCAGTATTTTAAGAGTCACGCATGCTGATAGAGTAGTTGAGGTCATTTTACTGCTATATGTTCCATTGCATGGATGTGCCAGTTATCCATTCTGTTGATAGACATCCTTGTACATGTCTCTCTCCACATATACAAGTGTTCCCTAGGTATCAACTGGCTGGATCACCGTATATGCACACCGTCAACTTTATTGATACTGCCAAATTTTCTCAAGCAGTTGAGTCACTTTCTGCTTCCACCAGCAGAGTGTTTATCTTCTCCGTGAAGGCTCCTCCTTCTTAAGTTCCTAGTATATGTAGTTCTATGCCACTTAGTATGTTTGTTACATAAATGAATCACAGCTATCAAGTTGTGGTAGTTTCCTAACTTAATATTCTTCCATCTTGATTTTATTTTATTGTAGAAGGACCCTTCAACTCCCTATAACCTTGCATATAAATATAATTTTGAATATTCCGTGGTTTTCAACCTGGTACTTTGGATAATGATCGGCTTGGCCTTGACTCTGATTGTCACCTGTTACAATATTTGGAACATGGATCCTGGATATGATAGCATCATTTATAGGATGACAAACCAGAAGATTCGAATGGATTGAACTTTCCTTATGCCAAACTTGGAAAGAAAGAGGGTTTAAAAATTGGCTGTTTCATTAAAATAAATCTTTTAGTGTAGTTTAAACTAGATAGTACACTTCAAATTTATAAAAAAACAAATTTTCTCTTTTGTGTGCGCCTGTGATGTTCTTTTAGAATGAATTAAATAGTATTGATGTGAGTTGACTTGTGTGATATAGATTCCATAATATGCTTAAATATGATGATATAACCATTATAATTTCATTCCATTTACTATTTAGAAATATGCACTGTAATAAATGTAAAACATTTAGAATAGTTTGTGTTATTTATGTTGGGAAAATGCACTGAATTTGACATGTTTAACTTCCTCACACAGGACAGGTTAAAAGTGACATTTGGGCTGTTATATACTATGAACCATTTGTAAATGTCTTAATGTAAATATCTCTGAAACAAGAAAAGGTTTTTAACTTCAAGCAGCTATTAAGTATGAATATGCTTACACAGTCATTCACATTTTCAATTGCATCTGATTGACAGATGATAGCTGTTTTTTTTAATCTCTTCTGAAAGTTTGGTGATCTGATGGTCAAGTGTGGATATTAAACATACTACATTAATCTAAGAAGGAACTAGCTTTGTGGAGTTAAGACACTTGTAATCATATACACAAAAACATTTGGGGGACATCTTGGGGCATGATTTCAGTCATTTTCCCCCTTGTGTAAGTTACTCTGGTTTACGGTACAAAATTGTTCTATATAGAATGTTGTTAAGTGGAAGTAGATACTCCCTACTTTTCATGTGAAAGTGGACCAATGTCTATAAAGAGTGACAAATAAAGTTAATAATGATTCAAAATTTGTGTCATTTCAATACTACATCTATTTTATATTGTAAAAACCTAAACAGGGTTTTGATCATAATTGGCTGTTTTGTTATAGACTTTTTTTTTTTTTTACATTTGTTTATTCCCACTGCACCTCCTGAGATTGATTCATTACCAATATGAGGAAGACACTTTACTTTCTATGCTTATTATTGAATTTATACAGAATTTGATAAATTCACACTAGACTTCAGGTGGGGAAGGCTTAAATTTCCCTATAGTGTTTTAAAAAGTGACTATGCAACTATTAAATACTGATTAGAATATGAAGGATCATCTAATAAGGTAAAAGGCTTAAGGGTTAGTTTTGAAGTCTTATAGCTTATGACTTACCCAATTAAAATTTTAAGCTTCATGCATATGTAGTTATTTTAGAGTTATGCTGCCTTGCCCCTGGGAACCCTTGTTGGGTTTAGAATAGCTGTGTCTCTCTTCACAAAAATCATATCATTTGTAATTAACATGTTTGAGAAAATGGAGTCTATTTTAGCTGTGTTTTCTACCACCACTGCAAGATACCTTTGGCAGTTACAGTGGTAAACTTCCATAGAGTGTTTCTTTTCACCTCTCATTGAACTATAAATAGTGAAGCTGATAACTGCACAGGAAAGAAAAATTAGTTGTCCTAAAATCACTCAAGTATTCACCACCACACCCCCCTGCCAAGCTCATGAAGATGAGGGTGTTTCCAGCCATCTAACCTGGAACACTCTGACCCCATGGAACCCAAAAGGGCCTATGTCTAGGGGACAGGAATTGATAATGCTGCAGAGTGGTTAGAATCCACTTTTCTTCCACAAGTTTCTTATATAAATATTGCCATAGAAGTTAGATTGTTATGATTAAATGTGAAGTAAACCAATGCCTTTGTAATTTAAAACTGATGAGACTAAGTTCTAGAAGAAGAAAAAAAATCACCTACATGACAGCACTAATCCATATAGGGTAAATGGCACCAGCACCCGTCTATGTTAGGCAGAAAGCAATTAATTAAAATAAATGTTCTGCCAAGATTATTATACCTGTTGCTGATGATTTGCTCTTAAATTAAGTCTAATTTGTTCAGGAACATAAATCACGATGTGGAGATTTGTGTGAGAGGCAGGAGAGTCAGGCTGTGGCAGACTATTCCACTGACAGTGAAAGAGAAAACCCAATCACTTCATATCTAATTGGTGGAATATTACAAGTGTATAAAACATCTGAGAGTCTACATGTGGCAGATACTGCTTATGGCACAATTCTATCAGGAATAAGAGAATTGATTTTCTTTGGCTATGTCTCTTTTGAAGGAATTACATACTGAATATCCATTTTCACTGGTACCAAATAATATGGAACATCATAAACTTACTTTTCAATGGATGATCAACCCAACAATTTCCAAAACATGCAGTGGCATCAGGCTTCAGGTAGGTTTCTTTCTGGCCTTTCATGACCAAGTGACTATGCAGTAGTTTCCTAGAAAAATAAGAGTTGTCAGAAAAAAGGCATTAATTAAGAAGCACTGTGACTGAAATACAGATGAATTCAGTTAACTGATTCACCACTTACTAGCTGAACAATCTTGGGCAAATCCCTTAATCCTCTGTGAATCAGAGTTTTTAATCTATGTAATGGGCATGGTAATACTTCAGGTCTGTGAAAATCAACATTCACTAGGATAACATGCTCTAATGTTTGTCCGTGTTTAATATAAACTAGAGTAATACTACTAAATTCAAGGAACTCTGCCTGGACCATCATTGTACCACTGATAGGTATTGGCTAGTTTCTTGATTGCAAATAATAGGAACAAACTTTGGTTACTAAGTTATGTCACTTGTCCTACTAGTGACCTTTTATTGGACACAGATCCAGTTCAGGAGTGCAGTTCCTATTTGGTTGTCCTTGCTCCTTCAATGTGGGATGGTTCATTGCTGTGCCTCATGGCTTACAGGATCTTAGTTCCCTAACCAGGGATTGAACCTGGGGCCCTCTGGTGAAAGCACTTGAGTCCTAACCACTGGACCACCATTTCACTTTTGAAAGAGTAATAGTGATTTTATAGACTGTCCCTCAATTGAGGTTGCTTTGATATTTGCTCATGGTGCCAGGAGGCACATGATCTCAGTTTATCTAATCTTTGGTGACATTAACTTCTTTAAAATAATCCAAGAAACTTTTCCACAAATAAGAGAAAACTCTACATATTGAAATGGTCTCTACCATTGAAATGGTACCTTGGAAAACTGACATTAATCTACCCATTCTTAGACATATCTTAGTAACATTTTAGACTTTTAAGACAAAAGATCTTCAGGGCTTCCAGGCAAAAGGTCAAATTACTTATATGAATAAGAAAATCTGCCTGGTATCAGACCTCTCATGTGTAATATACAAAGTATTGCAAGCATGGAATAGCATTTTCAAGAAACCCAAGGAAAGACCATGCAAGCCCAGAATGTTATATCTAGAATCATGGATATAGAGAACAAGTTTCAATTTTGAACTACTCTTAAAAGACACAAAAATAGACTTGACAAATGAAGACATCTTCTTGAAGAGAAAAACAACATGTATATCAGTCAGTGTGCTCCTGAGAATATATGGGAAAAAATACACACACATATATATACACAGATTTATTTGAAAGAATTGGTTCATGTGACAGTACAGACCTAACAGAAGCAGAAGATACTAAGAAGAGGTGGCAAGAACACAAAGAACTGTACAAAAAAGGTCTTAATGACCCAGATAACCACGATGGTGTAATCACTCACCGGAGCCAGACATCTTGGAATGTGAAGTCAAGTGGGCCTTACAAAGCTTTACTATGAACAAAGCTAGTGAAGGCGATGAAATTCCAGCTGAGCGATTTCAGTCCTAAAAGATGATGCTGTTAAAGTGCTGCACTTAATATGCCAGCAAATTTGGAAAACTCAGCAGTGTGCACAGGACTGGAAAAGGTCAGTTTTCATTCCAATCCCAAAGAAAGGCAATGCCAAAGAATGTTCAAACTACCATATGGTTGCATTCATTTCACATGCTAGCAGGTAATGCTCAAAATTCTCCAAGCTAGGCTTCAATAGTACATAAACCAAGAACATCCAGGTGTACAAGCTAGACTCAGAAAAGACAGAGGAACCAGAGATCGAATTGCCAGCATCCATTGGATCACAGAAAAAAAGCGAAGGAATTTCAGAAAAACATCTATTTCTGCTTCATTGACTACGCTAAAGCTTTGACTGGATCACAACAGAGGAAAATTCTTAAAAGAGATGGGAATACCGTAAGACCACCTGACCTGCCTCCTAAGAAACCTGTATGCAGGACAAGAAGCAACAGTTGAACTAGACATGGAACAACTGACTGGTTCAAAATTGGAGTACAACAAGGCTGTATATTGTCACTCTGTTTATTTAACTTATATGCAGAGCACATTATGCAAAGCACAAACTGGAATCAAGATTGGTGGGAGAAAGATCAATAACCTCAGATATGCAGATGACACCACCCTAATGGCAGAAAGTGAAGGGAACTAAAAAGACTCTTTATGAAGGTGAAAGAGGAGAGTGAAAAAGCTGGCTTAAAACTCAACATTCAAAAAGCTAAGATCATGGAATCCAGTGCTATCACTTCATGGGAAATAGATGGGGAAACCGTGTGGCAGACTTTATTTTCTTGGGCTCCAGAATCATGCGGACAGTGAGTGCACCCATGAAATTAAAAGACGCTTGCTCCTTGGAAGAAACCTAGACAGCATATTAAAAAGCAGAGACACCACTTTGCCAGCAAAGGTCAGTTACTCAAGGCTATGGTTTTTCCAGTAGTCATGTACACATGTGAGAGTTGGACCATAAAAAAGACTGAGTGAAAAAGAATTTATGTTTTTGAACTGTGGTGATGGAGAAGACTCTTGAGAGTCTCTTGGACAGCAAGGAGATCAAACCAGTCAATCCTAAAGGAAATAAACCCTGAATGTTCATTGGAAGGACTGCTGTGAAGCTCCAATACTTTGGTCACCTGATGCGAAGAGTTGATTCACTGGAAAATCGGCTGATGCTAGGAAAGACTGAGGGCAGGTGAAGGGGGTGACAGAGGATGAGATGGTTGGATGGCATCATCAACTCAATGGATATGAGTTTGAGCAAACTCCAGGAGGTGGTGAAGGACAGGGAGGCCTGGCCTGCTGCAGTCCAGGGATCACAAAGAGTTGAACATGACTGAGCTACTGAACAACAACAAATAATCATATGGGCATAGGCCAGCAGGCTGGAATCTCAAGCCTGTACTGTGAAAACCTGTACAGAGGCAGAATTCCTTCTTACAAGAACACTCTTACTGGACTAAGGGCCCACCCTACTCCAGTAATGACCTAACCAATTACATCTTCAATGACACTATTTCCAAACAAGGTCACATTGCATGGTACTAGGGGTTAGAACTTCAACATATCTTTTTGGTGGACCAATATCAACCCATAGTATCATAGAAATGTCAGTTCTTCCTGAATTAACAAATTTAATCAATCCTAGAGGGCAATGGCACCCCACTCCAGTACTTTTGCCTGGAGAATCCCATGGACGGAGGAGCCTGGAAGGCTGCCGTCCATGGGGTCGCTGAGGGTCGGACACGACTGAAGTGACTTAGTAGTAGTAGTGAAAATAAAAATGTTTTAACAGAGCTAGACAGGTGGATCCTGACGTTTACATGAAAAACAAAGGACAGTGAAAAGGAAAAGTTACAAGGGTGAATTAGCTCTATCAGATATTAAAAGATAAAGCCTCCATGATTAAAGCAGTATAGTACAGATGCATTATTAGACAGCCAATGGAATAGAATAGAAAGTCTAAAAACAGACGAAGTATATAAAGAAATTTAGTATATGGTAGAAATGGCACCTCAAATCACTGGGCAAAGGTGAACTTCTGAATAAACTATACTGAGGCAACAGGATACCCATTTGGTAGATCCCTAATGGCCCAGCATACGCAAGAACAAATGCCAAATGGATGTGAGATCTGGATTTTAAAAAGAAATAAACCATGCAAGTACTGGAAGAAAACAGGGTGAGTTATTTCACAGTCCGAGTGTAGGGAACAGCCTTCCCAACTTGACTCAAAATGTAGATGTAATAAGAGGTTGATAAATATAAAAATATAAATTTTTTTCTAATTTTATGAGATATATTTTATATATAATATACCTATTTCAAGTGTACAATTCAGTGATGTTTTAGCCAACTTACCAAGCTGTGCAACATGGCCAAGTTTAGAACCTTGTTATCACCCCACTAAGATCCCTCATGCACATTTACTGTTGATCCCATTTCATACTCTAACCCCCTGACCCAGGCAAGCACTAACCTACCTTCTGTCTCTATATTATCTGCCTTTTCTAGATATTTTATATAAATGACATCATATAGTATGCAGTCTCCTGTGTCTGGTTTCTTTCACTGGGCATCAGGTTTTTGAAGTTCATTTATGTTACAGCATGTATACACAGTTCTTTTCTGTTCTTGAGCAGTATCTCTACATGGATAGAACACATTTTATTTGTCCACTCACAGTGTGGGGCTATTATGAGTAATACTGCTAAAAATACCACAAACGAAGAAAATATTTGCAACATACCTCACAGATAAAAGTACTATTTCTAATATATAAACTCGAAATGTGGGGCGGCTGGGGGGGAGTCCAAAATTCCCATTTACAAATGAGGCAAAGACATAAATTGACAATACACCAGAAAAGATTTTAAAATGGCCTTATGTGAAAAGATACTCAAATTTACTTGTAATAAGAGTACAAATTAAAACTACACTGAGAGCCAAATCAATCTTAAAAAAATCAGGCTCCTTAACTCCAGATTTACAGACCTATAGTCATCAAAACAGTATGATGGTACAGGCATAGAAATATAGATCAATGAAACATGATACAAAGTCCAGAAATAAACCCATGCACCTTCAGTCAATTAATCTATGACAAAGGAAGCAAGACCACACAATGGTGGAAAGACGGTCTCTTCAACAAATGGCACTGGGGTAATTTCACAGCTACATGTTAAAAAATGAAATCATACCATTCTTTAACATCATACACAAAAATAGGCTCAAAATGGATTAAAGACCTAAATGTGAGACTAGAGACTATAAAATTCCTAGAGGATATACATAGTCAGAACACTCTGACATAAAGTGCAGCAGTATCCTCTTTGTTTCCCAGGATAATGAAAACAAAAAGGGACCTAATTAAACTGAAAAACGTTTGCACAACAAAGGAAACCATAAATGAAACCAAAAAACAACCCACAGACTGGGAGAAAATATTTGGAAATGATATGACCAACAAGGGGTAGTCTCCAAAATTTACAAACAGCTCATGAGGCTTAATATAATCAAAACAACCTAATCAAAAAATGGGCGGAAGATCTAAATAGACATTTCTCCAAACAAGACATACACATGGCCAAGAGGCACATGAAAAGATGTTCAATATTGCTAATTATTAGAGAAATGCAAGTCAAAATGAGGTATCACTCCACAGCATTCAAAGTGGCCATTATAAAAAACCACAGATAATAAATGTGGAAAGAGGTTATGGAGAAAAAGGAACCTTCCTACACTGTTGGTGGGAATGTGAACTGGTACAGCCACTATGAAGAATAGTATGAGGGTTCCTATAAAAACTAAAAACAGAGCTACCAATGACTTTGCAATCCCTCTGCTGGGTATGCTGCTGCTGCTGCTGCTACTGCTGCTGCTGCTGCTGCTGCTGCTGCTAAGTCGCTTCAGTTGTGTCCGACTCTGTGTGACCCCATAGACAGCAGCCCACCAGGCTCCCCTGTCCCTGAGATTCTCCAGGAAGAACACTGGAGTGGGTTGCCATTTCCTTCTCCAATGCATGAAAGTGAAAAGTGAAAGGGAAGTCACTCAGTCGTGTCCAACTCTGAGCGACCTCATGGACTGTAGCCCACCAGGCTCCTCCATCCATGGGATTTTCCAGGCAAGAGTACTGGAGTGGGGTGCCATTGCCTTCTCCATCTGCTGAGTATACATCTGGAGAAAAACAGGTTCAAAAGCATACAAGGCACCTCAGTGTTCACTGAAGAACCATTTACTATAGCCAAGACATAAAAGCAACCTAAATGTCAATCCACAAAGGAATGGATAAAGAAGATGTGGTATACATATACAATGGAATATTACTCAACTATTAAAAAGAATGAAATAATGCCATTTGCAGCAACATGGATAAACCTAGAGATTGTCATACTGAGTGAAGTAAATCAGAGAAAGAGAAATATCATATGACATCTCTAGAATCTAAAAAGAAATGGTACAAATGAACTTATTTAAAAAACACAAAAATTCAAGACTTATAAAATGAAATTATAGTTACCAGGGAAGGGCTGTGGGGGGAAGAGACAGTTATGGAGTTTGGGATTGACATGTATACAAATTGCTAAACTTAACACAGATAACCAATAAGGACCTACTATATATAACACAAGAGACTCTGCTCATCGGCATGTAGCAGGCTGGATGGAAGGAGAGTTTGGGGGAGAATGGATACATGTATACATATGCGGGGGTAAATTTGCTGTGCACCTGATAACTTAGGTGACATTCAGTTCAGTTCAGTCACTCAGTCGTGTCCGACTCTTTGCGACCCCATGAACTGCAGCACACCAGGCCTCTCTATCCATCACCAATTGCCGGAGTTTACTCAAACTCATGTCTATTGAGTTGGTGGTGCCATCCAAGTATCTCATTCTCTGTGGTCCCTTTCTCCTCCTGCCGTCAAGCTTTCCCAGCATCAGGGTCTTTTCAAATGAGTCAGCTCTTCGCATCAGGTGGCCAAAGTATTGGAGTTTCAGGTTCAAC
>SJXQ01003300.1:495928-508584 GCA_006408695.1 Aepyceros melampus | reverse complement strand
GCTTCCTGTGGGGTGAAGTGAGTCTTGATGGCTTGCACTTCCTGAGATCTGGGCGGTTGTGTTGGCCGGACCGGCAGAAGCTAGGGTCCTTTGCCGAGGGGAGCAGGTGGCCCAGATTCAGGGCTGGTCCAGGTTCCCCTGCAGGACTTCCCAGGGTAAGCAGGCCGGGCACCGTCATCTTACGTGGCTCCGTGTCCCTGTTGCCCCCTGCACCCAGGCCCCAGTTCCAAGTTCCGGCACGCTCAGGGCACCGTCCTGCACCGAGACAGCCACATCACCAACCTCAAGGGGCTCAACCTCACGACGCCTGGCGAGAGCGACGGCTTCTGTGCCAACCAGCTGCATGTGGCTGTGCCCCTGCTCAGCAGTGGGGGCCAGGTGGCCGTGCTGGAGTGAGGGCCAGCCCCGCCACGCAGTCCCCATGTCCCGCTGTAGGATGCTGAAGGTGTTGAGTGCTCACGCCAGCTCACCTTCTCTAGGCTCAAACCGTGTGCCAGGCACCCCGCCCAGTATCCCTTGCTGGGGGTGCCACTCTTATCCCCGTCTTACAGATGAGAGTGGTGAGGCACAGAGAAGCTAAGTGACCCATGGGGTCACGTGCCGTCTAAGTGTGGAGCTGGGAAGCAAACCCAGGCCCCCTGAGCCCCGAGCATGAGCTCTTCCCACTGCTCCAGCTGCCCCCTCACTTCCTAGGGGCCTCATGGTCAGCACTTGGGGCTCAGAGCACAAGGTGACTGACCAGAGAGCTTGAGCATCAGCCGGGGGGGGTCATCGGCTGCAGACGGTGAGGCCCAGGCATGCCACTTGCCCTGCAGCCACTGGGACCGGGCTCTCCTGCCTGTTACTGATGGGCCTTGGGGTGGGGGCACTTCCCACAGCTACGGAGGCCCGGCCGTCTGCCTGACACTGCACTGCCCACGCTGCAGAATGGGGTGGCAGTGACCGATCTGGCCTGGGACCCCTTTGACCCCCACCGCCTCGCCGTGGGTAAGGAGGCTGGGCTGGGTGCTGGGCTTGAGGGAGGGTCCCGAGGCCCCAGATGGGGTCAAGAGAAGCCTGGGGACCTTGGGCCAGCAGTGACGAGCCTGCTCACCCCGCAGCCGGGGAGGACGCCAGGATCCGGCTGTGGCGGGTGCCCCCCGAGGGCCTGCAGGAGGTACTCACCACGCCCGAGGCAGTGCTCACAGGTGAGGGGGCCTGGGTGGTGGCTGGGGGATGGGCAGAGGCTCCTGGGGGACTCAGTGTCACCCCCCGCCTCAACCCCAGGCCACACAGAGAAGATCTATTCTCTGCGCTTCCACCCGCTGGCGGCCGACATACTGGCCTCCTCCTCGTATGACCTCACCGTTCGGATTTGGGATCTCAAGGTTGGAGCCGAGCGGCTGAGGCTGCAGGGCCACCGGGATCAGGTAGGTGGTTCTGGGGGGCAGGTGCCCAGCCGTGGGGCAAGAGGCTGCTTCTCACGTTTCCACCTGCCCCCAGATCTTTGGCCTGGCCTGGAGCCCCAACGGGCAGCAGCTGGCCACTGTCTGCAAAGACGGGCGCTTGCGGATCTACGAGCCCCGGGGTAGCCTTGAGCCCCTGCAGGTGAGCAGGATGGGCTGGGGGCAGCCCTCAGACCCGGTGGGGGTTCCAGCCAGGCCTCATATGCTATATCTTAACAGGAAGGCCCAGGGCCCGAGGGGGCCCGTGGAGCCCGCGTTGTGTGGGTGTGTGACGGTCACTATCTCTTGGTGTCAGGCTTTGACAGGTGAGGACTCTGGGATCACCATTCCCATCCCCAGACCTCGGCATCCACTGTGCCCCGTCCCCAAGATACACATACACCTGTTAGGTGTGCAGAAGCTGTCCCCACACTCACTTATTGGATAGATAGTTGGGTGGGTGGATAGATGGATGGATGGATGGTGAATGGATGGTTGGGAGAATGAATGGATGGTTCGGTGAATGGGTGGGTGGGTGGATGGATGGTTGGACAGATGGATGGTTGGGTGGGTGGATGGATGGATGAATGGATAGATGGATGGGTGAGTGGATGGTTGGGATGATGAACAGATGGTTGAGTGGATGGATGGATGGGTGGGTGGATGGACGATTGAATAGATGGGTTGTTGGGTGGATAGACAGATGGATGGTTGGATGGATAGGTAGGTCAGTGGATGGATGGTAGGGTAGATGGGTGGTTGGGAGGATGAATAGATGGTTGGGTGGATGGATGGGTGGATAGATGAATGGGTGAATGGATGGTTGGGAGGATGAATAGATGGTTGGGTGGATGGATGGGTGGTTGGGTGGATAGATAGATAGATGGTTGAATGGATAGGTAGGTCAGAGGATGGATGGTTGGATGGATGGATGGATGGATGGGTAGGTGGATGGTTGTATAGATGGATGGGTAGGTGGATAGATGGCTGGGAGGATAAATGGATGGTTGGGGGATGGATGGATGGTTGGGTGGGTAGGTGGATGGTTGTATAGATGGATGGGTGGGTGGATGGATGGATGGGTGGGTGGATGGATGGATGGTTGAGTGGATGGGTGGGTGGATGGACAGATGGATGGTTGGATGGACAGGTGGGTCAGTGGATGGATGGTGGGGTGGATGGATGGGTGAATGGACGGGTGGATGAGAGGGAGAGAGATGGGGAGGAATCAACTGGGGGCCCAGAGGGATGAGATCTGTCCCAGGTGCGAGGAGCCCATTCCTGGTGGGGACCAGATGAAGCACACAAAACAGAACCAAGCCTCCTGAAGAAGTCCAGGGGAGGGGCATTTGGTGCTCTAGGGGGAGGATCGGGGTTGGGGGGCCTCCTAAGAGAGGTATCTCTGACCTGGGTCACAAAGGGACTGGTAACCACAGATCCAGAGGAGAGGGCAGTGGACTCGGGGTGGAACGGCCCAGAGGGTGACAGCCTGGCTGGAGCAAGGGCCCTAGAGCAGAATGTTGGGGGGAAAAGCCCAGACATGCTAGAGTCCTTGTCATGCCTGCCCCGGGCCCCTCCCGCTCTGAGGACCCACTTCTGTTCCCCTGCAGCCGAAGCGAGCGCCAGCTCCTCCTGTACTCAGCCAAGGCCCTGGCTGGTGGCCCCTCCGCAGTGCTGGGGCTGGACGTGGCTCCCTCGACCCTGCTGCCCAGCTATGACCCGGACACCGGCCTGGTGCTGCTCACGGGCAAGGTGGGCTGGGGAGCACAGGCAGGGGCTTTGGGCAGATATCGGGGGGGGGAGGCATCTGAAGCTAGCTGCTTCACTGCCACCATCCCCCTAGGGCGATACCCGCGTGTTCCTGTACGAGCTGCTCCCCGAGGCCCCCTTCTTCCTGGAGTGCAACAGCTTCACATCACCCGATCCTCACAAGGTGAGCCAGCATGCGGACTCCAGGTCCGTCCCCAGGTAGGACCACGGGCTCTCCGCCCTCTAGTGGCCACGTGGGCAAACTGCATGGGTCCATGGGACCCGGGGTTGTTGGGCCCCAGCTGGCAGGGTGTGCCCGGCAGCCTCCGGACCTGGTTGTTAAACTCACCCATTACTGAAAATTAAACTACGTAAGGTTAAGTATTATGAGCCCACAGATAAGTTGCATTAAAGACCAAGGCAATAGATACTTAATTTATCACTTTGCAGTTATTTTATTTGACTTCACTGTTATTTGTGCTGTTGAGGTTACTTAATCTGTGGGCTCTTGTCTGCCAGAGATCTATCACGAGCTGTTACAGCACTTCTCTTCCTGTATCTGCATTCCCCCAGTCACATTGCCGGTGTGAAGTTGGCCAGGTGGGCAGTTTTTACACCATGGAACTAGGCATATGCTACAAACCAGGGCATTTTTCCTCCCAAGAACTACTTTTTAAACATTACACCACCGTCCAGGGCTAGGCCTTGCTCCTGGAGGTCCTAAGTGAGAGGTCCTGGGGGTCCGGGTGCCAGCAAACTCTGGACTGTAGCGTCAGCTGTGGTTTAGGTGGTAATCAATCTGCCTGCAGTGTGAGACCTGGGTTCAATCCCTGGGTTGGGAAGATCCCCTGGAGACAGAAAGCTACCTACTGTACCTACTGTACAGTCCATGGGGTTGCAAAGAGTCGTTCACGACTGAGCGACTTTCGCTTTCTCACACTCCCCTGCCACCCCAGGGATTCATCCTCCTGCCCAAGACAGAGTGTGACGTGCGGGAGGTGGAGTTTGCCCGATGCCTGCGACTTCGCCAGAACTCCTTGGAGCCTGTCGCCTTCCGGCTACCCCGAGTCAGGGTGAGCTGGGGATGCAACATGCCAACGCCCAGCCCCGCCACTCCCCGGCCCCTGTCAGGGGCTTTGGGGCCTGGCTGGTTGTCACCAGACTGCCCCACCCCTGCTCTGTGGGGCATCTGCGCCCCTTACTCTGCTGACATTCTGAGCCCCGTAGAAACCTCAGACTGGGGTCCTGGGTCTCGCCATGCCCGCCTGCCCAGTGGAGGCCTGTGTGCCCTGGGCCTCTGCTTGGTGCTCAGAGCAGCCCCTTCCTCCATCGCCGCAGAAAGAGTTCTTCCAGGACGACGTGTTCCCCGACACCACCATGAGCTGGGAGCCGGCGCTCAGTGCTGAGGCCTGGCTGGGAGGTGCTGATGGGACGCCTCAGCTTCTCAGCCTGCAGCCCCCCGGCATGACCCCAGGTAGGATGAGGGCCTGGGCGATGGGAGTGGGGAGGACGGAGGGGAGCAGGTGGGGGCTGGAGAAAGGGTCAGAAGGTCCAAGTCTGACCCCTGCTGGCACTCAGGAAGCTCTAGCGTTCCTAGGGACAGGTGGTTGTACTTTGGACTTGGTCTCTGAGCCCCTAGACAGTAGGGCCCAGAGTCTATGTTTCTATCAGAAGCCCCCCGCCCCGCACACGCACACAGCCTGGTGCCAAGGGCAGGCCACGTGGACCGAGGGCTGAGTAGCTGTGAGTGCCACCTTTGGACTCTCTGCCATGGAATCCCCTACGAGCTGGAACCCAGGGGTCGGACCAGGAAGCCCGGTCCCAAAGGGCCTCTCTCCTGCCTGATGCTTGTCCCTGGTCCCGCCCCAGTGAGCCAGGCCCCCCGTGAAGCCCCTGCCCGGCGGGCCCCCTCCTCAGTCTACCTGGAGGAGAAGTCAGACCAGCAGAAGAAAGAAGAGGTAGGCGGGGAGAGGGCTGGCCGCAGCGGGGGAAGGGGTCCTGGGTGCACATGGCGCAGCCTTTCAGCTCTCTAATCTGACCCCGACTGGGCCAGGAGCCAGTGTCACCCATCTGTCAGTTGGACAGCTTGATGGGGAGGTCTTCCAAAATTCTGAAACTGACCATCATAAGGGGGTGGGGCTCAGGAAGCCAGGGAAGGGCAGAGAGAGGCCCTTCCCAGGCCTGGCCCAGCCCAACCCAACCAGACCCAAGTGCACTTGGGACCTCCGTATGCAGAGACCGCCATTCACTTCCCACATCTTGTTCCGTCCACCCCGTCCCCAGCTGCTGAGTGCCATGGTGGCAAAGCTGGGGAATCGGGAGGACCCGCCCCACAGGACTCCTTCGAAGGCGTGGATGAGGACGAGTGGGTGAGTGGACTGGTTGGGGGGCCAGCATCCTGTCCTGTCCCTCCCCGACTCACGCCTGCAGCCTGCTCGCCCACCCCCGCCTCCTGGGCCCTGCCGACTCGTCCCCTGCTTCTTGGTTCATCTCCCCAGGACTAGCCTGCGCACCAGCCACCTCTAGCCTCACCCTCCACTGCCGCCTCCAGGAAAGCCTGGTGCCCCCACACACCTCACATCTCTCCCTCAAACTGGAAGCCACCTCCTGGCCCTGGCACACCTCATCCCAGAAGCCCCGGCTTCCTTTGAGTCTTGGGCATTTCCACGGCCTCTGGGCTCTGCTGAGTCTCCATGGATTGTCCGCATCTCTGCTCTTTCTGGAACTGGGTGCTTCTCCTCACTGCCTGCTAGCATGCGGAGCCAGGGGCATAGGGGTGGGGAGGGGTGAGGGCTCAGGGGCATGTCCCCCTGGGCTGGGCTCCCTGTCCCCCCTTCCTCTGACCTGGGCTGGTCCCAGCTTGGGCTGGCTTCGCTCAGCACCTTCAGTTATCACATGCCATCCCATCTTGCCTGCTGTCCCAGTTCCGGTCAAAGGTCTAGGGGGCTGGCCCCCCCACCTGGCCATTTGGAGCAGCTCCAGCCTCAGGGGCCTGGGACCAGTCACCCTGCTCCCCAAACTTGAAGCCAGGAGAAATGGGTATCACAGAGCTAATAGCCCAATTAAAGGGGGTGTGTGCCCCACACAGACTGGCCTGTACGTGTCCTGGATGTTTTCAACAATTAAACTTTTCTAAGCTGGCCACCCTGGTGCCACTGTGGTCTCTTGGCTGGCTGGAAAGGGAAGGGGACAGCAGTAAGGGTGACGGTAGTCTGGCCCTGGGCTCCACCTGGTCCCAGGCCTCACTCTGCTCCTGCTGGGAGTTCATTCATTCTTCCTACACATGGGTACCTGGCCAGGTTCTCTCTGGATGGCAGCTCCGGTCATGAATGGGAGAGACAAGGCTTTTCAGGCACTTGGCACAATTTTAGTAGGCAGAGGGGAGCCAGACTATGCTCAAGTTCGCAGATAGTGTGCAGAGAACTGTGAAGTAGATAAACTTCGTGAAAGGGAGCCCCTGGGATGCAGGGGGAGACCATGGTCAGGGTCTGAGAAGTGACGAAGCTAAAAAATAAAACCTAAGGGTTACAGAGCCCGAGAGAGAGCCCTGAGAAGAACGTTTCAGAGGAAAGGAAGGGCACTGAGGGAAGACTGCATTTGGAGACTCAGAGAAAAGGAAAGAAGAGTGGTGGTCCAGAACACGGTAGGAGGCAGCTGGACTCTCGTTCATTCAACAGGAATGAAGGACTTCCCTGCTGGCCCAGTGGTTAGGAATCCATCTGCCAATGCAGGGGATGTGGGTTCGATCCCTGGTCTGAGAAGATTCTATGTGCTGAGGAGCAACTAAGCCCGTGCATCACAACTACTGAGCCCACGCTCCAGAGCCCATGCAGGAGAGTAGCTCCGCTCACCCGAACTAGAGAAAACCTGCGTGCAACAAGAAAGACCCAGTACAGTCGACAATAAACAAATTTTTTTTTTAAAGCCACTCTTCCAGGTGCTGATGCCCAAGAGTAGAGGAAAGGAGAAAAGAGGTCTTGCCCTCCAGGAATCCACATTCTAGTGGGAGGGAACAGATAAATGGTATATGATTTGATAGAATGTGATAAGAGTTTCAGGGGGGAAAAAAAAGTAGGGATCAAGAATGGAGGTTTAAACCAGACATGTGCGTGCGTGTTGAGTCGCTTCAGTCATGTCCAACTCTTTGCAACCCCATAGACTGTAGCCCACCAGACTCCTCTGTCCATGGGATTTTCCAGGTAAGAAGAATATTAGAGCAGCTTACCACTTCCTTCTCCAGAGGATCTTCCCACCCAGGGATCAAAGCTGCCTTGGTTACATCTCCTGCTTTGGCAGGTGGGTCCTTTACCACTAGCACCACCTGGGAAACCCATATAGTGTGATTCCATTTCTGTGAAACACCCAGAAGAGACTTCATAGAGGAGGCAGTGAGTGTTCACCAGGGACTAGGGAAGGGGGTAACAGCTAGTGACTGCTCATGAGTGTGGAGTTGTAAGCAGGGAATGAAAATGTTCTGGAACTAGTGGAGATGGTTGCACAACTCTGTGAGTATACTAAAAAGCACTGAATTGTGGATTTCGAAGGGGAGAATTGTATGTGGTGTGAATTATCTCCCAATAAAGCTGGTAGTAGTAGAAAAGCAAAGAGGAACTTTCACTCCACGGTTTACACTGCCAAGGCCATGGGTTCAATCCCTGGTGGGGAACTAAGGTCCCCTAGGCTGTGTGGTGCGACCAAAAATTTTTGAAAAAGCAAAAGAATGGAGTACAAGTTGCAGCCCTGGTAAGGGGTCAACGTGGCCTCGCTGAGAAGATGACATTGGAACAAAGACTTGGAGTGAGAAGAGCCCTCCTTCCTAGACAGAAGAAACCTGAAACGAAACAGATTTTTCTCTTTTTTTAACTACTAGATTTTTTCAGTTCAGTTCAGTCGCTCAGTCGTGTCCGACTCTGCGACCCCATGAATCGCAGCACGCCAGTCCTCCTTGTCCATCACCAACCCACGACCCACGCCCATGGAGTCAATGACGCCATCCAGCCATCTCATCCTCGGTCGTCCCCTTCTCCTCCTGCCCCCAATCCCTCCTAGCATCAGATTTTATATATATATATAATTTATTTATTTGGCTGTGTCGGGTCTTAGTTGCAGCAGATGGGATCTTTGTTGTCACGAGGGCTCAGCAGTTGTTGACTAGGCCTAGTTGCCCCTGTGGCATGTGGGATCTTAGGCCCTGGGCTGGGGTGCTGCAAAGTGGTGTCTGCTGCAAAGCGGATTCTTAACAATTGGACCACCAGGGATGTCCCTGAAGCCTTTTTTGAAGTTTTCCTGTCTTAAATATTGGTGAAAATTTAGCATCTTGCTCCTTATCACGTTTGTGAAATGTATGTTTATTCTATGTCTTTTAAATCCCAAATACTTTGGCAAATGAAGGGAAAAGTATCTCCCCCCAACCCTGGATAGAACAGGAGTTATTCTTTGTTCCTAGCACCCCAAGGTAGTCAAGGGGGCTACGGTGTCCGGTGTCCTAAAACTCGGTAGGTTTCCGCAGCGCCCGAGGCTGAGGCAGGCCCCGCCCACAAACCTTAGGTCTCCGCCCACGCCCCTGCCCGTCTATGGAGCAAAGCGCATGCTCGGCGCATGCGCTCTTCCCAGGCTCCCTTGACCTTTGACCCGCCAGCCGCCCTTGAGCCGGGGCCGCGGGGCCAGGAAGTCGGACCCTCGGACCCCCGAACCTGAGTGGTCGCCATGGTGAGACCCGAGGAGCGGGGAAGAAGCCGTTTCGAGTCCGGGGGCGGGGGCCGGGCCGAGGAGCTCCGGCCGGTCTGCAGGCGCCGCTCGCCCCGCTGTATGCCCGGCAGGAAGCCGGGACTAGGCGGGGGTCGCCGCGGGGCGCCCTTCTGCGGGCGCTGGCGACCTCGGGGCCCAGGGAGAGCCGTCTGCCTGGAGGGCGGGGCGGGCCGGGGAATACCGAGCAGATGCGGTCGCCGCGTGCACCAGCCTTGTGCAGGGGGTCCTTGCTCGATTCCCGAGCTAGTTGATGGTGTCGCCCCATTAATGTTCCCATTTGAAAGCTGGTTAATCGGGCTGCGGGACTTTTCACGAGCAAGTGGCAGAAGTGGAACTTGACCCTGCGACAGCGATAATTGAACGTATCTGCGGTATCATCCCGAGCCAGCCCACAGATCTGGGCCACCCTGGCAGAGTCAGGTCACCTGGGGACCATTAATAGTGCAGAGTCCTGAGATCTATCCCCTGGTAGAGGATTGTTCCCCAAGTTATTGAGGCAGTGGGTTTGAGGAACCACTTCTTAACTGATCGTGATAAGGTGAGAGCTTTCAAGTGCCAGGCCCGGAGCCCTGGGGCTTACGTAGGTTCTCATTTAAGCAGATGCCCTCATTGTCTCCATCTTGCAGGTAAACAACCTGGAGCTCCAAGAATCTGACTTCCCCGAGGTCTTCGTCCTGGTTTAACTGATCCTACACACTTAGTGGTGGTTCTTGTCTTGTAATAGTCACACTCGTTTTCTGAGGACCACTCTCCACTACCCCCCCAGCTGGGCCCCTCACGGATGTTCCTGCATGTGACTCAGTCAGCCTTGAGGGACCGAGTAAAAGGTGGCCCCCAAGGAGTTTTTACCTTAAAGGAGAAAGGCAACGAATCCATAAAATAGGACAATATATTGATGGGAAAAGAAAGTGCAGGATGGGTTGGTAGAAATGGGGGGAGCCTGGAAAGGTTTCACTCCAGGAAATGGGGGTGATGTGAGCTTTGTCTTTATTTTTGGTGGTGGCACGTGGGATCTCAGTTCCCTGACCAGGGATTGAACCTGTAACCCCACTGGACAGCCAGCTGTGTCCAAGCCAAATCCTGAAGGATGTTGAGGTTTGACAATATTGGCATAGGAAGGAGGGTATTCAGTGGGTTAGTAGGTATGGAGTTTGTTGGGGGTGGGGTAATGAAAATGCTATGTGCAGCTCAGTGAAGATCTTACTTGACAAGAGTGACCCGAGGTGTATGAATTCAGAGCCACAGAGACTATGGAGTAAAGAAGTAGGGGAACTGATCTTGGAGTCAGGGAGTAAGGGATGTGGCTGTAGTGTGTGAGGTGGAGAGTGGTGAGGGAAGATAAAACCAGAAAAGTCCTTTGTAACCAGACAGAGCTGGGGGGTGGACTGTACTGGCTGCAGCGGCAACAGAAATGGGGAATAGTGTGTGTGTGTGTGTGTGTGTGTGTGTGTCTGTTGTGGGAAGGCCAGAGCCCTCCTTCAGCAGGAGTGGGAGGCATTGGGAAGCCCTGTCAAGTGTCGCATTCATTCAGATATGTATTGGGCACCCACTGGTGCCCACCACAGCCCATACCCTGGATGTGCCCTGGCAGATGTGACAGTCCTGGTCCTGACTTCGTCCCGCGTGGTTGTGATGCACACAGCTGTTTGCAGGCGCCCTGGGCAAAGACAGCCTCCTTTCTATCCCGGTGTTCCTTGATAAGAGGGTGGGTCCATGCTGGCTGGGCTCACCAGCCCAAGAAACTGTGCAGTGAAGGGAACTTTGCACGTCAGTCTGTCCGGGTCCAGGTTCCCTTCTTGATGCGCTTGACATGGGACAAAGCACGTTCCCGAGTGCTCCCCAGCCCCCCACACCACCTGTGGTCCTTTGCCAGCTGCAGGGCTCTGGTCCCACACTGGGCTGTGTTGTTGCCCAGACAGGGCAGTGCAGATGTGTGGTGATGCAGGCCCTCAAGTGTGGCAGCAGGAGGGGACGTCCGAGGCCTGATGGGAGTTCCTGGCCAAGGGAATGCTCGGAACCACTGGCAGGCCTGTCAGCCTCTCTGTCCCTCAGGTAGGACCGGCTGTCCATCTCAGAGCCTCCTGCCCTATGTGGGAGAGGCTTCAGGCAAGCCAGGGTGGGGGGAAGCCAAGTGAGACTCTCCCACCGGAAGTGCATCCTCCTGGGCCTTTTCACCTCAGCACCTGCAGCCTTGCCCCTGCTCTGACCACTGGCTAGTTTTCACAGAGCTTTGCCTTCTGGTGTGAAATATGGGGCTTGTGAAATCCAAACTCACTTCTCCTTTGGCCTGGAACCACACCCACCTCACCCATCAGGGAGGCCCAGCAAGGCCAGTTCTGGAGTCCAGGTTCCGCTGGAATCTGACAAGCCTGTCTTTGGCCTCTGAGTTGGGTCCTGCCCTTTTGTTGTTCGGTCTCCCTCCCTGCCGACCCTACGTGAGATGGGCAGCCTGGGGACACCACAGCTGAGAGCACGGGCTGTGGGGTTTCTGCCCATCTCCCTCCTGGGTGCCAGCGGTGTGTCCTCAGGTTGGTCACTAAGCTCCTCTGTGTTTCCTTGTCTCGAGCTGTCAGGATCAGATGGCACAATGGATAGAATGTGTCTGTCACCGCGCTCGACACCCTGGCTAAGTGCTTGTTGGACACCAACACTTGGAGGCACCACGTGATCCGTGGTGACCCGCAGCGAGCACTCGCCAGTATCCTTCATGCGCCATGTGTACCATTTCACACGCACACGCTGTCTGTTATCCCTAGTCATAGTAAGGTCTCTGTTTCCTGTCTCAGCCACGCTACTCATCTTGCCTCACAAGTCCCCCAGGCTCTTGGCTGCTCCCAGGCATCCCCTACACTCTCCTAGTCTGGGCTTCCCCTGGTCCCTCTGCCTGAAAAAGCCTTCATGTTACCATCATGATCCTATTTGCCCGGGAGAAGTCCCCTCACCCCCCAGAGTCCCCATGTCCTTCCTGAGGGCTCCCCTCCCTCTGTTGACCGTGCACACCTCTGGTCCTGCTTGATGCCCCACTCACCTCTGTGGGGCACTGGACCATGTGGTCTCAGAGTGGAAGCCTCCCACTCTGCACAGCAGGGGGGATTCCCACAGGGCTGGATCCTGTGTCTGACGCCCTGGCGCTGACTCTCAGGCAGGGTTTGAGTGAAACAGTGAGCCGGTGGAGGAACAGGGGCCGAGGGTGGAGGGCATTTTGCTCTCTTGTTGTGTCGAATGAAATCGATTTGAATAATGTGAGGAGAACCAGAATGGCCCTGCTTCTCACCACCAGCAGATGAAGGCTGGACCCGCCAAGCTCAGATGCAGAGCTGGCGGTGAGTCCGGGACCGACCCCGAGTTCTGGCTCCCAGGCCACGTTGCCTTGGCTCCCGTCTGCCTTGTCCGAAGGCTGAGAGAGAGTCCAGTCTCCCTCTGGGGGACTCTTTCGGGTACCTGCCCCCCAAAACTCAAGACTGCTCTCCTGTGAGCCTCCGATGCCTCCCAGAGCAGAAGCCTGTATCAGGTGCTGGGAGGAAGTGGCCTGTGGCTGCCACGCTGGGGTCCCTTGCCTCAGCCTTCCAGCAGCCTTGCCACTCGGCCAGCACCTCCAGGACTCATCTCTGGGGCCCTAAGAATGCAGTCCACTAACAGGTGCCTTCTTTGTCCACAGGCCAAGTACCTGGCCCAGATCATTGTGATGGGTGCTCAGGTGGTGGGCAGGGCCTTTGCCCGGGCCCTGCGGCAGGA
>SJXQ01003300.1:443621-460825 GCA_006408695.1 Aepyceros melampus | reverse complement strand
GTCTCTTTGTATTAATACCTTTTCTTTTCTTACCCGCCCCCCGCCCCCCATCAGACATCTCTTGAGTCCCTTCATCTGGCCACTGCAGTTAGGGGCCTTTGAACTCCCCAGTGGCCCCCTCACTTTCTGAGAACTTGACTCAGCCCAGAGGCGTCAGCTAAGCTGGACTACTTGGAGGCTGCCTGGCTTTCCCCCATCTGTGTCAGGGGCCACGTGGCACTGAGTCAGTGTCCCTGCCTTGAGTCGGGGTCTTCGTTCAGATCCTGGCTTTGCCCTTCCCGGCCTTTAGCCTGGACAGATTCCTTGAGCCCCCCCAAATTCCCATTTCCTTGTCTATAATGGCAAAGCAGATATTAATAACAACAGTCTTATCTCACAAAGCACTTTGAGGATTGATGATATGTAACCTTGTCTCTAGAATTCCTTGGCACATTTAATTTAATTTAAACACTGCTTGGCACATTTAATCCTCAAAACCATGCTGTCAGAGACTTCGTTGCTAGTCCAATGGTTAACAGTCCACCTGCCAATGCAGGGGACTCAGGTTCGATCCTTGGTCTGGGAAGATCCCACGTGCCGCAGGGCAACTAAGCCCGTGTGCCACAACTGCTGAGCCCAAGTGCACCTGGAACCCATGCTCCGCAACGAGAGAAGCCGCTGCAGTGAGACACCCGCACACGGCAGCAGGAGAGTAGCCAAGCCTTGCTGCAGCAAAGCCCCATGCAGCCAAAAATAAAAATAAAAAATAAATCTTAAAAAAAATGCTGTCAGGTAGAAAGTCACTGTCAGGCCCAATTTGTAGATGGCAAGGGAGGCTCAGAGAAACCAAGAAGTTGGGCATGCAGCTGTAAAGCAGCAGAGGTGGGCTTCAGTGGAAACCAGTTCACCCCAGAGCCTGAGCTTCTAACCACCAATCCCGACTCTGGGTTCTCTTCACCTGTTCATTCATTCACCCATTCGGCAGTTATTTATGGTGTGCCTACTATCCAGGGCCGTGGCGTGAAGGAACAGGTGAAACCCCACTCTGTGAAGGTGCAGAGAGGAAGGCCTCAGTTCCTACAGGAACTCCTGGGGGCAATTGCCCAGGTTCCTCTTCCACACTCGCTTCCTTGGAGGCACAGACCAGGATGCCCATCTCTCCTCTCCACTGCTCCTCATACCTGAAGGTCTCCAGGCGCTGGACTGGATTAGGGTTTGACCCTTGTGAAGGAGGAGGGGGATCATAGCAGGACCTGTTGTAGAGCTTGGAAACATTGGAATCCTTAGGGAGTGGGACAGTGCAGTCATGAATGGGGGTGCAGCTCGGTACCCCAGTGGGGTACCACTTCACCCAGCAGATGGTGGTCACAAAAAAAGAGGGGCAACAACAAGTGTTGAGGAAGAGAGGGAAGAATTGGAACGCTCTCCCCTGCTAATGGGCATGTTGGGTGTATCGGGTGGTGCAGCCACTGGCAGTTCCTCAGGATAGAGTCATCATTTGACCTGGCGACTTTACTCCCAGGTGTGCACCCAAGATAAAAGACATGTCCACGAAAAACCTGTACACAGACGTGCACAGCAGTGTTATTCATAACAATCAAAAGGTAGAAACAGCCTGAAGGTCCATCAATGGATGAATGGATAAACAAAGTGGAATATTACTCAGCCAGGAAAAAGACTGAAGTACTGACACAGGCTACCATGTGGATGGATGACATCACTTCTTTCAGCAAAAGAAGCCAGACACCAAAGACCACATACTGTATGATTCCTTTGCTCTGAAATGTTCAGAATAGGCCAATCCATAAATAGCAAATAGGTGAGTGGTTGCAAGAAGCTTGGGGCAGGGGCTGGGGTGGGGTGGGTAACTGGTAAGCAGTGCAGGGTTTCTTTGAGGGTGATGAAAATATTCTAAAATTGATTGTGGTGAGGGTTGCACCACATTGAAATACTGAAAAATCACTGAATTGTATACATTAAAATGGTAAGTTATATACTATGTGACTTATATTGCAATAGCGCTTTTATTTAAAAAAAAAAAAAATACTAGCCAGGCGCCTTCGCTGGGAGTACAGTGGTCAACACTCTGCGTTTCCAGTGCCGGGGACTCAAGTTTGCTCCCTGATTGGGAAACTAAGATCCCACATGCCACACAACATGGTCAAAAAAATATAAGAATAATTAGCCAGACTTCCCTGCATCAGTGCTGACAGAAGGCATGAACACAAGAACTCAAAAACTTTCTGAGGAATCGAGAGACATTCTTTGGGGTTGCTTTGCTGTAGTTCTCGGGACACAGAGAAGTGACTGTAGATAAGGTTTCCGTTCATCCTTCAGGCCTCAGTTTACACGTGACTCCCGAGAGAGACCCTCCTTTTGTCACTTGTCCTGTCTCAGCCTCTTCTTTCTTTCCTTAAGAGTTCTTCCTGCACTTGGAATTGTTGTCTGTCTTGGAGCTGATTCTGACTCTTTCTGGGTCTGGTTCCCGGCAGTCAGGGGCTTGCCTCTCTCTTGCTCGCCCCGTAGTAGGTGCTCAGTAACTTCCCGCAGCGTGAATAAACAGCAAGTACCCTGATAACAGCCGGGGCGCCGGGCTGGGGTCCACACTCCCTGCAGGGGAGAGAGCCAGCAGGGCGGGTCGGGGTGCCTCCCAGCCCCAGTGGCTTTCTTTTTCTCTGTTCCAGTTCCAGGAGAATGTCTCTGGAAAGGAAGCCCAAAGCCCGGTTTGGCTGGGAAGAGGCGGGCAGGGAGGGGAGCAGGGGCCGGGCGGGGAGGAAGTCTGCAGCCCCAGGCTGCCGAGGGCGCGGCGTCTGTGTTCGCACCTTTGGAATGTGGCTGATTCACTCTGGGGGGAGGCAGGCAGCCACTGGCTGCCGCCGGCCGCCGACTCGGATCCGACATCTGGAGGCTGGATTCCAGGAGGAGAGATGGAGTCTTGCAGGCAGATGTCAGCTTTGAAGGTCAAAGCGAGCAAGGGAGCCAAGGAGGAAGAGGCTACCAGGGTCCCACGCTTCCCCACCCAGGATTCTGGGAGAGAGGTGAGGCCCCGTCCCCAGCCTTGTCCCAGCCCTTCAGCCACCAGAGCCCCTAAGGGGGCAGGACAGCCTGGGGCCCTCCTTCAAAGACCAGTTGCTTAAGAGCTCATGTAACTGCAAAGGCTGAGGGCCTAGCTGGTCCTATGCTGTCACTGGCCTTGGGACGCGGGCTTGCATCTCCCGGCCCATTGTCTGGTGTGGCTTCACTCAGGCCATTGCTCCCCAAGGCCTGCAAACTCCCAGCCTGCCTCTCCCTGGGGCTCCAGCAAGACCCTCAGCTTGCCCCTTGTTGGCTCATCTGGGACCCAGCTCATGTTGGACACTTGGATGAGACAGGTCCGGATCAGGAGCTCGCCCCAGTGCATGGCTGACACCCCTAGAGCCACACAGAGAAGGTGGGACTTGGGGGTGGTCCTCCAAAGGAGCCAGTGCCAGGGGTGGGCAGAAGCCACACTCTGTGAGCTGCCGCCACAGGACTGGCATCTGGCACTTCTGCCAGGCAATGCACTCGGCCTTATGACCCTTACCTACTGAGGTGTCCCACTGGCTAGATTCCCTAAACTCTCACAAGCTCATTTTCTTCATCTATGAAATCTCATGGGATTCTTTTTGGGATTGACGGAGACTATGCCTGCAGATCCTCTGGCACCTGCCTGGCCCGAAGAAGACACAGAGCTAAGTGACTTTGGTACCTTTCTCTGTCCTGAATCTAGGTGCTCTGTGGTCTGCCCTGTGGGCTGAAAGGATTGTGTGTGTGTGTGTGTGTGTGTGTGTGTGTGTGTGTGTATGTGGGAGTGAGCATGCAGGTTCCTTTCTGTTCTCCAAGGAATTGTGTACTGTCTGGCTTCTCCTGGGTTAGGGACTATAGTGGGCAGAGGGTGGAGGCAGGAGGGACAGGAAAGGGCTGGGGAGAAAAGTGGGTGGGTGTCACCTGTGGGCCTGCAGGCTCAGGCCTGCCCCTGGGAGTCGCCTCGCTGTGCCCTCAGCTCCACCGGGCCTGGAGGAGGGGCCCAGGCTCACTCCTGGGAGTGACGGTCGGTCCCTCCCTGCACAGCATAAGCCTGCCTGGTGATTTGACCGGGGTGGGGTGTGTGTGTGTGTGTGTGTGTGTGTGTGTGTGTGTGTGAAGGGCGGGACCCAGGCTCACCCGTCTCCTATCCTGTCTCTCCTGGAACCCGAGGACCTGTGGGGACGTGGCTCAGAAAGGGAACCCAGGCCCGGGGCTCCTCAGAAGAGGAAACCTGGTGCGCAGAGTGGTCGGAAACTCTTGGAGCCTTCAAGAGAAACTCGGAGGTTCTGGGAGGGTGGAGGGCCGGCCTCCTGTAAGCTTTTTGCAGCTATTTGTGAAGTGCAGCCCCTCCCAGAATCTGCTGGGGCACAGTACGTGCTCCCAGGAGTATGCCCCAACCCCACCCCACCCTGGGTTCAGCACCCTCCACTCCTGCCAGCCCTGCCTCCCACATCCCTCTGCGACGCAACACATCTGGGCGTCTGCTCATCCCCACCAAACCACCCACATCCTCCGACATAAGTACTTGAGTCCAAATGCTACCTCCTCAGATCCCTGCCAGCCTCCCGCACTCACGGTTATTCTCTGGACATGGTGGGCTTGGTATTCCTGTGTGGAGCTTATCACCACATCAGCCCCCTCGGCGATGGGGGGGCTTCTGCTTCCGTCCCTTGTCCATGTCCTACGTGCCCTAAGCCTGACTCTAGGATAGGCGTCCCAGACTGCTGAGACCAGGCTGCCTGGCGCTCTTCTCTAAGATTTTTCAATGTGTCCATCTGTCTCTTTCATTAGATGACGGACTCTCTGAAGTTGAAGGACATTTAATGAGAGCTACATTTTCTGAGCTCTTACTAAGTGCTTTTTAAAAACTGAGGTATAATTCACATACCTTAAAAGTCACCCCTTTAAGATGGACAATCCAGGACTTCCCTGGTGGCATGGTGGATAAAGAGTCCGCCTGCTAATGCAGGGGACACAGATTCGATCCCTGGTCCAGGAAGATTCGACATGCCATGGAGCAACTGGGCCCCTGCATTGCAACTACTGAAGCCCTCATTCCCTAAGAGCCAGCAAGTTGCAACTACTGAGACCATGTGCACCCAGAGCCTGTGCTCCACAATTAGAGAAGCCACTGCGATGAGCAGCCCGCACGCTGCAATTAGAGAGTAGCCCATCCCCTGCAATGACAGAAAAGACTGCACAGCAACAAAGCCCAGCACAGCCAGAAATAAATAAATAAAGCAGTTTGTACACATAAAAAAATTTATAATCCAGTGGATTTTAATGTATTCACAGAGTTGTGCATCCATCTTCAGCATCTAATTCCAGGACATTTTTATCATCCCCTCAAAGGAAGCCCAGCAGATTCATCAGCTGTAAGATGGGTACCATTTGTGTGGGGATTTATCGTGGGGGAGGCTGTGCACATGTCAGGGCAGGGGGTAGGTGGAAAGTCTCTGAATCTTTGTTCAAACTGCTGTGAACTTGAAACTAGTTTTTTTTTTTTTTTTTGATTTTGGGAATTTTCTGCTGGTCCAGTGATTGGGGCTCTGTGCTTTCACTGCACAGAGCCTGGGGTCAGTCTCTGGTTTGGGAACTAAAATCCTGCTAGCTGTATGGCACAACTCGCCCCTACATTGATTTAAAACAAAACAGAACCCTGAATGCATTAGCAGTCACTCCCCATTCCTCTCCTTCCCCACCCTCAACCACTGGCAATCATTAGTCTGCTTTCTGACTCTACAGATTTGCCTGTTTTGGACATTTCATATAAGCAGAGTCCTATAATATGTGGTCCTTTGTATCTAGCTTCTTTCCACTGAGCACCATGTTTTCAAGGTTCATCCACCGCATTCCTTTTTATGGGTGAATAATATTCCACTGTCTGAATGGGTCAGCATTGGTTTATCCATCTATCCATCAGAGGACATTCAAGTTGTTTCCTCTTTTCGTGAATAATGCTGCTAGGAACATGCATGTACAAGTTTTCGTAAAGATGAAGTTTTTCCAGTCTAAGTGGGCTTTTTTTTTTTTTTTTTTGACAAAACCTCATTTAATCCTCAAAGCAGCCCTCTGTTTCAGTGCTGACACGATCCCCCTCCTGCAGGTGAGGAAGCTGAGGCTCAGAGAGGTGAGCCAAGGTCACGTCACGGCTGGAAGCTATGGAGCAAGGACCCTCTTGCCTCCTGGTCAACAGACCTTGGTGTTTCTGCCTGTATTTAGCAGAGCTTTGCCCACTGTTACTGCACAGTAGATGTTGCTGACTCTTCAAACAAGGGTCATGCACACCTGAAGTCCCAGAAGTCCTCTGTGATCTGTCAAGGTGAGTGGGTCACCTGCTCAGTGATGATCCAGCGGCTCCAAGGGATGTGCTTTAGGGGGTTACGAGAGATCCTTGTGGCCATAGCATCATCATCCATGGATCCAGGCTGGACCAGACCCAGCCTTGCTCCCTCCAGATGCCCCAAACATTACTGCCCCTTTCATTCACCTGCGCCTCTTTGCTGGGATTCCTGGGCTGCCTTACATCTCTTGCTTTCTTGGATTTGGCGTGCAGCCCTGGGTCTCCTTCTGGTGGACTTTGTTCCTTTCTCCTTGCCAGGAGCATGGCATGGCATATCTGCTGTCAGATATCCCAGGTTGGAGTCAGCTTTGCTACTCTGGCTATGTGGCATCGGGCATGCTCCTGAGCTTCTCTGAGCTTCCGTCTGCTCTTCTGTGATGGGGGTCACAATAATAGACCCACCGAAACTCTGTGGGACTGACTAAGGGCAGGGAGATGAGCAGTTCACGCTGTGCCCAGCACCTCACACATGCTTGGGAAGAACTCGAGGTCGGTCCTCAGGGCAGGCTGGCAGTGGGCCGGGGAGGGAGTGGGGAGCTTCATGTGTCTCCCATGACTCAGTCCTGTCCAAGGAGCCGGGAGTCAAGGCCAGGCCTCTGAGGTCGGGTGTCTAGGGACCTCCCGTCCTCCTCCTCCCCACTCTGCCCTCAGCCTGCTCCCCACCCAGCGCTTCCGGCAGCACCGGGCAGGGCCTCACGCATTCTCCCATTCTCTGCTGGCCGCCTGGGCACGCCCTCCATCCTTCCCCAGATCCGCAGCCCGGATCCGCAGCCCCGTGGCCCAAGGGCTCGGACGCTGGCCCACCGCAGACCACCTTGAGCAGGAGCCACAGCCTGAAGCCTAAAGCAGAGGGGCAGTGACGCAGAGAGGGGATGGGGGCAGAGGGAGGGTCTTTTCTGGCTGCTGGAGCGGAGCTGCAGCTCCTGCCAGGGAAACCCTCTCTCCTCTCTGCTGCCCAGCCTTTCCCAGCCCTACCCCTCTCCCCTCTGCTTCTCAAATTTCAGCTTCTGCATTACTGGCATCACAGCCTGCCGCTGTGGTCACTGCACCAGACAGACATTAACCCCCAGTGTGCTGGTGGGAGCAGCGTGGCTGCATGTGGGTGCAGGTCCGGAGAGGCCGAGGGAGGAGACCGCTACCCGGAAGCCTTCCTTTGCTCCAGCCAGCTTCCCCCCAGGGAGCTTGCTCGCCCTCTTTCTCCCTGTCCGCCCAGACTTGAAGCCAAAGCCCTCCCTGACCCTTAGGAGTTGCTCCCTCCCTTGGCTGTCTGGGCCCTGACTCTTATCCACAGCACGTGGGTTCTGTATCACCGTGAACCTGGCCTTGCCATTTCAGCAGACAGGGTTCTTGCCCTCCACATCCCTCAGCTCCCTTCTTGTACCTGGCCTTACCTGGACAGTGCCGGAACCCTGGGACCAGGTGAGTGAGTTCTCAGCCTGAAGGCTGTTCTGGGGATGATCAGAGCAAGGTCATTGAGAGGAGCCTGAAGGGAGCCAGGCACTGGTGCGGACTGGCCAGGTGACCCTGACAAGTTCCCCGGGAATAACAGGATTGGGAGTCCATAGTGAGGATGAAACGGGGGATGCAGGTAAAGCCGCCAGAGCAGCAGATGTCAGGCACACGTGCAGCCCAGACTTCTCATGCCCATATACACAGGGGCCTCCTGGCACACTGAGCCCCTCTCCCCAGGGAGAGCTCCTCCCGTTTCCCATCAGCTTTCCCCATCGCAGCCCACCCAGGTCTGCTTTCTCATCAGAGCAGGCGTCTGTCCCTTCCCTGGCCTGGCCGGTCTCATCCTCAGATGGGGCTGGACGTCCTGCCTTCTCTCCCCATCCCTGTCTCCTTCAGAGGAGAGCCTGCAGTCCAAAGGGAGACTGGACAGCCTCTTGAGCTCAGCAGCACCCCTTTAGTCCTCCTCCCTGATTCTCCTGCTTCCTGCTTTCCTTCTGAACCCCAAATGCTCCCTCCCGGTTTCCTGTGGCGCCTCTGCTGACCCTTTGTCCCCTCAGGCCACGGTTCCCTTGGTGCCTTAACCAACTCAGCCTCCTTTATATTGACCAGAGGCCCAGAGGCCCTGTCCTTCCCTCCCCTGCACCCCTGGTCCCTCTTTCCTGCTATGCTGAGACCCAGGCTCCTGGTGGGATTGTTGTAGCTGCCCTGACGGCTTACAACCAACTGAGGAAGTGGTCAGCCAGCACTGCTGTCTAAAATGGAAAGTCCAGCCAGGATGGCCATTCACTGAGTTTTTATAACAGGGATGCACCCAATCGAAGCAGACGACCTGGCTTCTCCTAGTTGACATGTTGCAAAGCAGCAGAGGAACATTTCCCAGGGTTGGGGGGTGGGGGGGGGCCTGGACAGGGCGAGTTGGTCGAGGAAGAGAAGAGAAGGCAGGAGGCTTCCCACCATGGGCTACGGTGTCAGGCCTGGAAACACGGAGTGGGAGGGTGGGACCAGAGAGAAGGGACAGGGGACATGTCACAAGTGGGCTCCAGCCCCCTTGTCAAGGGCTCACTTGTGAGCAAAGTGAATCAGATCAGCCTGTTAGAAGGAAGCAGGCATCTCGTGATCGGGGCTTGGTGGCTGAGGATTTGGGGCCCTGGGGGTGTGGGAAGCTGGGTGGTCAGAGCTTCTACCCTAGTATGTGCAGCTGGGTTTCCCAGATGTGCTCAGGGTGAGCCTGGACAAAAAACATTGTGTGTGCTGGTTGCCCCCTAGTGGTTGGGGGATCCCAGTCTTGTTGGCCCAGGACTCTCCCTGTGGTTAGGGTAGGAAAGGGGACCAGGGCATTGGCGGGTATTGCAGTTTGCTCCAAACCCCAACAGAGGCGTCTGACCCCCATTCTGCCTTCCTGGGAGCATTTAGAATCATCTCCCAGGCAAGGGCTTTATGGTTCTATGGGGCCTCATCCCTGCTCCCATAGCTGGTATCCACAACCCTCAACCCCAAGAAGGCCGGGATTCCCTGTGTGCACGTGAGCATGCTAGGGCCTGAAACGTCAGCCGGAGCCCGAAAGGTCATCTTGTCCATCCACCCGCTGCCCCTGTCACGTTTGTGTAGAGAATAAAGCTTCAGATTAGGGTTGGGGCCCCCGTTTCTGCTTCAGGCTCCATCTCCAATTCTCCGTACTTCCTGAGGGAAGTTCCTTAACTTTCTCTCTACCTCCCTCATGGTCTCCCTTCTGTGGCAGCAGAATTCTCCTGTGACCCCCCAATGACTTTGCTCTCGTGAACTCCCTACACTGGGTGTGGGTGGAACCTGTGACCCTGGCATCACTCCCGTGATTAGGTTATAAGTTGCCTAAGAGATAGGTTATCCAAGTGGGCCTGACCTAATCACTCAAAGCTGTTTTAAAGAAAGAGTTTTCTCCAGCTGCTTGTGGAAGAGGAGATTAGAGAGATTCAAAGCCAGAGAGGGAATCGATGTGTGGGACCCTCTCTGTTCCTCAGATGGAGGGACCACAGGATAAGGGCCTGAGAATGGTCTACAGGAGCCGACAACCCACAAGATGACGGGACCTCAGTCCTACAGCCGCAGGAACTGAATCCTGCTGACAACCAGTGAGTTTGCAGCCCCGCCAACACCTCAGTTTCACCCGGCAGGACCTTGAGCTGAGAGCCCAGCCATGCCACGTCTGGCAATGATAAATGGTACTGTTTCAAGCCAATCCTGCTGCTGCTGCTGCTGCTGCTGCTAAGTTGCTTCAGCCGTGTCCAACTATGTGCAACCCTGTAGACGGCAGCCCACCAGTCTCCCCCGTCTCTGGGATTCTCCAGGCAAGAACACTGGAGTGGGTTGCCATTTCCTTTTCCAATGCATGAAAGTGAAAACTGAAAGTGAAGTCGCTCAGTCATGTCTGACTCTTCGCGGCCCCATGGACTGCAGCCTACCAGGCTCCTCTGTTGGGATTTTCCAGGCAAGAGTACTAGAGTGGGGTGCCATTGCCTTCTCCGTTTCAAGCCAATACATTGATGGAAATCTGTTATGCGACAACAGGGAATAAGTATATCATCATTCCAAAGAGAAGAACAGTATTCTAGATGAACATGTAGGATAAAAGTTTAAAACTGAGAAAAACCCATCCCCTGCCCCTCGGGCGGTGTGTAGAGTGGAAACCTCTGTGCTGATGGTCCCCCCTCCCGGCCTCCCAGCTGCAGTTTAATTCCATGGTCTTAGGGCTCATATCTCTCACCTGAGCTTCCAACCAGCCTCAGAGGAGGGCAAGTATGTTCTGAGAAGGTAGCGCTGATGGCACCTTGAGGGCAGCCAGATCCCACTTTGGCTGAAGAAAGATGCTCTGGAACCCTTTGCTTTAGGGGATCCCTGAGGTTTCTGGGGCTCCTGGGACTTCTGGAAATCTTCAGGGTCAACAAAGCTATTTTTTTTAAGAAATAAAGCTGTTTAATATAACAGCTTTATTATATGTAATTCACCCATCTAAAGTGTACAATTAAGTGGGGTTTTTTTATACAACCAGTTTTGTAACCATCACCACAATCAATTGAGAAGATTTTATCACTTCCCACAAAGAAACTCTGTACCCATTAGCATTCACTCTCTATTTCCCCGACTCCCCCTCATTCCCTTCAGTTCAGTTCAGTCACTCAATCATGTCTGACTCTTTGTGACCCCATGGACTGCAACATGCCAGGCTTCCCTGTCCATCACCAACTCCCAGAGTTTACTCAAATTCATGTTTGAGTTGGTGATGTCATCGAACAAATCTCATCCTCTGTCATCCCCTTTTCCTCCCACCTTCAATCTTTCTCAGCATCAGGGTCTTTTCAAATGAGTCAGTTCTTTGCATCAGGTGGCCAAAGTTTGGGAGTTTCAGCTTCAACATCAGTCCTTCTTGTGGATATTCAGGACTGATTTCCTTCAGGATGGACTGGTCGGATCTTCTTGCAGTCCAAGGGACTCTCAAGAATCTTCTCCAACACCACAGTTTAAAAGCATCAATTCTTTGGCACTCAGCTTTCTTTATACTCCAACTCTCACATCCATACATGACTGCCGGAAAAACCATAGCCTTGACTATACAGAGCTTTGTTGGCAAAGTAATGTCTCTGCCTCATTCCCTGGCAACCACTAATCCACTTTCTACCTCTGTGGATTTGCTTATTCCGTACACTTCATAGAAGTGGAATCATATGATATGCGGCCTTTTATGTCTGGCTTCTCTCACTGATCGTCAGGTTGTCAAAAGTTCATCCACTTTGTGCCATGTATCAGTATTTCATCCCTTTACATGCTGAGCAGTTTTCATTAGGTGATAGACCATGGCTTCTGTATCCAGTCAT
The DNA here is from genome assembly GCA_006408695.1 of Aepyceros melampus. NCBI lineage: Eukaryota > Metazoa > Chordata > Mammalia > Artiodactyla > Bovidae > Aepyceros > Aepyceros melampus. Next base: position 449,158 of record SJXQ01003300.1, on the reverse strand, counting down.
CAACAGAGCCTGTTGCTCATCACTCTTCCCACCAGGAATCTGGGGGTGGGGCTGGGAGAAAGGCAGCAAAGGGAATGGGGGGAAGTGGGCTGATTGGGCTTGGGTTTGACAACATAGAGAAAGGAGGGCGGGGTTCTGAGGTGTCCCAGGCCACACTTGGCCCCTGGCTCTTTCCCCTAGGCTGAGTCAGTCTGCTCCCTTCACCTGTTCTCCAAAGCACTGTCTGTCCCGGGGTATCCAGCCCCAGAGCCCTGCTGCAGGTGGGCCGCCTATCTGTCAGCTCTGTAATATGCATTTCTGATCGTCTGCATTTCTAACACTGATTGTCCACTGGCAGTTATTTGATGACAGTCTTCACAGAGACTTCCCTTTTAAAGGGCAAACTGTCTGCAGGCCGGTTTTCACACCAGATCCTACCTGTAAGTGTCTTTACTATAAAGCAGGTGAGCACCACTTTCAACAGAAAAGAAACTTGCAACATGCTTGCTTCCTTTCACTGTGACAAGTTTTTTTTTTTTTTTTTGGCTGTGCCACGAAGCATATGGGGTCTTAGTTCCCCAACCAGGGATTGAGTCTGTACCCCCTGCACTGAAAGTGCAGAGTTTTAACCACTGAACTGCCAGGGAAGTCTCATCACCGCAACAAGTTTGAGCAGGGGAAGGGGAAAGCTGAGCCCCTTCTCTGTCCCTCCCTTGTTCTCCCGGGCCAGCTAAGCTACCTCTGGCCACTGTCACCCATGGCAACCCAGTGATACCAGGAAATACCACTTATTAATGCTATGACAAGCCAGTTGTGCCGGTGACTTCTTGGGACAGTCAACCTGCAAGCTAGGTACTATATGGCCTCTGTTTTACAGACCAGGAAGCTGATTCAGGTTAAGGAACTTGACTGCAGTCACCCTGATAACACCAGGAGCTGGGGTTGGGGCAGAACCTCCGGGATTCTGAATCACACTGCATGGCCCCAAGTCCTTTCTGGAAACTTGTGGTCCAAAGAGTGGGGAGTGTGTGTAGACAGAGATGAGGTCTGAAGACTATGGCCCCAGGATATCTCAGATGCCAAGCAGAAAAGAACTTCAAGAAGGTCATTTAGGGACTTCCCTGGAGGTTCAATGGTTAGGATTCCTTGCTTCCATTGCAGGGGGCTTGGGTTCGATCCCTGAACAGGGCAACTGAAAAAAGAGTCAGATACAGTGAAGACATGAAACAGAGCTCCTTGGAGTCACCAGTGAGAGCAGTTTTCATGGAGTTCTGGCTCCGGATGGAGTGAGCAGGATGAGAAAGTGAGCATGACAGCCACTTCAGGGAGTTTTGCAGTCAAGAGTGTAGCTTGGGAAGGGAATGTATGCTTGTCTGATTTTCTTTTTGGCCGAGCTGCGGTGCTGATGGGATCTTAGTTCCCTGATCAGGGATTGAACCCAGCCCCACGGCAGTGAAAGCATGAAGTCTTAACCACTGGACCACCAAGGACTCCGCCATTTTTAAATGGGAATAAAGATGGCTTGTTCTCCACGTGGGAATGAGCCAGTAGTGGGCAGGAGGGAAGGATGCAGGAGTGGGGGACAGTTGCTGGAGAGACATCTTTGAAGAATACACGTGGAGGGGTTCTCCAGGCACTGACAGAACATGGACCCACGTCTAGGTACTGGCTGGATAGGAGATTTCAGGTACCAGGGGGGAAGCAGAGGAGCCTTGGGAAGGGAGGGAGGAGGGACCAGGGCCATATGAGGGGATGGCCAGCCACGCAAAGGAGCCACTTGAGGATCTTGGTCCAGCATTTAAAAGTAAGATGGTGGGATTTCCTTTTCCCCCGTGCTGGGGCAGGGGCAGGACAGGTGGAGGGCTGGACTCAGAAGGGAGCATGCATGCAAGATGATTAGATTGCTGGGCTGAGAAACCTAAACTGGAGAAGGAGCAAAAGAAGACATGGATTGAACCCAGCCCCACGGCAGTGAAAGCATGAAGTCTTAACCACTGGACCACCAAGGACTCCGCCATTTTTAAATGGGAATAAAGATGGCTTGTTCTCCACGTGGGAATGAGCCAGTAGTGGGCAGGAGGGAAGGATGCAGGAGTGGGGGACAGTTGCTGGAGAGACATCTTTGAAGAATACACGTGGAGGGGTTCTCCAGGCACTGACAGAACATGGACCCACGTCTAGGTACTGGCTGGATAGGAGATTTCAGGTACCAGGGGGGAAGCAGAGGAGCCTTGGGAAGGGAGGGAGGAGGGACCAGGGCCATATGAGGGGATGGCCAGCCACGCAAAGGAGCCACTTGAGGATCTTGGTCCAGCATTTAAAAGTAAGATGGTGGGATTTCCTTTTCCCCCGTGCTGTTCAGATCCAGGGGTGGGGGCAGGGGCAGGACAGGTGACTTTTTAAATTTTTTTTCAACTTTTTAAAAAACTGTGGTAAAATACATATAACATAAAATTACCATTTAAAAATTTTTGTGTGTTCACCTGAATGGTAACTTTGCTGTTTTAAACTGCACGATTCAGTCCCATTGATTACATTTATGATGTTGCACAAACACCACCACTACTTCCAAAAGTTTCCATCACCCGAAACAGAAACTCCATACACATTATTAAGCAATAACTCCCCATCTCCCCTCCCCCTCCCTCACCTTTGGTAACCTCTAATCTACTTTCTGTCTCAATGCGTTTGCCTATTGTAGATCATTCATAGAAGTGGAGTCATTTGATGTGTGACTTTTTGTATCTGACTTTCACTTAGCATTGTGTTTTCAACGTTCAGCCAGGCTGTAGCATATATCAGAACTTCATTCATTTTTAAGGCTGAATAATATGCAGTTGTTTGAATAGATCAGAGTTTGTTTATCCATTGATCCATTGATGGTTTTCAAAGTTTGGCTGTTGTGAATAATGCTTCTGTGAATACTGGTATATGATCATGTGCTTGAGTCCCTGGTTTCATTTTTTGGGGGATGTGTACCTAGGAGTGAAATTGATGGAGCATACTGTAACCTCTGCCAGGTTTTGTATGACCTGAGGTTGTACGGTAGACAGAAAAATGACCTCCCCAAGATGTTCATGTCCTAATCTGTAGAACCTGTGAATGTTACCTTCTATGGCAAAACGGACTTTGAAGATATAATTAAGTTAAGGATCTTGAGATGGGGAAATTATTCTTGATTATCTGCTTGGGCCCAAGGTCATCAATAAGGGAGTGGTGGTGGTGGGGGCAGTCAGAGTTGCATAAGGAGATGTGATGACTGAAGAAGTTGGAGTGATGATGCATTCTGAAGATAGAAGGGGCTGGGAGCCAAGAAGGGGCAAGCAACCACTAGAAGCTGGAAAAGGTAAGGAAATGGATTCCCTTTCCTACCCTAGAGCCTTCAAAAGGAATGCAGCCCTGCTGACACCTTGGTTTTAGCCAAATACAACCCATTTGGATGTCTGACCTCCAGAAAGTATATATATACACATATATTTTAAATTGGCTGCACCATGCAGCTTGTGGGATCTCAGTTTCCCTGACCAGGAACCCGCGATTGAACTCGGGCCATGGCTGTGAAAGTGCAGATTCCTAACCAATGGACCAGCAGGTAATTCCCTTGTGCTGTTTTAAGTCACTAAGTTTGTGGTAATTTGTTATAGTAGCAATAGGAAACTAATACAAATATTAAAAAAATTTTTTTTGTTGAAGTGTAGTTGATTTACAACATTGTATTAATTTTTGCTGTACAGCAAAGTGATTGAGTTTTTAATATATATATATATTCTTTTCCATTATGGTTCATCACAGGATATTGAATACTGTGCTATACACTAGAATCTTGTTGTTTATCCATCCTATATATAATAGTTTTCATCTGTTAATCCCAAACTCCCACTCCATTCCTCCTCCCTCTTTGGCAACTGTGAGTCTGTTCTGTCTCTGTGTTTGTTTCTTAGATATGGTCATTTGTGTCATATTTTAGATTCCACGTGCAAATAACTTTACATTCCCTTTAAGAAAGTTTGCTGATGCCTAATGTAGAGTAAGAAGGGGAGGGGGAAGTTCCAAGGATCAAAGTGATTTTGTGGTACAGCCTCTGAGAACTCTAGAGGGCACAGTGGCCCGAATTTAGGAGTTGGGAAGGAAGTAAGAAAGGGTCAGACGTAGGGGGTCTACAGAGCCTCCGGGGAATGAAAAATAGCCTGGAGGAACTTTTTTGGTGGTCCAGTGGTAAAGAATTTGCCTTTCAATGCAAGGGACACAGGTTTGACCCTTGGTCAGGCAACTAAGCCGAGGTACCACAACTAGAGAAGTCCACTGGCTGCGACAGAGACCCAACACACCCAGAAAGAAAAAATCCAGCCTGGAGTTTGGGGACTCCTCATGCTACTGTCATGAAGCAGGTGAGAGGAAAGAGTTGGGTGGGTGGTAGGAGCAGTGGTATTTCAGGTGTTGGGGCAGCTGAGCCAGGGGTGTGGGTTTGTGCCGGGGGTGTGGTTTTGTGCATCGGAGACAGACAGGGCCCTAGAAGAGAAGGTCCCTTTGGCAGAAATGGGGAGGCCAGTTGGAGTGACAGTGTGCCCAGGGAACCAGGCTCCGGCTGGGTCAAGGGATTTTTGAAGAAGACAGAGCAAAGGGTGGTCACACTTCCCTCAGCTCTCCTTCATTCATTCTCCAGGCACTGTGGACTCGGCTCCGGCTGGGTCAAGGGATTTTTGAAGAAGACAGAGCAAAGGGTGGTCACACTTCCCCCAGCTCTCCTTCATTCATTCTCCAGGCACTGTGGACGCTGCTTAGTGTACACAGTTAAGTGGCCCTGTATCCTCTATTGTCCCCTGATGTCATCCTTCCTGCTCCCGCAGTGAAGCCTCCCAGGGACCCCAGATGTTACCCAACAGATGACTTGAAGGATTGCAAAGCATTCAGGCAAAACTGACAGGCCTCTACAAGGGGCTCCGAATATCTAAAAACAATAACATTTCCTAATAATAACAGCAATCCTTGTTATTAAGAGGGTTTCAATCGGGAGGCGCGATCTGGGCGGGAACCTGGAAGGCGGATGGGATTGGGAAAGGCGGTGGGCAGGAGAAAGGACATTCCAAGGCAGGCGCGGTCTTCCTGAACCAGGGGCCAACCTCTAGGAGCCGGGGGAGGGGACGCGGGAAGGAGGGGATGGAAACTCGCCGGCCAGGAGTCCTTTCCTCCTCCGTCCCAGGCCTTCACCCTTGGTAGAGAGCGCACCCTGCCGGGGGAGCAAGTCTCGCCCTAGCTTCGCCACGAATGGGCAGCGGCAGCCTTCCGCCTGCCCAGGCCAAGCTTCGGCGGGCCTCTCGCTGTCCAGCCTCCCAGCTGAGCGGTAAAGAGAAGGGGACAGGAGGCGACCCGCAGCAGCCACCGGACCTTCGGGCCGCGCCGGCAGCCAGCCTCCGGGGCTGCTGCTGTCCTGGCCCGCCTCCACCCTTCCCTCCCCGCCCGGGCCCCTGCTGCCTAAGGCAGCCCCAGGATCTGAGGCGCCCGGCGCGCCGCCCCCCCGCCCCCCACCCCCGCGCCTTTGCCCTCTCAGCCCCTGCTCC
>SJXQ01003300.1:393152-430740 GCA_006408695.1 Aepyceros melampus | reverse complement strand
GCCGGCACCCCCTCCCTCCCACCACATCAACGTCGTCACCATGGGCCCCTCCTCGGTCATCAACTCTGTTTCAACGTCCCGGCAAAATCTGGACACCATCGTGCAGGTACTTGGGCCTGGGGAGAGGGCAGTGCTTGGGGGCTGCCCCCTGGGAACAGGCCCTTTGCGGGGAGATTAGAAAGTGGGAGAGTAGAGGGGATAGAGACAGGGATATTGAGCGTTGAGTTGGGGGAGGAGGTCTGGAAGCCAGATGGGTCTCCATCTCTGCATCCTGGGTGAGGGGCAGAGAGGGAGGGACCGAGTGGCTGGGAAGACCCCATTCCTTCCCTAGTGGGGGTTTGCTGGGGCTGTCCTTTGTTCCCAGAGCCTCCTGCTTTCAGAGTTCTTGCATCTGTCTCTTGGGTTTTGGGATAGGAGTGGAGGTGGAGAAGGAAGAAATGAGATGCTCAACTCTGAAGGTTGAGCCTGAAGTCCCTGCTATGCCCAACCTCGTGCAGAGAGACCCCCTTTGGGAGGCCCAACAACATTACAAAGAAAGAAACAACCCAAAGGCCCAAACGGAAAAAAAAAGTCCATTGACGTCCCAGGAACTTGAGTTGCACCTGGCAAACTGAGTAATAAAATTAATAACAGAGACCTTCCATAAAGCCAACAGGCAGGCTTTTGAAATCATAAATGAGGGAGAGAGGCTTATGACTTCAGGCAGGCCTGCACTGTCCCTCTTCCAAGCCAGATTCAGCTCAGGAGAGAGCTTCTAAAGTTTGTTTTCCTCCTGACTCTGAGCGGACTGCCCCTTTTGCCAGGCTTCCTTCTGGTTCTTTCTGGGGGGGTGTGTATGGTGGGGGAGACACTGCTGGAGATGCTGGCGGTCCCCATGGCCCCCGCATCCTCACGGCAGCCTCCCCTGCCCAATCCCAGGCAATCCAGCACATCGAGGGCACCCAGGGCCAGGAGGAGGAGCAGCGGCGAGCCGTAATCGTGAAGCCAGTCCGCGGCTGCCCCGAGGCCCACGCCTCGGACACCGCCTCCGATTCGGAGGCCTCAGACAGTGACGCCATGGACCAAGGCCGGGAGGAGCCTGCAGGGAACGGGGGGCTTCCCTGACCAGCCCCCCAGCCCTCCTCTCTCTTCTGGGGGCTGGAGGGGGCGGGGCAGCAACTGGGAGAGAGACGAGGGTGAACGAGTGAGAAATTTTTACAAAATTTACGGCGTCATTTGGGTCTCTTTTATGACCTCTTTTTTCAATACTGTAAATCGTCCTTTGAGTGAAGCCGCCCTACCCGAAGTCCGGGGCTGGGGCGGCAGGAGCGCCTGGCAGCACCCAGGCACCTGGGGCTGGGCCTCGGCTGGGGAAGCGGACGTGGAGGTGCTTGGCCTCTCTCCACCAAAAAGCATTTTTTTCAATGAAACATGTTTTTAAGAACAGGGAAAAAAATCAAAACAAAACCCCAAGGTATTTCTGCCCTCTCCAGAGCCATCCCGACGAGCGTCAGTTTTTAATTACCCCTTCCCTCCTCTTTTTTTGGTGTTCTTTCTCCTTTAAGCACTTACATGGGTTGGGGGCCTGGCTGGGTCGGGGCTCTGGGGGTCCGGGGGTCTCCATTGCTTCTCGGTTGGGGTTTGCTGCTGCCCTTCTCCCCTCCCCTCCCTCACCACCCAGCCCCCCACCTCTCCCTCCAAGTTTCCCATCTTTACCCCTAAAAAGTCTTTGTCTTTCTCTTTGTTTTGTTGTTTGTTGGTTCTTTTTTGGTTTTGGTTTTTTTTTTTTACAATTTTGAGGTCTTTGTGTTCAAGAAGCTATTATATTTTGTTAAAAAAGTGGCGGGGGGGAACCAAGAGGCCACTGTGCCTTTATAAAGAAACAAAATAAAGTTTGTACTTTGTTTTTTAGATTCTGTGTCTCCTGGGGGCTGTGTCCTGAGGGGCTGGCCAAGCTCCCTGGGGGTACTGTTTGGGCCTGCTGGAAGGGGACTGGATGTGGGTGAGCGTGATGACTCCCCCAACTTATTATTATGGTGTTATGATGAGAAATCAGGGTCCTGAGATTCCCTGGGTTTACTCCGGGGATTCTGCAAAGATGGGAGATGGTGTTGGGATTGAGGTGAGTGGTTCCCAATTTCTCCTGGGTGGGAGACAGGAGAGAATGAACAGCCAAACCAATAGTTCCCATCTGCTAGAGAAAGGACACAGGATGTTCAGGGCTCCCGATTGATTGCCACTTCCCTGGCTTGTGTAACCTCTCTGAACCACAGGATCCTCATCTACAGAAGGGAAGGGAGCAAGCACTGCTGTAAGGTGCGGTGTTTAAGAGCTCAAGTCCTGGAGTCGGTCTGCTGTTGATCAGTTTCACCTCAGGCACATCTCTTGATCTTTGAGACTCAGTTTTCTCTTCTGAAAGTTGGGAATCATAAGGGCTCAAGGTTAAATTTCTTAATCTTGTATGACCAGAGATGGCTTAATAACATCTCGCTCATGACCTGCTTTTCCCCAGGTATGTGACAGGTACATTTGGACTGAGGTCAGAGCAGAATAGCGGATTCACACTTCACCCCACATTGAATGGTTCAAGACATGAATTTGTTGGATAGAAAGGAAGGCAGGGGCCTGTTTTTTTTTTTTTTTTAACTTTTAATACTTTTTTTTAAGTGGAATTAACAGAATTTAAAATTAAGCATTTAAAAATGAACAGTTCAATGGCATTTTGTTGTTGTTCAGTCACTAAGTCATGTCTGCCTCCTTGCGATCCCATGAACTGCAGCACTCCAGGCCTCACTGTCCTTCACTATCTCCTGGAGTTTGCTCCAACTCATGTCCATTGAGTCAATGAGGTCATCCAACCATCCCATCCTTTGTTAACCCTCTTCTCCTCCTGCCCTCAATCTTTCCCAGCATCAGGGTCTTTTCCAATGAGTCAATGAGGTGGCCAAAGTACTGGAGTTTCAGCTTTAGCATCATCCTTCCAAAGAACACCAAGGACTGATCTCCTTTAGAATAGACTGGTTGGATCTCCTTGCAGTCCAAGGGACTCTCAAGAGCCTTCTCCTTTTAGCCAGGTGCAAGACGCGCCACTCCAGTGTTCTTGCCTGGAGGATCCCAGGGACGGGGGAGCCTGGTGGGCTGCCGTCTATGGGGTCGCACAGAGTCGGACACGACTGAAGCGACTTAGCAGCAGCAGCAAGCAGCAGCAGCAGCAAGACGCGTCCTACGGGTTACAGGCAGCGCCTAAAACGGTCAATAGAGGGCGCTGTGGAACCAGGATGTCTGGCATGCAGGGGCAGAGGCTCCGCCTCCTTCCGGTGTCTACGGGACTACTCAGTTCCTATAGGCCAGAGGCGAGGCTCGGGGGCGGGGTCAAGGGAATACCCAAGACTTGTCTTTGATGCCCAGCGACCGTAGGCGGTCTCACCAGCAGGCGGCGGGAATCGGGGGCGCGGCCGCGATCCCGCCCCTTCCCGGACTCGTCCCGCCCCGCCCCGCCCCTCGGTGCGCATGCTCCTTGGTGCCTCAGGCCATCTCGCGCGCTCCCGATAGCACGCTTCTCTGGCTCTGGCCCGACCCCGCCCCGCGCCCTCCCACGCACGCTCCGCACGCAGACGCGGCAAACGTGCGTTTCTCGCGTGTCCTCCGCACGGAGGCGCTCGCAGGCTTTCTGCTGTGCCCGCTGGGGCGTGTGGTGACTCTTTCGCTGCAGAAGTTTGGAGCCCCCGCCGTTCCAGTGACTTAAAGATGTCGCAGTCAGAAGGGAGCAAATGACCTTAGTGTTAATAACTTGTTTCCTTTTAACCCACAATGTTTGAGATGTTATTTCCTCACAGGTAGCCAATGTAAGAAACTGAAACCATTCGCCTCAAATTGGGACTTGAAGCCATGTTCAGAAACTTGGACACTGCCGAAGCCCAGCTTGGAACTTAAACCCAAATGGCTGGGACTTGAAGGTGGCCAAAACTCACTGTCTTGTGAGGTCATACAACTGATTCAGGACCTAATGAAGCTCAAGCTCTTGATGTCTCATCACAGAAAGAATTCAGTGAGAGAGTGGTAGGTAAGAAGTAGATTAATTTAGAAAGAAACGCTCCTCAGTATGTAGGCCATTTCAGTGCCACAGAGTGGACCATGGAGGAACGCAAGTGCAGCCTCGAAATGTGGTAGTTAGCTCTTATGGACTGGGTAATTCATAGGCTAATTAGTGAGATGGTTATTCCAACAATTTTGGGGAAGAGGTGGAGATTTCCAGGAATTGGACCACCACCCACTTTTTGGTCTTTGATGTTCCTGGAACTGTCATGGCGCCTCTGGTGAGTCACTTAGCTTGCTGAGCTGTTCCTGAGGATGAAGGTCTTGTTGAAGTTGACTGGTCTGCCATCTTCGACCCATTTAGTTCTAATCAGTTTACCTCGTGTCCTTGGGCTTCATCATTCTTTCAAACGTTGTGCCCTACCCTCTTCCCTCTTGTTTACAAACTACACATGAAATAGCTCATTCTTCCTGCCGAATCTGGGAGCCCTGTGTGCAATCCTTTGGCCACCTGATGCGAAGAACTGACTCATTTGAAAAGACCTCGATGCTGGGAAAAATTGAAGGGGGTGACAGAGGATGAGATCATTGGATGGCATCACTGACTCAACAGACATGAGTTTGAATAAATTCTGGGAGTTGGTGATGGACAGGGAGGCCCGGTGTGCTGCAGTCCATGGGGTTGCGAAGAGTCGGACACGACTGAGCGACTGAACTGAACTGTGTGCACCTTGCTCTGGCCACACCTCAATGGGGAAGGCCATGGATCCAGGCACTTGGGAGCCAGGCCTAGGGTTCAGAAAGGGCACGGTGTCCAGTGGGCACAGTAAACTGGCCTGGGAGGAGGAAAAAGGAGATAATGTGGGAACCGGATTGTAGAGGACTTTCAAGTCATGCTACGAAGTTTGGACTGTATTTTTTGTGAAGGGAAGGAGTCTAGGAGAGACATGACCAATGCAAAGTTCAACGAAACCTTTCTTATAACTTTTGTATTGAAATACTGTATTATGTACACTTAGAGGGCTCATAATGAAGCGTTTAGCTCCGTGAATTTTCACAGACTGAATGTACACCCATATAGCCATTATCTTACCAAGCCTTCAAGTGGGTTGTTTCTTAAACAAAAACTTGTTGGAAGTAGTTACAAGAATGTACAGGAGGCCACCTGCAGCCTTCACCCTGCCTCCCCCAGTGCTAACATCTTGCCTACCTAGTGTACCCCATGGAAACCAGGTGAGTGTTTTTGGTGCAGGCCACAGGACTTATTCAGAGTTTATAGTTTTGCATGGGTTCACTTCTGTACCTGTGTGTACAGTTGCTCTGTACCATTTTGCAACAGCGATTCTGAGAACTGGAGTTGCTCTGCATCCTCACCAGTACTTGATATTGTCAGATCACTCTATTTTTTAGGGTTTTTTCCCAACCGATTTGGTAGGTGTAGAGTAGAATCTCACCACAGTTCTGTTTATATATTTTTGGCCACACCTTGGGGCATGCGGCATCTTAGCTCCTTGATCAGGGATCGAACCCTTGCCCCTTGCAGGGGAAGCGTGGATTCTTAATCACTAGACCATCAGGGAAGTCCCTAGTTTTGCTTATTTTATATTGTCATACAAATCATACAGTATATATACTCTTTTTGTCTGGCTTCTCAATATAATTCTCTGAGATTCATATTTGATTTTGTGTATATTAGCAGTTTGTTCTTTTTTATTTCTAAGAATACTGCATTGTATGAAGTGAAGTGAAGTGAAGTCGCTCAGTCGTGTCTGACTCTTTGCGACCCCATGGACTGTAGCCTGCCAGGCTCCTCTGTCCATGGGATTCTCCAGGCAAGAATACTGGAGTGGGTTGCCATTTCCTTCTGCAGGGGATCTTCCCAACCCAGGGATTGAACCCAGGTCTCCCACATTGGAGGCAGACGCTTTAACCTCTGAGCCATGAGGGAAGCCCTGCATTGTATGAATATACCACAATTTGTTTAGCCAGTCATTTAACAATGGACATTAGGGTGTTTCCAACTTATGACCATTGTGAATATATTCTAGTAGAGACTGTCCCCCAAATAGATTGTGCCAGCCTATGGATTCTGTCACCAGAGTGATGGTGAAGGGGCATCATAAGCCTGTGCCATGGACCCGCTTTTGTGGTGGTTTCTTTGGGAGGGGACTAGGCATTCTTGGTTCCTAGTGGCCTCCCCCACCCTATTTTAAGGTCTTCGTTAGGGATTAAATCTTATGGGAAATGTATGTCTGCTCTGATCTCAAGGATCGTGACATTGCACTATGTCCTCTTTGTGAAGATCCTCAGAAGAAATTCCTGTCGAGTCTCAGCAGCAGAAGTAATTTCACTTCTCCGGAACAGTTGGTTTGTTCTTATTTTAAGGATACTGAATTGGCAAGTGATCAAGTTACACACACGTGAGGGTTTACGTATGCACTGCTGCTTGCTTTTGTATCAGCCTTACACATGGCTCTGTTTCGTATGCCTGTCTTTGTGTGGTTTTCATCTCCTGTTACTGCCCATTCTTGTTTTCTTGGTGTACTTTATGGATATTTGGGACCCATTTGTATGTTTTTCTGGCATAGGGTGGGTTATGATAAAAACTGCTTGTGCCCTGATTTGGGGGTGTCTGGCAGCAGAACATTAGCCCCCCCACCCTAGTTCTGTGAGAAGTTGAAGGGCTATCTAGCAGAAAGAGGGAGGGGACTCCCTGTGACCTTGGCCTCCTTAGCGGTTGGTTTACTGGCCTCAGACCAGTACATAAAGCCCATGCAAATCCTCCAGCCACCTCTTGGGGCTGGTCGGCCAAGTTGTCCGAAGCCCCAGATTTGTCTCTGACTCTTCCCTGCCTGCCCCTGCCCCTCCTGGACCCATTCCGCAATCCCTTCTTCATCCAGCTGCCTCTCTGTGCTCTCCTGCAGGCTGCTGTCCTTGTGGCTTTTGTCTTCCCCCCTCTTGTCTGGAGTTCCGCATGCCCTCCCTTGCTCTGCAAGTCCTGGGCTGGGGCGTGGGGTCAGTGCCATCCCTGCCTTGGTCCCCTCTCTCCTCTTGCCCTGCTGAGTTGCAGGTTTCTGTGTTGATTGACGCGAGCGCGTGCTGGCTGAGAGGAGGGGGGTAGGATTGGGGGCTGGGGGTCAGGATGGGCCCTGAATCCGGCAGCCAGCCGTAGGAAGGAATGAGCTCCCCGAACCGGCTGTCCCCCCCACCACACCCCTGGTGTTGAAAAGGAGCTAGGAGTGACAGCTGCAGGGTTTCCTGAATTAGGGGGCCCAGGTCACAAGTTCCCGTGGGTGCGGCCTGTCTCCATGGCAGCCTCAGGATCAAGTTCAAGAGGAAACCGCACAGCGATTGGAGAAGCCTGCGTGCGAGTGCTGCACACATTCCAGAGATTAGTCGTCCCTCTCACGTCGCCTCTCTCCTATCTGAGGCAGATAGAGAGGATGCTCTGAAAATGGGGAAAGAGAATTGACGACAGCCTGTTCCCTTGTAGGGAGAAGGAATTGTCTGGGTTGGATGGGCACTGACGATTAGTGGGGTCTGCTTATTTGAGATTAGGGGAGGGGCGGTCTCCATTCTCCGGGGGACCTCATGGTGCGTGTCCTTGGCTTCCTGCGAGAAGGTGGGATGGCAGTGGGGAGGAGGTCTGGAGCACATGGCTGGCTGTGAGCCTCACCTGGCATGCAGAACAGCAGAGGCAGTACTCTGTGGTAGTACTGTTTGTCACTGGAGGTATTCAAGCAGGGATCTCTGTGAGGGTTATTGTAGGGAGGATGGTGGGAATTTGGGTCCTTCCAAGGAAGACAGTCTCTAATTCCTGAAGTAAATGGGAAGGTCCTCTTGATGAGGGCTACTTTAGAAGAAATGAAATCTGCTAACACCTTGATCTTGGACTTCCAGCCCCCAGAACCATGAGAAAATAAACTGTTGTTTAAGCCTCCAGTCTGTGGTATTTTGTTATGGCAATCCTAGCAAAGTAATATGCTGTCCTTTTGTGACTTTTGTTTCACTTTGCATAGCATTTTCAAGGTTTAGCCACATGTAGCATACTTAGTATTTCTTTTTTTTTTTTTTTAATGACTGAATAATATCCCATTGTATGGCTGGACCACATTCAGTTTATTCATTCATCTGCTGAGGGATACTTGGGCTTTTTTCACCTTTTGGCTGTGGTGTGTCGTTGGCTGGGTGTACAAGGACCTGTTTGACTGCAAACAGGGCATCTTTAAGTCAGACGCAGTCAACCCTTAAGCGGAGCTCGGCTCACCCTCCCTGTCTTTCTGGCTTGGGTTCCTGTGGTTTCTCTGACCCTCTGTCTTTTCCCCACATCCCTACCCTGCCCTCCACCGGCTTCCCTGACGTGCTAACTCCTTTCCCCCTACCGTGGATGCTGTTCACTTGGTTGATGGGAGAAGCACCAGGTTTGTGAGGCGGGCAGATCCGGGCTCAAGCCCAGCAGCTCTGTTCCTAGTTGGTGACCCTGAACAAGTCCCTTCAGCCCAGAGCCCCGGGCTTCTCTGTGAGGTAGTGACATTCACCTCCCATCCCTCGAAGTCCCCAGTGGAGCGGGCGCCTCCTTGGTTCAGATGTCCTTTTCTCTCCCGTGACCGAATAAGGCTCCTCCCTCACAAGGAGGCGCCCCGCCCCCCAGCTCCCCAGCCATGAACAAGGGTTGGAAGACTTAATGTTGGTGTGTCAATCAGGGTCTCCTGAGAAACAGCCAATGGCATCTGTGTTTACAGAGGGGGCCAGAAAGTCAGAAATCCAAGGGGGAGGCAGCAGCTGGAAGTCAGGTGCGTGGACATTGCAGTCTGAAGGCAGAACTCCCTCCCCATCGTGGGACCTCAGTCTTGCTGCTTAAAGCCATCAACTGATTGGGTTAGACCCACCCGCATTAGAGAGGGTGATCTGCTTGACTCAGGCTGCGGTTTAATTATTTTTAAATTATTTATTTATTTTTGGCTGTGTTGGGTGTTCACTGCTGCGTGCGGGCTTTCTCTACTTGCAGTGAGTGGGGGAAACTCTAGTTGCAGTGAGCGGGCTTCTCATTGAGGTGGCTTCTCTAGTTGCGGACACAGGCTCTAGGGCATGCGGGCTCAGTAGTTGTGGGGCATGGGCTTAGTTGCTCCTTGGCATGTGGAATGTTCCCCAGACTGGGGATCAAACCCATGTCCCCTGCCTTGACAGGCGGATTCTTAATCATCGGATCACCAGGGAAGTGGGAAATCCAAGACTGCAGATTTAAATGTTAAGCACATCTGAAAAACACTTGCACAGCAATATCTACACTGTTGTTTGACCAGCAACTGGGTGTCATGACCTAGTTAGGTTGACACACAAAATAACCCGTTGCAACTGATACCTCATCAATTCTCTTCAAACTGATCTACAGATTCATCATAATTCAATTAAACTCCAAGAAGACTTTTAAAAAACAATTGATAGACTGATCCCCAAATTCATGTAGAACAGTTAAAATGACTTTAAAAATGAATATCAAAGTTGGAGGATTCATACTACCTATTTTCAAGATTTATTAGGAAGCCACAGTGATCAAGATAGTGAGGTATTCAGTTCAGTTGCTCAGTCGTGTCCAACTCCCTGTGACCCCATGAATCACAGCATGCCAGGCCTCCCTATGCATCCAACTCCAAGAGTTCACTCAAACTCATGTCCATTGAGTTGCTGATGCCATCCAGCCATCTCATCCTCTGTCGTACCCTTCTCCTCCTGCCCCCAGTCCCTCCCAGCTTCAGGGTCTTTTCCAATGAGTCAGCTCTTTGCATCAGGTGGCCAAAGTATTGGAGTTTCAGCTTCAGCATCATTCCTTCCAAAGAACACCTAGGACTGATCTCCTTTCGGATGGACTGGTTGGCTCTCCTTGCAGTCCAAGGGACTCTCAAGAGTCTTCTCCAACACCACAGTTCAAAATCATCAATTCTTCTGTGCTCAGCTTTCTTCACAGTCCAACTCTCACATCCATACATGACCACTGGAAAAACCATAGCCTTGACTTGTTAAAATGACTTTAAAAATGAATATCAAAGTTGGAGGATTCATACTACCTATTTTCAAGATTTATTAGGAAGCCACAGTGATCAAGATAGTGAGGTATTCAGTTCAGTTGCTCAGTCGTGTCCAACTCCCTGTGACCCCATGAATCACAGCATGCCAGGCCTCCCTATGCATCCAACTCCAAGAGTTCACTCAAACTCATGTCCATTGAGTTGCTGATGCCATCCAGCCATCTCATCCTCTGTCGTACCCTTCTCCTCCTGCCCCCAGTCCCTCCCAGCTTCAGGGTCTTTTCCAATGAGTCAGCTCTTTGCATCAGGTGGCCAAAGTATTGGAGTTTCAGCTTCAGCATCATTCCTTCCAAAGAACACCTAGGACTGATCTCCTTTCGGATGGACTGGTTGGCTCTCCTTGCAGTCCAAGGGACTCTCAAGAGTCTTCTCCAACACCACAGTTCAAAATCATCAATTCTTCTGTGCTCAGCTTTCTTCACAGTCCAACTCTCACATCCATACATGACCACTGGAAAAACCATAGCCTTGACTAGAAGGACCTTTGTTGGCAAAGTAATGTCTCTCCTTTTCAATATGCTATCTAGGTTGGTCATAACTTTCCTTCCAAGGAGTAAGCATCTTTTAATCGCATGGCTGCAATCACCATCTGCAGTGATTTTGGAGCCCCCCCAAAACAGTCTGACACTGTTTCCACTGTTTCCCCATCTATTTCCCATGAAGTGGTGGGACCAGATGCCATAATCTTAGTTTTCTGAATGTTGAGCTTTAAGCCAACTTTTTCACTCTCCTCTTTCACTTTCATCAAGAGGCTTTTTAGTTCCTCTTCACTTTATGCCATAAGGGTGGTGTCCTCTGCATATCTGAGGTTATTGATATTTCTCTGGGCAATCTTGATTAGTGAAGGGACAGACACATGTGGAATGTGATATATGTGACATATGGAATGGAACAGGACATAGTCCAGAAATAGATTTCACATATATGGTCAATTATTAAAATAAAAAACCTTTTTTTTTGGTCCAAGTTGTTTGGCATGTAAGATCCTAATTCCCTTACCAGCGATGGAACTTGTGCCCCTCGAAATGGAATGTTGGGAAAAAAAAGAAATGAAAGTGTAGAATTCTAACTACTGGACCACCAAGGTGTCCGCATATATAGTCAGTTGATTTTTTAAAAAAAAGATGCAAAGGCAATTCAGGGTCGATAAGACAGTAAAGAATCTGCCTGCAGTATGGGAGACCTGAGTTTGATCCCTGGATCGGGAAGATTCCCTGGAGAAGTGAATGCCAAACCACTCCCATTCTTGCCTGGAGAATCCCATAGACAGAGGAGCTTGGCAGGCTACAGTCCATGAGGTTGCAAAGAGTTGGACACAAGTAAGCACTAACACTTTCACACTTCAGGAAAGTCTTTTTAATAAACAGTGCTGGAACAACTGGATATACATTTGTTAAAATCTAAATTTTGGTCCAGTCTTGCAACATATTTTAAAAAAAAGCAGAAAATGGATTATAGATCTAAGTGTAAAACCTGAAACTACTGTACTTCTGGAAAAAACAGGAAAAAATCTTTATGACCTTGGGTTAGGCAAAGAGTTCTTAAGTATGACACCAAAGGTATAATTCATAAAATAATACATTAATCAGTTGGACTCTATAAAAATTAACCGTTTCTGCTCTTTGAAATACACATATAAATGAGAAGATAAGCCGCAGAATGGATAGGGAATATTTACTAATGATGTATCTGATAAAGGATTGTCTCCAGAAGACATAAAAAAATGGGGAAATATTTGAATAGGCACTTCATCAAAGATCCACCAAAGAACATGCTTAATATCAGTAGTTGTTAGGAAGGTGCAGATTTAAACTACAATGTGATATCACTACACACCTATAAGAATCACTAAAATGTGAAAAACAGGCCATACTAAACGTTGGTAAGGATGTGGAGTAACTGGTGTTGGGATTATAAAACCGTATGATCATCTTAGAAAAAGACTAAGAGGAGTGAATTAAGAGTTTGAGATGAACATACGTGCACTACTATATATAAAATAGATAACCACTAAGGACCTAATGTATAGCACAGGGAACTGTGCTTAATATCTTGTAATAACATAAGGGGAAAGAATTAAAAAAAATTTTTTTTTTTGCCACTGTGCAACATGTGGAATCTTAGTTCCCTGACCGGGGATTGAACCTGTGATCCCTGAGGTAGAAGCCTGGAGTCTTAACCATTGGACTGCCAGCAAAGGCCAACTCCTAGGTATTTACCCAAGAGAAATGAAAGGGTATGTTGTAATGAATTGTATATAGATGTTTATAGCAGCTTTAAAAATTGAAAGTCTCTCAACAGGTGATGGATAACAAACTGGAGTCTATCCAGGCCATGAAATACAACTCAGAATCAAAAGGAGTCAACTATTCATATGTGCTACAACATGAAAATGTCTCAGTATCATTATACTATGTGAAAGAAGCCAGATAAAAAAGAACGCAGATGGGATGATTCCATTTATATCAAAATCTAGGAAATGCAAACTAATGTATAGTGGCAGGAAGCAGATCAGTGGTTGCCTGGGAAGGGGTAGGCATGCATACATGCTAAGTCGCTTCAGTTACGTCCGACTCTTTGCGACCCAGTGGACTGTAGCCCGAGAGGATCCTCTGTCCTGTAGGATTCTTCAGGCAAGAATGCTGGAGTGGGTTGCCGTACCCTCCTCCAGGGGATCTTCCCTACCCAGGGATTGAAACTGTGTCCTTTACGTCTCCTGCACTGGCAGGCATGTTCTTTACCACTAGCGTCACCTGGGAAGCCCTGGGAAGGGGGTAGGAGGGGGTAAGAGGGAGGGACTGTAACGAACGTGAGGACAATTTGAGCGTGGGGAATCCATTTGTCATTTTGATTGTGGTTGTGTACGTGTGTGAAGATATATCGAAATGTACACTTTGATTACGTTGTTTGCTGTGTGGCCATTGTGTCTCAGAAAACTGTTTTAAATGGGAAGTGCGTGAAGATGCCAACCAGACTTTTGTCCTGTCCCCCCAGCCAACAGTCACCCCCACAGGGACGCCGTCCCCAGCAGGACCAGCCGACGCCACCCCTTCTAGAGCTGGCTTTCAGGGGGCCGTCACGTGCCCCCAGGAAGAGTGCCTCAAGTAGCGTGTTGCAGAAGCACTGCTGGACAGGGATTGGTCCGTCCAGGCTATGCCCGACCACACAGCATCCAGTGTACCTTTTCCCTCCCGTCAGCATTCTGTCTCTTCCAGGGGAGAGGGAAGCCGAGGCTCCTCGCCATCGACCTCAAAGGTCAGATGTCGCGGGCTTTCCTCAACTGACCATCGAGGCTCTACCCTCTTGACCTTCGGAGAGGGTCTCACGTGTGTGTCAGTGGCTGTCGTCTGATAGGCCCTTGGTCCACAAAGCCGAGGCGTGTGAAAGGGACTACCCGCATGGACTTCAGCTCACATGACTACAGGTGCTGAGAAGACTTGATCCCTGACTCCCAGACCAGACCCAAAAGGACACCCCACTTTTTCTCTGCTGTACACCCCCCACCCCTGCCCATCCTGCAACCCCTGTCACGTGACCCTGGGGCTGTCGCGGGAGAGGAGTCAGCCAGGCCCTGCCTTCCCCGTGGCAGCTGGCGCCGCAGGCGCAGAGCAGCCTCCACGGCCTCCAGGGTCTGCGCCGCTGGCCCATCACGTCCGCCCAGTTGCCCTGGTGACTGTGTGACCCTGCCGCCCGCCCCCGCGGCCGCCTGCCCTATAAATAGAGGCCCGGAGCAGCTGGGCTCTCTTGGCAGTCACCATGAGGGCGCTGGTCCTGCTCTGCTGCTTCGTGGCCTCACTCCTGCTCCCAGGACAAGCAGGTACGACCCCCAGCCAGTTGGCTGGGCCAGCCTGTGACCCCACGCGCCCCTGAGGTTTTCTGTTTACTGTGGGGTGGGAGGCTTGGGCGGTGGACGGAGGATGAGGCCTCTGTGGCTTCTGGAGCTGATGGCAGCCCTTTGCCTCCCGGCTGGTCTCACTGAGAAGCACTGGGTGCAGAGACCTGAGAGCAGTCAGGGGACTCGTGAGGAGGAGGCCAGAGGGAGCGGAAGCCGTGACCTGAGAGGTGCAGGCAGGTGCAAGGCCTGAGCAGGGGGCCGGGGAGAAGGGCCGGCCAGAAGATAGTAGGGGAAGAAGACCCCAAGAGTCAAGACTGGAGCCTCGTAGGCGGACAGAGGACCCTGCTCTCGGAGGTGGAGGGAACCCCTGGAGGTCACTTGAGTTGATCCTCCCACCTAGTGGAGATGGAGGGGTGCCTGGCTTTGCATGAGTGAAGGCGGGTAGTGGGGCATGGCTTGAGAACGATGGGACAGCGGGGCTCAGTTTGGGGCGGGATTGGAGCGAAGAGCTGGAAACCAAACTGGGCAGTTCAGAGGAGGGCCGGGACCCAGTCTGGAGTGGAGCTGGGCTAGGCTGTGGGCTTCACTGGAAGGGGGCTGGGGCCTGAGTGCTGTGGTTTTCCTGTGACATCTCAGCACTTTGTGTGGCAGAGGCGGTGGCTCCAGTTACAGCATGGGGGCTATTTATAGGTGTGGAGGGGGTACCAGAGCATTTTGCCACCTCTGTTCCCAAGACTCCTGGGGCTGAATGCCCCTCCAAGATGCTTCGGGGTGCCCTGGGAACCCCCCAGGAGTCCCTCTTTGCCTTTTCATGACGACTGTAGGCTTCATCTGTGCTGGGGACCATGGAGCCTTGGGGGTTCTCTTTCTTGAGGTCTTAGACCCAGACAGGGGTCTAAGGCAGGTCCCGTGTCAGGCAGGAGCAGAAGCCAGTCCCTTGAGGGCTGGAGACCGAGGCGGGGGGCTCCAGCCTTGCGTGTGCCACTGGGCCCTGCCCTTGTCTGCCCTTGAGTTTAATTTGGGCTCCATGGGGCTGCAGTGGCCGGGGCGGCAAGGATTCCAAGCGGCTGTCAGGCGGCTAAGTATGGAAACAGCCGTGTAATCGGAGCCTGAGCCCGGGAGCCACTGCCGACCTCTCCCCTGCGCCGCCCAGCCCCAGCTGCCAGCTCGCAGCTTCCACGCCGTTGCCCCAGGAACTTTTAGCCTTTTAGGGACATCCTTTATGTTTCCTCCCACCAAGGGAACTGGACATTTGGAATGTCCCACAGGTCCTGTTAGGGGACCTCGCCATTGGAAAAGGAGGCAGGCAGGTGCTTTCTGCAAAGATCCTTTCTTTGCAGTCCTTTCCTTCCTGGACTCTGCGGTGTGCCCCCCAACTGGCCCTGGCCTGGCCACTCGTGCGGAGTCTCTACCCTCCTCCCCACTGTTCATGGCTTGTGCTATGTGTTCTTCACAGTGGTGGGCTTCCTAACCCCCAGTTGCAGATTGTAAACCCCAGATGGTTTCCTCCTGTGATCCGGGGTAGGGGATTCCATGAGTGGCTTCCCTCACCCCATAGTGACAATCCTTTCTACCGGTTGACTTGCCTGTAGAATATGCTACCAGTAAATGCCACCATGCCCACAGACACAGCTTTGCTCCTGAACTTCCCAACCCTGTACGGAATCCTCATTTCCAGCCCCATGTCGCTCAGCCCTCCCTGGTGGCAGGCCCCCTTTCTGCTTCCTGGGGGGACCCTGCAGAGCAGCCCTTCCTTGTTCACCCTCCTTACTTCCGTGGTCCTCTGCACCAGGGTGATGGGCTCCACAGCCTCCCCGACCCCCAATCCGCCCCAGTCCTTTGTAACTGCCAGCCTCCTTCTCTTTGTCTTGGGGACCTGGCCTAGGGTCAAGCCTGCTCAAGGACAGAGGGAAAGAGCCCCGAGAGGGTTTACTTAGTCTGCTCACGGTCCAGGTGAGGGAGCAAAAACCAGAGGAGAGAACCATGGTCAAGGTCAGACAGCGAGTCTGCGGCAGGCACACCGGGCCAGGGCTGGTCTCAGCCCACCCGGGAGTTCCTGGCCTCCTTTGGCCCTCCTCTCTGCAGTCCTTCTTGGACATCCCAGTCCTCCTTGGACACCCCAGTTCCTCTGCCTGTGAATATAGGGCCATGCATGGCTGCCTTGGGATACAGGGCAAGACCAATGCCTTTGACTTTGACTCCTCAGAGAGCATGTGGGAATGGGGGTGCTGGGAAAACATTTCTCTGGGCTTAAACTGCTGGTGTTTGTTAGGCTGAATTCAGGACAGCCTTGCTTTCTGTTACCTGCTTGAGGCAGAGATTGAGGGACGACAGGAGGTCTGAGTCTGCTCCTCTGCTTCCTCCAGCCCAGCCCTGGTTGGCAAACTCACCCTGTCTGCTCTGGCCCCACCCTGCCATCCCAATGGTGAGAGGTTGGTGCGTGCTGGGGCTCCCAAGGCCCTCCAAGAGCAGTGGGGATCTCTTAGGAACACCTTCGTGACATTTCCTCTCCCACCCAGAAGGAAGTGGTTTTCACAGCCCCTCAGCAGGGTAGCCCAGGTGCCATGATCCAGTTGTGGGGAGGGCTTGGAGAGAGGGTCATGAGCTGGGGGATCCTGGGGAGGAAGTAGACCCCAGAAGCCTTTGCAGCATGTCCCCACTCCACCGCAAGCTGTGTCCCCAGCGAGGTCCCCAGCTCCTGGCTTGGTGCTGCCAGACGAGCCGTGGGGAGCAGGTGGTCCACTTCCCACACTGGGTGCATGAGGCACTAGTCTGGATCTGCTCAGTGGATGCAGCCCCCGATGTGGTCACCGAGCCTGGTGGCCTGTGGAACTTCAGTTTGGGAAATGCGGGCTTTGCCTCCCACATGGGTATGCCAGTGAAGCTCACACAGCTAACTCAAGGGCCAGAGCTGGAATCCTGGACCAGAGAGGGGTCCGGTGAGGCTGGCTGCATCCACCTGGCCTTTGGGTCCTCGCTCAGTTGTGGTGGCCAGGAAGGAGCCTGATCAGGACTCCTGGAAGGAGGAAGATGACTCAGGAGCAAAACGACTGTTCCTCCGTTGATCTGGCCTGAGGGATCAGGACAAGGCATAGATATGATGCCTTCTGGCCTGGAAGGAGGGGTGTGGCTGGAAGAGGAGGGCGTGGATGGGGTCTGCCACTATGGGGTGCACCCCTCTACTCCAAATCCAATCTAAAGCCAGACTCACCACCCTTCCGTTTAAATACTGCTCGAGGATACAAAGTGCTTTCACTCAGACACCCTCCTTAATTCACCCCGGATCTAGTGTGTGCCTGCTGGTTTGCAGGTGTGGGGCCAAGGGAACGCGGATAAGGCATTCTGTCCTTGGCACGCTTACAGTCCGGGGCTGGGGGAGATAGGGCATCCCCCTTGTGGCTGTGCACACACAAAGAAGACACATGCTTGTCCTCGGGGAGGTCCAGGTAAATGGGGTAGGGTGGACGAAAGTGGATCTGAGTGGATCAGGAAACGTCTTCCAGGTGAAGGAGTGTCTGAGATGGGCCTTGAGAAGCGTTCAGAAGAGAATGCTGAGGAAAAGCAGGGATGAGCACATTCATGCAGCAGGGAAGGTGGGGCTCAGGCGAGACCTGGGAGGGGCACGGGGAGGAAGGGTGAGGTGGGGTTTGTGGCGAGTCTGGGAGGCTGGGTTGGGGCCAGAGTGTGAGGGGTGCTGGGCTGAGGAGGGGGCTTTGCTCTGTGGGTGGCAGGTAACCACGGGGTCGGGGGTGGTTTGGAAAAGTGCGTCTGGCAGTTATTTGTAGGGAGGACTAGACCGAGCTAGGATGATGTGTACTCTGGCAAGGGAGAGGGATGGACCGGAGGGCAGGCCCCACAGATGCTGGGGAATAATCTGCTGGACTCCTTGGCTCAGAGAGCTGGGTGGGAAGGAGCCCCCGAGGGTTTCGTGTAGGCCACAGCAGGCAGCACCTTGCCAGAAAAATAAGACCAGGATCATAAAAGAACCGATTTTAAAAGGTCATCTGAAATCATCATGAATTCTGGGTCCTGGAGGAACGCCTGGATGCAGATGGTTAGCTTAGGAGGGAGGTCGGGTCTGGGGATCCAGAAACAAGGCTCGTTTGGGTAAAGAGGGTGAGGCTGTGAGATCCTCGAGGATGCTGCTGCAGAGAGAGAAAAAGAAGAGAGTCCAGGACCAGCCCCCAGGGAGTGGGAAGAGGAAGAAGATAAATGGATTTCAGGAAGATGGGACGGATCCAGGCAGAGGCGTGACCTGGCAGCGGAGGACAGGGTGCTTCCTGCAGAGGCTGTGAGTCCTGCGGCGAGGCCAGGGAAGGTGAGTCCTGCGTTGGCTTGGACACCAGGAGGCTGCAGACTGGTCACTCAGTGAGGACGCGGAGGCATGTTTACTGGGAGAGACTTTCAACATTAAGTCTACGAGAGCTAGAAGATGGTGAGAGGAGATGGGGCGGCTGAGTCTGCAGAGGAGGCGGTGTGTTCCTGGGCCGATGGGCAGGATGCAGAGGAGCAGGAAGGGCTGATGATCGTGGGGCATGGGGTGGGCGTCAGAGTTTGAGAGCGAGGTGGACAGGTCCAAGGGGGTTTGAGGGGGGATCTCAGAGGGAGCCCCCGTGCACTCAAGGTTCACTCAGCAGTGCCTGTGCCCACCAGGGAGCTCAACGAGGAAGTGGGGATCCTGGTCTACAACAGGAGGTTGCTACAGAGCGGGGAGAAGGCCTTAGAGGGGAAGAACCAGGCAGAGCTGACCAAGAACCCCTTGAGGTAGAAAAGGAGGCCGGTTGTCCTGAGATGCGTAGGATTGAACAACAGGGCCCAGACCAGAACCTGGTCTCCAGTCCAGCTGAGATGAGGCCAGGAGGTGGCCAGTGAATCAGCATTTTCATCACAGCAAACATTGGTCTCTCCCTGTTGGTGAACCAGCCCTCTCGAGCCTTCAGATGCTGCAGAGAAGGGGGCAAGACCCGACCCCAAGCTCTGTCCCAAGGTGTTCATTCCGCAGACACGCACCCACCTGCTCCCGGGAAGCGCTTTGTTCGGCTCTGCAGGGACCGTTACTTTGGTGGAAGCTGGCGCAGGGCATGGTGCGGGGCATGGGGCCCAGAGGCAGCCGGGCTCAGGTTTCCTCTGGGTGTTTTCCAGGTGGCTGCAAGGCCTCCCTCCACAGCTCCTTGGCCCATCGGCAAGACTCATTTCAGGCTGAGGGAATTCAGGATCTGCTCCGGGAGGCCAGGGCCCTCAGAGACCCCCCCCTCACTTCCTCACTTGCCTTCTCAGGGGCTTTCTAAACTCAGACACGTGGCTTCAGGCGCCTGCCTCTGCCCTGTCCGTTTCCTTCTCTCCTTGGAGGTTCCCTTCTCTCCCCGGACACTGGCCCTGCTTTGTCCCCATGAGATGTGCCCTGAAACTCATTCCAGCAAGGGCTAATGGCTCAACACTTAAACTGTCACTTTCCCAAGTCACTTTTTGTCTGAAAAGAGTCAGAAGATTTTAGCTCAAGGAATGCATCTCTAACATGGGATTTCTCATTGCTTTGGTGGGCAAGGTCTTACCCTAAGTCCCTAGTCACGGTGTTGAGGCAACAGATAGTCCCCAGTCCTGAGCTGCAGAGCAGGGCTTCCTCTATCTGACCCCGAAGGAGGGAGACAGGGAGTGGACCGGAGCCATGGTGGCCACAGCTGTAGGACTTGCTCTGTGGTTAAAAAACCCACTTGCTGCTCACCCACAGCCTTGCTGTCGTCAGCAGGAGGTAAAGGGGGTGGCGTAATTCGGCAGTGGGGTGGATCAGTTTTCATCTGCGCTGAGTTTCTGGAGACATCCGTTTCCTGGTCTGTGTCACCTGGGATGTATCTTTTTTGGGGCTCAGGGACATCCCATCCCATTTGGTTTCAGGCTCATCCCTCTCCAGCCATGAAGATGGATTTGTTCAGTCAAGGTCCCAGGCATCCCTCTGGCGTGGGCAGATACCTGCCCCTGTCACTTCCTTGTCCCCCAGAGACCTCCAGGTCAGCCTTTCCTGAGCTGCCCATGCTCAGGGTGAGGGGCTGGGGTGGTGGAGCCTGTTCTTAAAATGCCTGAGCTGTTAGGTCCGCCGTTCACACCCCTGGCAGGGCCTACAGCATCTGCCTCTTCCACCCTCCAGCTCTTCCCCGGCTGGTGTGGAGGGAAGACTGGTGTCGTTGTTGTTTAGTCGCTGAGTCATGTCTGACTCTTTGCAACCCCAGGGACTGTAGCCCACCAGTCTCCTCTGTCCGCTTCCTCTGTCCGTGGGATCTCACAGCAAGTGTACTGGAGTGAGTTGCCATCTCCTCCTCTAGGAGATCTTCCAGACTCAGGGATTGAACCCACGTCTCCTGGGTCTCCTGCACTGGCCGGCAGATTCTTTACTGCTGAGCTGCCTGGGAAGCCTAAGGCTGGTGGTGGATGTGTCCAGTTCTGAAGCCCACGAGACTGTGGGGCTGGCGGGCAGCTCCTGCCTGGTGCCATCCCAGGAACCTGTCCTTCCTGGGACCACGTCATCAGGACCATAGGAAAGCACAGTCACTGTTGCTTTGTCCAGTTCCTAAGCTGAGACCCAGAAGGATTTTAGGTGGGACATTGGCCCAGTGGGGCAGGCTCCCCATGTTCATGGCAAGGCTGTTAAATGATGAGAAGAGGCTTTTCTCCTCTGGCCCTTGGGGTCCTTGTCTTCCACAACCTTGAGGGCCCTTGAGCTCTAATTCTCTGTCAGCTCAGAGTGCTCAAGGGCAAAGGATGAGTGCAGACTGTGTGGCCAACCCTGGGGAGGAGGGTTCAGCACAGCCCCCTGAAGAAACAGGCAATGTGGCCCTGGGTTGGGAATCAGGATGGACACGATTCGGGGTGATGGGCAGTATGTGATCATCAAGAGGCATGAGGGTGCAACGTGGATTCAGACACGGCAGGAAGAGGGAAGGAAGGGCGGGGCTGGGTAATCACACAGGGTGGGGGCTCAAGGAGCGAGGCAGGACCAATTAGGCAGGCAGGGTCCCTCTCAGAAAGGCCCAGCTCTCTAGCCCAGAGGCCAGGCCGTGCCCATTGTGACGTCCGGGCTGGCCGCACTGTGCTGGCAGGAACAGGTTATGCCCCTGCCCTGAGGCGCTGCCTTCTATTTGGGGAGATGACACGCACTGAAAAAAAGATGTAACTAACACTCCAGGCAGCTCTGTTTGGAGTTCAGAGGAGGGCTGGAGGTCTGGCCTCACAGAAGGGCAGGGTTTCAGCTGCACTGGGAAGAAGAGGTTGATCCCTGGGCTGTCAGCTCCAAGAGGACAGGGCTGTGCTTTGTTTAACTTGCTCATCACTCCATCGCCGACGCATAGCACAGCGCTTGGCTCACTGGAGGTGCTTAGCAATGTCTGATGAATGATGAAAGATGACTCGTGTAGGGAGAGATGGGGCAGGGTGGGGGAGCATCTGGAGCTGGGGATCAGAGCCGGGAGCGGGAAAACTCAGACGGTGGTGCTAGCAGAAATGGGATGAGAACAGCTCTGGCTCGAACATGGGGCTCCCGTTGAGGGAGACTAGACCACCCTGATGGGCTGGAGCCCACTGGAAAGGGCCTTGAATGCTGAGCCAAGCCGCTGTCTCCCTAAGCTCTCAGCATGCTCAAGCCCCTCCCTCTCCAGTAAGCTCCTCCCCTTCCCTTCCCTCTCGGATATTTTTGGATCCTTCTAGAGCAGGGACTGCATTCTGAGCTCAAACAGGTGCAGGCAAAGTCTGGCCTGGAGTTTGGGGCCCTTGGGAAGTGGGTTGCACCGGGAGCCCCGCCCAGAACCAGGCCAGGGAGGAGCCCTGGGGTGTGGGAGCCCCTGCCCTCCCTCCCTCCGCACTCCAGGCCGCTGCCAAACCTGCGGCCCCTGGTTCTCCTCCAAGTGGCCATTCAGTTAGGACCTCGGCCAGCACAGTTGCCTCCCATAGAGTTTTCCCTAGATGGCAATAGGTTAACACAAAGCCATTGCCTTGATCTTTAGGTCCCAAAAGTGCCTCTGATTCCATGGGTGCCTGCCCTGTATACCTGCACCGCTCCCTCCAGAGACACTTTCTGGTTACTTGCTTTTTCCCGAACTTCCTCCTACGCTTTATTAATCAAAGGTCAGGCAGTAGAAGACCAATTATTTCTCTAGCTTATCCCAGGAGGTTGAAGATACCAGGAACACTCCCTGGAACCTAGGGAGGGGTCTGGAAACATCGGGGAGAGGTCACAGCTCTCGCAGTGGCCTGGGGGAGCCCGTCTTGGCCTCAGGCTCCCAGAAGATGAAGCCTGGGTCTCAGGGGTCCCAGGAACAGAAGGCCGACGGTGAATCACCTCTTTCTCCTGTCTCTTCCTGCCTCAGTTCCGTTTCAGAGTAGATAGTTAGGCCGGTGTCCTCTCCACCCAGACCTCCCTCCCCTGAGACTGCCCACGAGGGTACCCGGGGGCGGAGGCGGCATGCACTCTGAGACTTGAGGACAGAGCAAGCCCTGGCATCATCACAGTTCACCAGCGAGCCCCTTACCACCTCAGCACCTGTTGGCTCTGCCCGTAGAGTGGAATAATACTTGCCCTATTTACAGCATGGGTTGTTTCGCGACTAAAATAAGAAAGCAGCTATCGGATGCTTAGGATGTTTTTCGATCTCAGATACTTAAGGTTAGAAGGGCTGTGACAGCGATTACAGGCTCTCGCTGCGGACAGTATTCCTGTAGTTTGACACCTGCCTCTGGTTCCCTCGAATATCATGAAATGCGAGCGACTCCGAGGATCTCATCATCAGCACAGCTGCCGCTTCTCGGCACTGCAGATATCCTCGGATTCTGTCCTCAACGAGCTTACAGACTGGGAGGGCAGGCTGTCCCTGTTGGTGATAGGAGCAGGGAGCCATATAAAGCAGGTGTAATTGGGGCTAAAAATAAATGGCCAGAGCTTGCAGAGTAAGTGGGAGCAGGAACGGGGCCCCAGGGCTGGGGAGCATGGCCAGCATAGCCTCAGAGGGGCTGGAAGGCTTTCGTAGGGCCGGCTCGGGTGTTGGTCCTGTATTATTTTCCTGGGCTGCTGTAACAAATGACCTCAAACTAAGTGACTTCAAACAAGAGAGAATTTGTTTTAATTGAAGGATAATTGCTTTGCAGTATTGTGCTGGTTTCTGCCATACATCAACATGAATCAGCCACAAATATATGTATGTCTCCTCCCTCCTGAGCCTCCCTTTCACCTCCCACGTCATCCCAGCCCTCCAGGTTGCGACAGAGTCCTGGTTTGAGTTTCCTGAGTCATACTACAAATTCCCACCGGCTATCCATTTCACACATGGTGCATGTGTGCACTAAGTTGCTTCAGTCGTGTCCACTCTTTGTGACCCTATGGACTGTATAGCCCGCCAGGCTCCTCTGTCCATGAGATTCTCCAGGCAAGAATACTGAAATGGGTTGTCATGCCCAGGGATCGAACTCGTGTCTCCTGAGTCTCCTGCATTGCAGGTGGATTCTTTACTGCTGCCACCGGAGAAGCCCCTCCACACATGGTAGTATACATCAAAAAGCAGAAATTCATTTTCTGCCAGTCAGCAAGCTGGAAGTCTGAAGTCGAGGGGTGGGCAGGGCACGCTCTCCCTGAGGCTCCAGGCGAGATTCCTTCCTGCCTCTTCCAGTTTCTGGTGCATCCAGCAGGCCTAGGCCTTCCTTGGCTACTGGATGCGTCTCCCTGATCTCTGCCTGTGTCCTCACATGGCCTCTTCTTTGTGTGTCCCCTCCTCCTCTTATAAGGACAGAAGTGTTGGACTCAGGGTCCACTCTAATCCCATATGAACTTATTTTGACTAATCACCTCTGCACAGACCTTATTTCCAAATAATGTCACATCCTGAGATTCTAGACAGAACGTTCTCTCTTTTTGATATTTATTTATTTGTTTGTTTATTAATAGCTGCACCAGGTCTTAGCTGGGTCACACAGGGTCTTCAGTCTTCACTGCAGCATGCAGGATCTTTGTGGCATGGGAACTCTTAGTTGCGGCCTTCAGAATCTTGTTGTTTCCTGACCAGGGATTGAACCCAGGCCCCCCTGAATTGGGAGCACAGAGTCTTACCCACTGGACCACCAGAAGTTCCCTCGTTGCTGGCTCTGAGCAGTTCCCATCTGTCTCCCAGGTTGTCACACCTGTGTCCTTGGTCCCCTCTCCAGCCCCACGGCCCACACAGTTGTTCCCAAAGGCTAATATGAAGCTCTGCGGACACTCCTAGGGTGAGTGTGTCGAATGAATGGACAGACAGCTGGCCGGGGATAGGGAATTTCAGGAACAGTGTCTCGCCTAGCGGTGGTCCTGGGGAGGATCGTGGGGAGGATTTTCCAGCTCCCTGTGGTCGGTCAAAGTGCCCAGGTACAGAGTGAGTTGGAATTTGCACATCTGGAGGGCAGGGGTCTGGTTCCTGGTGGCCTGTCGTGTGATGGAGAGAGGCAGCGAGAACTGAGAACCAGCAAACTCCCCTGGGAGTGCCTGCGCCCAGCTCTGCACTGTCTTCTGCAAGGGGGTAGTGGCCAGAGAGGAGCAGGATGGGGGGCCCTCCTAATACTCAGCAGACGTCACATGCAGAAGGAATGTCTGGGTGACCCTCCACCACCATCCATGAAGGATTCACTTCTCAGCCTCCTATGCTCCCCTCGCCGGAAGGAGCCCCCAGCTGCAATGTATCTGGGTCTCCTCAGGGTGGAGTTAGGGGTCCCCAACCCAGAGACTGGGGTGTCAGCCAGCTCTGGAAGCTGGTGGCTGTAGCTCTGTGGTTTGTCCTGGCTCTGGAGGGATGAAGAGGTAGGGGGCAAGTCTCCAGGGTCCCCTCCCCTTTCCAGAAATGCTCACCAGTGAATCCAGTTTACCCCCAAATCCCCTGCCCTGACCCCAGGAGCTCCTGCAATGAGCTCCTGGGGTCCACATCCCTGTCTGGTGCTGAGACTCCGCTGCCAGGATGAAATTTCTCTCTCCCTGCCTGCCACTCCCTCCAATTACCTGCTCTGTCTTTGAGGGAAGGATCTTTATATTCAGGAATCCAGATCTGCGGCTACTCCTAGGACCCTTTGATCACAAAATAATAGGCCAGTTAAGTGCCTCCACCCATGGGTGCTTCTCTGGTTCTGAATCCTGGTTCTGAATTCCTCTCTTCTGGAACTTTGAACTTTCTGATTTGTGGAAAGGCCTTACATTTTGCCACCATTCACCTATCCTCTCCTCCTATCCACCCATCCATGCATGCATCCATCCTTTCATCTGTCCGTCCATCCATCCATCCATCCATCCAATGGCTGTTCTAGATGCCGAGACATCAAATCTCTGATAGACAGGCAGTCAGATAAGCAAGTTATCTAGTCTCTTAGACTTTTATAGGTACAGTGGAGAAAGGAGACTAGGATGGAAAGAAGGGACAGAGGGTTGGGAGGCAGCCTCAGCAAGGTGGCCAGGGAGACCTCACAGAGAAGGTGACAGGGAGCCAAGACTCAGGGGAGGATGGGAGATAGCCAGGCAATGAGGGGAGCATTCCCTAGCTGAAAGCACAGCATAGGGAGGCAAGGGGGTGCCTGGCGCTCCCAGAAGAGCAAAGTGAAGAGACAGAAATGGGTGATGGGGAACAGGGCTCGGAGGGTGTGTGCAGAGGAGTGCATGAGGCTCAGGGAGGGGCTGTTCCATAATCCAGGTGAGAGATGACAGTGCCTGCCTACCTGGGTCCTGGGCTGGCAGTGCTGCCTTGGGGGTTGGGGCAGGGGGTCAGGGCTGCTGGGAGGGAAATAGTTAGACTGAGAGATTTTGAAGGTAGACCACAGGTTCAACTAAAGTTTTGGAGAAAGAAAAGAATTGTAGATGCTTTATTTTTTAAACAGCTTTCTTGAGATATAATAATTCACGTGTAAAAAATTTGCCCAATTAAGTGCACAATTCAATAGTTTTTAGTGTATTCACAGAAATGTGCAACAATCAGCGTCATTTTAGAAGGGTTGTTGGCTGGGAGCAGAACAAGGGGCAAGCCTGGTCCACACTTTGCACCCAGTAGGTTCCTGGGAAGATGGGTATAGGTTGACTGCCAAGGTCAAGGCCCAAGGACAGTGGTTCTCAGATTCTAGCATGTGTGAGAATCACCTGGGTGCTTGTTAAAAAAGCAGACTCTGGACTTCACTGCTAGTCCAGTGGTCGAGACTTCACTCTTCCTATGCAGGGTGTGTTGGTTTGATCCCTGGTTCAGGGAACTAGATTCTGCAAGCCACAACTAAGGATTCACATGCTTCAACAAAAGATCCCTTAGCTGCAGTTAACACCTGGAATAGTCAAAAAAGAAAAAAAGGCTGTCACGTTAGCTGACAGGCACTGTGGGGACACAGAGCAGAAGCCCCTCAGTACCAAGTCCAGGGATGCGTCCCAGGGGTTCGACCCAAAGCTGAGGTCTGAAGCAGGAGCTGGAATTAGCCAGGCAGCACTGGGGAGCAGGGAGAGAGGAACCGACTGGTGTTGGGGAGGCTGACCTGAAATTCTTTAGCCAGATTTGAGGGAAGCAGAAAGCGTTCCGGGCGCGTGGTAGGCTGGCTATTGGCAGACCCATCACAGGTTAGGTCGTGTCTCCCAAAAAGATATGCCGAAATCCTAACCTCAGCATCTCAGAGGGTGGCCATTTTTGGAAATAGGCTTGTTGGAGATGTAGTTAGCTTATGTGACTGGTATCCGGAGAGGTAGAGGAGGAGAGACAAAGAATAGAGGCACGGGGAACAGGCCACGATTGACGCAGGGTGAGACTGGGCAAGACTGGAGATGCCCATTGATGAGCCAAGGGCTGTTGAAAGCCGTCCACGCTGGAGGACAAGAAGGCACCACTCCTAGAACCTTGGGAATATAGGGCCTCTTGATATTGGACTTCTGGCTCCAGAACCATGAGGGAATATGTTTCTGTTGCTTTAAGCCACCAGGTTGCAGGACTTTGTTACAGTAGCTTCAGGAAAGGAATATAAGACCAAGTTCAGGTTTTGTGCAGGGACTTGGGAGTCTTGTCCGGTGAGGGTGGGCAGCCCCTTGGGCAGGCAGCCTGCTGGATCCTCAAGTGCAGTCTGGTGGAGTCTGGCTGGCAGCAATGACCAGGAAGGGTCACCCTGGGGACAGTGTGTGCGGAATGTCCACTCGCTCTTGCCCCGCCCTCTGTCCTGCCCTTGGCCTTAACCTTCCCCTCCCTAGGGGAGACCTGAGAACTAAGGAATCAGTGGCCCTGGCCCTCTGCATGGCCACCAGGTACCAGAGGAGGAAGAGGTTCCTGCATGGTCAGAGCCCCGTCTGGGGTTTTAGTATATGAAGAGATGAAAAGGAGTATCCAGGTTCTCGATGACGCTGGGTTCACGCGAGAAGGAAGCTGCTCTCAGGTATAACTGCCTTCATGATTCCTCCCCACAATGGGGAGGTCCTGCGAGGGGCCAGACCCTGGCTTCTTGGGAAAGTGTGGCCCACGTGTCTGAGGCTACAAACGGGAAACAAGTCTGCTTCTAGAGGAGATGTGGATTTCCAGAACGTTCCACCAGAGAGCAGCCTGGGTGTTCCAGACATCTTTGTCTATGGAGTCCAAGCTCTGGAGCTGTGACTGAGGGTAACGGATGGTTGCCTGCTCTGATGACAGATGATCAATGCTCTGGAGGCTTTGGAGGTTGGTGAAGTTCACTGAGCAGCAGGTGGGCGGTGGTCTTCTGCCCTTCCTCTGTGACCCCAGGCCTTTTCCAAGTATCTGTCCAGGCTCGTGCTCGGGGGCCCAGCCTAATATCAGCGCCCTCCCCTGGCCCTTTCTGGAAGGCTGCACTTTATAGGGGAACGGATGGGTGATCCCAGGAACACCGGGCCCCAGGGATGGGGTGAGACTTCGGTGTAAGGGGTTGGAAAGATCAGGTTGACAAGGACACCATTACCATTTGGAGCCTTCCTGAAAGGCCAGAGCTAGAAGCCTAGGAGCCATCCCTTTACATCTGGCTTTGCCGCAAGGGGCTTGGCAACATACGGGCAGGTTCTTTTTGGTCTCTGGGCCTCAGTCTCCTCATCTGTGAAATGAAAGAGCTGGGTTAGTGAATTCCTAAGTTTTCTTTTAGTTCAACAAGGCTGTAATAGGAAAACCACCCTAAGGCTGAACAACAAGATGAGTTCAGGGGCCATGAACCTAAGGATTCAGAGGTAGAACCTGTCAGTCTTGAATTTGGGGAAGCCTTTTGGGAGAAGGCAGAGGATCTGGCATCGTGGCTGTGGGCAGCGGTTGTTCTGGAAGGGTCCACAGGGTGGAGTATCCCCTGTGTTGCTGCTGCCCCAGCTTCTCCCATTGGCTTGACCTCCCTCTGCAGTCTCCTCTGAGCAGACCTAGGGCTAGGGGGGCCCCTGTGGGTGGGATCTGCTAAGGAAGACGCCTCACTCTCTAGAGCAGGTGGGAGAGGGCCTGGGGCTGCTGAGGGGGTGGGGTGCTGGCGGGCGTGTTTGGGCAGAGTGGTGTGCGAGGTACCCTTCACCTCACCCTCGAGCTCTGATTGCAGGGCAAGCCAAGTGCTGCTGAGAGGGAGCTGGAG
Source organism: Aepyceros melampus (assembly GCA_006408695.1). Classification (NCBI taxonomy): domain Eukaryota; kingdom Metazoa; phylum Chordata; class Mammalia; order Artiodactyla; family Bovidae; genus Aepyceros; species Aepyceros melampus. The sequence goes on along the minus strand of SJXQ01003300.1, from coordinate 402,246 downwards.
CCACCCTCAGTCAGCTCGAGCAGCCAGAGCTGTGTCTTGAGGTCCGAGTTGCTCCTGAAGGGCTTGATGCTCCTTGTGCTCACTGGTCAGAGGGATGGTGGCGAGGCTCCTCGGGCCCCCCAAGTGACCTGTGCTGCCATTTCCCAGAGTGGGGAAAGGCCTTCGCCCATCCTTATGCTGACACAACCCCTCACGCACCTTTGCATTGGGGTGCAACGCAGGGCCACTTCGGAGTGACAGGATGGGCCCAGGAGGCAGAGGACAGAGGGGGAGCTGTGCATGGTCGTGGAAGTTTCTGAGTGAGTCGGGACTGCGTGGAAGTGGGAGTCAGTGACCGCAGGAGTTGACCTGGGGCTTGGCAGGACAAAGTCCGGGTACAGGCGTGCCAGCAGTTCAGCCTCGTTCCTGTCCCAGGCCAGCGGGAACCGCAGAGAGCAGGGATACCCACAGCTCCTCTCTGAGCTACTTCCAGCTGGAAAAGGGGGAGAAAGACCCGGGGCAGAAAGACCTCACCTGGCCCATGGATGGACCACTTAGAAACGAGGTTGAGAGGAGTAGGGTGCAAGTGAGCCAGGGTGGCTCCCGTCTGAAGCCAGTTCTGTTTTGCCCCACCCAGTGAACTTGGGATTCAACCTGGCATCTTTGCTCTTCTAGGAAATTATTATTATTATACTTGACATTTGTAGAATGCTTTTTTTTTTTTTTTTTGGTTCTGTACCAACTTTCGGGCTTTTAATTCCCTGAACCTGGGCCCACAGCAGTGAAAGTGCCAAGTTCTAACCGCTGGGCTGCTGAAGAATTCCCCGTAGAGTGTCTTAAACATCATCTGATGTTTAAAATACTCCGAAGAGGTTGGCAGAGCAGGTATTGTTCCCTGCTGCGTTTTATGGGGGGAAGGAGCTGGGTGCAAGTCAGTGAGGGCAGCCTATATACTAACCACATGGGCGGTGAGTCAAGGAGCAGAGCCCAGCTCTCCTGGCTTCTGACTGAGTCCAGAAGGATCGGTCTGGCTCTGGGTCTCGCGGCAAAGGAAAGCCCTGAGATGAGGGCCTGGGCCAGGAAGGTGTCAGATCAAGTTCCTTAGCTCAAGAACCAAGCTGACTTCCCCCTATTTCCCTGGCCTGGGGAGGAGGTGGGTCTGTGTCCTTGCTCCCCCACCTGCCAAGCCCACGACGATGGCTCTGAGCTGAACACAAGGCGTCCATCTGACAGGGGCCTCCGGGAGCCACTCTCCTCTGGCCCCTGGCGGGTCGCCCCTTGTCTGGTGCCCCAGAGTTAGGCCATCAGTCCTCCCAGAGGTGGTCCTCACGCTCCCAGGAAGGCTGTTTCTTTGGGTGGGGAGGTGGTGTTGGAGGAGGCTACCTGCGTACCTCAGCCCGTCTCAGAATCCAGCCTGTGTCCCTACCCTCTGCCTTTCCCCTCCCGCCCAGCTAGGCCCTTCTGAACGGAGGAAGCATTGCCAATGACTCCTGTGAGGATCTGTGCTCCCTTGAGGCAGGGAAAGCCGTGTGCTCCATAGAGTGTCCAGTCGCCCCCCCCAGGGTATAAGGCTTAATGTCCTACTTCTTCCAAAGGTACTTGCCTTTTGAGAGTGAGTGCTTACCATTATCCATGAATGCTCTGGGCATCAGTGTATACACCACAGCTGTGGAAGCCTGAGCGAATTTCCCAGTGTACTTCCTGAACTAAGAATTCCTGGGAATTAGAGGTGGGGGGTGGGGATGGAGTTATTCTGTCAGTCTCTGGACTTTATGGATTAAGAACAATTGTGTTGAAGTCTTGAGCATGGTTTTCAGAGTGAGGAAGAAGAGGGCAGGCTGAGAAGTCACTGTCCTTCTGAGGTTGACTCACCCCCTCTCATTCCGAGGTTGGGGGGCAGCGACCAGGCACGGGGACAGCACATGAGACTTGGAGTTAGTACAGAGCTGGGTCCCAGAACCGCCCGCTGCTGACTAGCCTAAGTAGCCCTGTGGTCTTGGGATAATCATTTATCAGAGTTCTAGGATCCTGACCAGTGAAATCAAACCAGTTGGTCTGTGAGGAGGTCCCCCCTCTGACCCCCAGTCCCACGATTCCCACTGGCCGTTGCCCTTGTCATCCTGCTCCATGCCCTGGGTGAATCATTTTGGGGCTAGAGTCCAGCCTGGGACAAGCTGTCCTGGTGGGATTAGCCTTGACTTTAGGAGCTTGGCCAGAAAGCCAAAGAACCTTCTGAGAACAGCTGCCTGCCAGGGCCCCTTGAGGGGGCTGTCCACAGAATGGCAAGGGAGAGGGCCTTAGGGTCCCCAGTGGGAGGCGGGCACTTCCCTCCTAAGTTCCTTTCCAGCATCAGCATCTGTAAACCATCTGAAGTCTCATTTGTGAAGCGAAGGAACAAGGGACCTTGAGTGGCGAATATTTACTCTGTAAAATAAGGTCGAGAAAATATGTGATGCCAGAGGGGCTGCTGCCATCTGCTCAGTCCAGGAGCGCGCAGGGACGCAGAGGGGTGAGCCTGCCGCCCCGGCCACGTGAACGCGAACTCCTAAGTGCTCTCTGCTGTACCGGAGGCACCGCCAGTTAGATGTCCAAGTGTCTGGGCAGAGGAGAGCCTGGTGAAAGACGGGGGACTCCCTGGGCACCCTGACCAGTATTCCTGGCTCCCAGGGGCAGACGTGTCTGGAGGTAGAAGTGGAAAAGGATTGTGCCCCCATGGACTTTTTTTTTTTTTTTACCGCTTGTGCATCCTCGTGTATGAGTAACGGTATATCTTACCTGTGAGGATCTCTTTTCTCCTGAGGTCCAGTCCCAACCTCAGGACAGATTCTCTGACACTTAGGGGTGGCCTGGATCAGGGCTTCTCACATGCAGGTGTTTGTTAGAATCACCCTGTGAAACACCCAGATTCACACTGACCCAACCCTGGACACAGGGCATCTTTGTCGGGAAAGCCCTGCAGGGCTTGGATACCACTTGCCGCAGGAAGAGATCTCGGGCGTTGTTTCTTGGTGAGAATGCTAGCCCATCTCTGGATGGCCTGTCAAGCCCACACTGGACTTTCCTGTGTCTGCTTCCTCCTTTCCAGAGAAGTGAATAATCAGTAATAATCCTTGCTTTCCCTGCTTCAGAGGACCACTGGGGGGTGGAGAAGAACACAGAGTTATTTGAGGGGAAGCGTGAAATTCAGCATGAAGTTCAGATGGCCTCTAGCTCCCTGCTGGGCTCATGTTGATCAGCAAAGTGAAAAGATGCTATAGGGGAGGCTTCTTGGGCTGTTGGAGGAAATGAGCAAGAGGAGGAATTCTCAGGGAAAAGGCAGCAGAGGCAGAATAGTAGGGCAGACAGACCCAAGGAGAGCTAGCTGGGCAGGAAGTAGTAAGAGGGTGGCTGAACCCTAGCTCCTTCATCTCCCCTCTCCCCCTAGACCCTTCCATGGAACCCTAGCACCTCATGGGACATGGTCTTTGGGAGCAGAAAGAACTCTAGACTGAGGGCCATGACCTTGGGCTCTGTCCCAACCCTACCTCTCACCTTGGGCAAGTCTCTAAAGCTCCCCGGCCAGAGCTTCCTCCTCTGTAATGGACTCACCAAGGCCCCAATAATTACTGTGGGCAACTCCACAGTAATCTGAGTCCCTGTGAAAGCATTTGGGAACAGTTAGGAGCTGGAAAAAAAAATCTGGTGTTTGGCAGTGTAGGGTGGAGAGAGGAACTGAGCCTGGGGCCCCCACTGAGGCTATGGACACGGGGAGCAGCTGAGAAGCTGACCCCCGCAGAGAAAGGCTGATGACAGAGAGGGTGTCAGGAGAGAAAACAGAGCCAGTTTATGCTGTGCTCTGCCCCGGGGCACCTGTCGGGCTCAGGGGCCTTCCTTGATCTCCAGGGTTGAGCTGGGGCTTGCTATTTGCATACGCTGACATTAGCACCCAGGCTTGCCTGGGGCCTGGGCGGCTGCCTTGGCAGCAGCACATACAGTGCGGTACTGCATGTCCTGGGAGAGGCTGACCCCATCTTACCAGGCTCTCAACCTGGTCAGGGTGTCCTGGGTCCTCTGTGCCCCCCACCCCTGCTCTGGGGCCACTGGGGGGCTTCCACAAGAAGTTAAGGAAGTCAGAGTAGGTGGTAAGACCACCCTGGTTTGATGTATTAGAATCAAACTAATCAAACTTAGAATTGAACTAAGTTTAACCAGAGGCTCTTTGAGCCTCTGAGCTGCTTCCAGGAGGAGAGATTGGAACCAATGGCACAGCTGCTTCCTGGGCTTTGAGCTCTGGAGACCCAATGGCACAGCTTGTTTCATTGAGAGACTTTCTCTCAGAGAAGTTATTTTTAGCCTGGGAAGGAAGATCATGGGGCATGAAGTCATCACCCTCGCTCTTTGTCACTGGAAGGGCAGGAGAAGCTTGGCACTAAGTCATAAAAACCAGGGAAGAGTATGAATATAAATAAGTAAATACACACACACACACCTGAGTTCCTGTCTAGGGCCCAGGTGTGGAAATACACAACAGTGTGAAGGTCATGCGTATCCCCAGAGTCTGGGGTCCTTATCTCCCTTCAGATGATGCAGCCCTCCCACCTCCACTGGGCCAGAGGGTGTTCTGAGAGTAGCAGAAATGCTGCAGGTAGTCAGACCCAGAGTCCGTTCAGCCTGGTATCATCACTGCCATTAACACTGTCACTGTCACTATTACTTTGGCCACTTGATGAGAAGAGCAGACTCATTGGAAAAGACCTTGATGCTGGGAAAGATTGAGGGCAGGAGGAGAAGGGGATGACAGAGGGCGAGATGGCTGGATGCCATCACCGACTCAATGGACATGAATTTGAGCAAACTCAGGGAGACAGTGAAGGACAGGGAAGCCTGCCATGAGTCCATGGGGTCTCAAAGAGTCAGGCACGACTTAGCAACTGAATGACAACAGTCACCATTATCATCCTCAGTACCACCATCATCATCACCATCATCACCACCAGCATCACCGTTACTAGCAACATCGCCATCATCACCATCTTCATTATCATCACACTGGCATTAACAGTAGAGGGTGACAGGGCCTGTTGAAAGGGGCTGGACTCCCTAGAGGAGAAGCCCTGATCACTGCTATTCCAAGGTCATTTGCCAAGCCCTGGTGACCCATCTAATTCGGAAGCCTCCAGTGGGCACATGAGTGGAGAGAGGCCAGGGGCAGAAGCCTTGGGGTCAAGGTTATTTGGCTGGGTAGCATTTCCCTTCTCCAGAGGATATTTCCAACCCAGGGATCAAACTCAGGTCTCCCACATTGCAGGCAGATTCTTTACCAGCTGAGCCACAGGGGAAGCCCAAGAATACTGGAGTGGGTAGCCTATCCGTTCTCTAGCCAATCTTCTCGACCCAGAAACTGAACCAGCGTCTCCTGCATTGCAGGCAGATTCTTTATCAACTGTGTTATCAGGGAAGCCCCTGAGTAGAATCACCCCCACCTAATTTTTTGGAGGGGGTTACAGACCTGATGCTGGGGCTATACCCTGGACTAATTAATTCAATGAGAACCTTCAAGGATGGGGAGAGGAGTGGGATCAAGAACCAGGTGTTTCCACGTACAGACAGTGGTGAGAACCACTGGTTTAGAGGCAGTTTTACAGGCTCAGGTTGACTAGTGCTTCTTGAACTAAAATGTGCAGCCAGTGAGTGGTTCAAATGCAGATCCTGAGTCAGTGGTTCTGGGCTGGGGCCTGAGAGTTGGCATCTCTACTGATTCTCCCAGGTGATGCTGATGCTGCAGGTGCCTGGACCACAGGCTGAGGAGTGCTGGGAGGGATGCGGGGTGGAGTAGGGGGCGGGGGAGAACCCCGCTGCAGGATCAGACAATTGCCTTCGCAGTTCCAAAGTTAAATGGCCTCAGCTGGTTGCTAGCTGTGTGATGTTGGGGGCAAGACATTCAGTGCCTCTGATTCCAGTCATCTCATCTGTAAAATGGGGGGAGGGGTGAGTAAGACTTGTTTCACAGAAGCCAGCAAATAGAGTAAGATCAAGTTCATGTTTTATATATCCAGTGCTCAAGCACTGCTGGCACACTGAATAATTGTCCAAATGTATCTCATATGATATCTATAGATCTATCTTGCTGCTCAAAGGCCTGTCAGTCTCTTGCTGCTAAGTTGCTTCAGTCATGTCCGACTCTCTGCAACCCCATAGACGGCAGCCCACCAGGCTCCCCCGTCCCTGGGATTCTCCAGGCAAGAACACTGGAGTGGGTTGCCATTTCCTTCTCCAATGCATGAAAGTGAAAAGTGAAAGTGAAGTCACTCAGTCGTGTCCGACTCTTTGAGACCCCATGGACTGTAGCCCACCAGGCTTCTCCGTCCATGGGATCCTCCAGGCAAGAGTACTGGAGTGGGTTGCCATTGCCTTCTCCATGTCAATCTCTTGGGTTAAACCAAATTCCTGCCATAGAGTTTTATTTCCCCAGGGGTTGGGGGCAGGGCAGATAGAGATTCAGGCAGAGGAATGAGGACTTACAGGTATTCAGGTGGTAATGAAAGAAAACTTTAATGAGTTAGCTCCCCAACTAAGGGACCAGGAATTCTGAATGTACCCAAACCTCCCCATGGACCTCTTAACAGCACTTTCTTGGGGGGCTGGGGTGGGTCAGGCAGGGTCCCAGCCTGCAATCCAGGAGCCAGAGCAGGTCCATCCAGGGAGGGAAGAGGTGCCAGTCAGAAGGGGCTCCCACGTGCTCTCCTCAACACAGCATGGCATGGAAGGCCTGGACAAGGAGTGGGCAGTTCTGGGTTACACTTGCCCACTAGCCACCTGGTGTTTTGGGCAAATCAAACACTCTCTCTAGACCTTCAGCTCTGAAATCTGGCTGATAGTAATAAGGGAGGTGAATGGGGTCACAAACATGAGTGGGGGAAGTGTTACATCAACGTATGGGCTCCTTTATAATGAAAGGCACCCAAACTTCCCATCCTTCTGAATTTGATAGCAGATTATGTTTGTGGGGATTAATGAGAAAATATTTGTGCCTGGCCCTTAAGAGACTTCCCCAACTTTCAGGAAACAAGGGGGTGGGTACTCTCAAGAAGTGCTTTTCTTTGTGGGCGGCAGAGCTGGGCCAGCACTGAGGCAGGATGCTCCTTCCTCAGAAAGAGTCCTGTGAAACCAGGGAGACCCAGGAGCCCAGCGACCCTGAGACAGGGCCCCCACTTTGCCCTCATCCCCATGTGCCTGCTATGACCCGCTCTGCAGGGCTCCTCCTTAAACATGTCCCCACCTAGGCGGGGAAGGCTTGGAAGGACTAGACCTCACCCTCTCTTCTGACCCCACTGTCCAAATGCATCACACACATCCCTTGAAAGAGGCTCCTGGCACATTCTGGGCCCTCTGCTTTGCCCTCCCAGTGCCCCTGGCTCTCCCCTTTAAGCCCTCGGACCTTAGAATGGGAAGGCCATCGGGGAGCCCAGGCCTGCCCCCATGTGTATCTCTTCCTGCCATACGTCCCCTCTAATCTAAGGTAGAGAGGCCAGCAGATGCTTGGCCTTAAGAGGACAGAGTTGGATGTGTGACTTAATAAGGTTGAGAGCCATAAGTAATCCCTGGAGTGCTGGGCCCCGTAACCCAAGAGGACCTGGCCCGCACGCACCTGTTTTCACTCCTTTGCCGATAGCAATATAAAAAGCACGCTGCTTAATGACTCTAGGAACTGACCAGGGGTGGCAGTTCCCATCGGCGCTGTCTTGGAAAGATCTGCCGGGCGAGCCAGGCTGCACGTGCCCGCCCGCAAGGTTGAGGAAGGACTGGAAGGGCGGCGCCCAGCTTCCATCCCCCCCCCCCCCTCGGGATGCCAGGGCGGGGCTGGGGCGGGTCAGCTGCTCGTTGAAAGCCCAGGCTCAGGTCAGGAGGGGGCACGCCCGCTCTGCTGGCCACTCGGGGCGGTTCCGAAGACGAGGGAGGGAGGAGCCCCACCGTCCCTGCAGGTCCGCACCGCTCTGCCTCTGCGAGACAGGCTGAGTTTTTAGAGTTGTGAGAAGCAAAGCGCGCGCCAACCCCTTGACACTGACCCCTCGTGTTCTGATCATCTAGAACTGCAAGTTTCCGCTTCGGGTGGCCGGAAGATGTTGGCAATTTGTTGGAGAATCATTTCTCTGCCGGAGACGCAAGTCTAGAGGAGAAAGAAAGGGCGCTTCAGGCAGAGGCGGCCCCTGGAGAGACGCACCCGCTCCTTCACCCCCCAGAAGGCGGGGAGGATGGGAGCTCGGAGAGGACAGCCGCCGACGGCCTGGGCTCCGATCCCGATCCCGAAGCCAGCCTCTCCAACGCCTCGGCCTCCGAGTCTGCTGCCCCCGGGGAACCTGCGGGGCCCGGGGAGGAAGATGCGGGCCCGCCAGGAGCAGCGAGCGCCCTTCCCCCAGGAGGCGAGGGGGAGCCTGAGGAGGAGGAAAGGGCGCGGGAACTCAGCTCCGGAGAGGGCCCAGGACAGGAGGCGGAGGGACCGGCTGGGAGCGGCGAGGTCCCCGAAGAAGCTGCGGAGGCGCTAGGGGAAGCAGCGGCGGGGTCCCCAGAGCCTGAGGACGCAGGGGACTCTCCCAGCCAGGAGGTCGAGACAGGAGGGGAGGGCAGCCCAAGGCCCGGTCAGGAGCCAGAAGTCCCTGATGGAGCTGCGGATGTGGACGCAGAAGCCGCGCAGAGGACGGAGGACCAGGCGGAACCCAACTCTATCTCGGCCGCGGCCGCGGAAGACGCTGCCGCGCGGGAAGAGGAGGGGGGCTCCCGGGAGCACAGCCCCGCGGAGGGGATGCCCGCGGAGCACCCGGAGGAGGCTTCCTCTGAAGAAGAGGGGGGTGAAGAATCCGAAGAGGAGAGCGGCGACGAAGAGGACAGCGGCGACGGGGCTAGTTCGGAAGAAGCCGGGTCCGCCTCGGAGGAGGAGGAAGCCGAGAAAGAAGCTGGGGAAGGAGCCCACGCGGCAGCGGGAAGCGCGAGCCCCGGGGAGGAGGGGTCCCCGGAGGAATCGCCCGAGGGTGCTGACGCGCAGGAGCCCAAGGAGGAGGGGCCACAGGGTAGGGGGGGCGTCCCAGGGCTGCCCACCCCCACCCCCCGACCCCGCCCGGCAGGCACCTCGACGGAGGGG
>SJXQ01003300.1:332614-392872 GCA_006408695.1 Aepyceros melampus | reverse complement strand
GGGAGAGCCTCTAACCAACCGCAGGGGTCGTGGGGCAGAGGCCCCATGGGGGTTCCCGTCCCTCTGGGTGCCTCCAGGCTATTCCTTACCTCACTTATCCCCACTTCAGAGAGACCCATGGAGAGCTTGCACCCTGGAGGGCCCAGAGGAACCTGGTTACATCCGAGTTAGGCCATCAGAAACTTATCCGTTAGTGTCCCTCTTTTAACACAGTCCAGTGCCTAAACAGACCAGTGCCTAAACCCCAAGGACAAGGGACACAGGCAGAATTTGAGGCCAGGAGGCAGGCTGGTGGGTGTGAGGGGCATTGGGGGACCACGTTGGTTGGCTAGCTCCTGGGACCTCCCCTTGAAGACTAGGTCATGTCAGGATCCTTAAACACTGGGCTGGCTGAGACACTAACGTCCAGAGATGTCTGTCTGGCAGATGTCTGTCCAGCAGATGACTGGCTGGAGCAGCCACTCAGGGCTAGGGGACAGGGTGGGGGGATGAAAGTGGGCAGGATCTAAGCTATTGGGCAGCATTAGAGGTGTGTCCAGCACTGGCTATGGCCTCATCCACTGAGTACACTGACCTGGACCTGGAATTGGCTTGTAGGATGGAGGCACTGGAGTCAATCTTCAGTTTCCAATGCAGGTTTCCTTCCAAGAACTTCATTTCCATGCTGGTCGGGGACTTGCAATGGGGGACCCTTCCCCTGGCCTCCCAGATCTGGGTCTGATCGAAGAAGGGATCACCCTGTTGAGACACATTGATTATTCTCTGCTCCCATCCCTTCTGGAACTGGTCTCCCCTTGTTCCCACAGGCCAGGCCCATCTTCCTTCCATCACCTAAAATTCTTTGTGCAATTAGCCCAGGATTAAAAGAAAAAAAAAAAATGGCTGTGATGTTAAGAGGCCTGGGAATGTAGGCATCCCTCCCTGGGAGCCTCAGGTGGTCATGGGCACCTCTGGCTGGGTCAGAAGCAATAGTGTACCCTCACTCCCTCCCTGCCTCCCCACTCCCCCTCAACTCCCCAAGACTGCCTGTAGCAGCTCTTCCTGATGAAATGCTCACTTGACCAAGCCGGTGGTCCACCTAGAACCTGAAAGGCAGTCTCCTATAAACCACTCCTTCTCCTGTCCTGGATCTCAGCTCACAGGCAACCCTCAGGAAATTTTCCAACTTCCCCACCTAAGATGTCATAGGCACACGTCTTAGGCCCTCCCAGCTTCCAGACTCTTTCCTCCCGAAGCCATGTCGATGCCTGTAATTGTACTGCTTTCCAGGTTACTTCTCCCCTCTCCCCGCAGACTGTGGAAAACTCCACGTGGGCAGAGCTGGGTCAGTTTGGGGCACCACGGCATTCACAGTGCAATGCTCCATGCTTGGCGCTTGTATAGTAGGTGCTCAGTCAACATTTGCTGAACACCTAGAATGGATCGTGGAGCTCACAAATGTTGAGTTTCGATTTTCAAAGTCCCTCCTAGAGACAGAGCTCCGTGCAGTTGAACCTGGACCTGCTCCGGTCAGCACTTGTGATCCTGCCACACCCTGCCCACTCCCCAGCTTGCCTGACTGAAGGGAGCCCCAGAGCCAATGGCTCCTCGCTCTGCCCTAACCCCCCATCTCTGCTTCTTTCTCCAGAAGAGGCAGAGGATGTGATTGAGGAAGCTCCGCTGAGGGACCGCTCCCACATCGAGAAAACTCTGATGCTGAATGAGGACAAGCCAGCTGATGACTTCTCTGGTAACCAGAGGCAGGAGCTGGGTGGGGCCGGGTAGGGCTGGGAGAGCTCCAGGGCCAGTGGCCAGGCAGAGCCCTGAGTCTGTAGCTGAGGCCGGCAGACACCCCAGGGGAGGAGGAGTGCCCTGGAGTTGAAGGGAGGGGAGTGCTTCTCTTTGTGGAGGAGGCTCCGTGAGCAGCGTCCAAGCTGGAGGGCTCTGGGTTGGCGGGAAGGAGGAAAGGCTATCCGAACAGAGGGCCTGGTTGGGGAAGCACATGGCAGAGCTGTGACCTAGGGACGGTGGTTGTTGTTCAATTGCTCAGTCGTGTCCCACCCTTAGGGACCCCATGGACTGCAGCACTCCAGGGTCCCCTGTCCCTCACTGTCTCCCGGAGTTTGCTCAAGCTTGTGTTGATTGAGTCAGTGATGCCATCCAACCACCTCACCCTCTGTCACCCCCTTCTCCTCCTGCCCTCAATCTTTCCCAGCATCAGGGTCATTTTGACAGTGCCAGCATCCGAGTCGTGGCCGGGGGGAGGTTTGTTCATCACACTGGCTTCCATTTTTATAGTTTATAAAGCCCTTTCATGTCCGGTATTCCATTTCACCTTCATAATAACCCAAGGCTGTCAGCACGGCTTTCTGTCTCCTAATCGATGAGCCAATGAGAGCCCAGGGTGAGGCCGGGGTCTGCTCTGGAAACAGTAGGAGATGGGCCACTGATGGGCAGCTGGAGAGCCTGACCCTGCGGCTCCGAGTTCGTCCCTTCCTGCACCTCACCCCACGAGCCCCTTCTCCCCGGAGCCACATTCTTCCCAAGAAGACACTTGGGATGTCTGAATGCTCCCAGGGGCACCAGGGATGCGGTGAAGGGTGCCAGGCTGGGTGGCCATGCCTGCTTGCCTCTAATCCTAAGGCAGGTAGCAGTAGTGGGCAGAGAGAAGGAGCTGGAGTTTCCAGCACCTCGAGGTAGCTGCAGGCCGAGGTGGTGCTGTGAACTGTTGAGGGGAAGGACCAGAGGGCTAAGTTAAAAAACAAAAATGCTCTGGTGACTTTCAGGGGTGTGTGTAGGGGAAATGTCTTCTAGACTGGTGCCACAGCTGCGAAGCCCCTGCCTGACCCTTAACCCTTCACCCTTCTCTGCCCCCAGCGGTGCTGCAGCGGCTTCGAAAGATCTACCACTCATCCATCAAGCCCCTGGAGCAGTCTTACAAATACAACGAGCTTAGGCAGCACGAGATCACAGGTACCGACCAGGTCTCTCCCCTGAGCCCTTGAGGCAGGGAGGGGCGGAGACCTCAGTGACAAGGGTCAGCCTTTCCCAGCAGCTGTGCCTTGATCTTCACAGGGGTTTACGTTTCCTCCTTGAGATCCATGAGTGCAGTTTGGGTTTCCAAAAGATGCCAACTTCCCTGACTGCTGCGCTCCAGCCCCCACGGGGCTCCTCATTCACTTACAGATCGCGTCTTCTGTCCCCTGTCCACTTCCCATGGATTTGGATTCTTTCAAAAATTGATTTTTAAAATGATTAAAAAAAATAAGATAAACTGGCAACCGAAAACATTTCTGTGCAAAATAGTATAAGTTGAAAAGTAAAAAAAAAAAAAACTCCCTGTCTTGATTTCCAGGCTCTCTTACTCCACTCTCAGAGACTCACTTGGCTAGGGTTTCTCATCAGGGCTTCCAGATAGCACTCTGCTTCCACACTCAAGGGTGTCTTTTCCTTTGTTTGACAAAGATGGGATCACAGCACACAATTGCTCTTTCTGTCTTTGTGAACCCACCACCTTAGATAGCTTACCCTGTTGATGAACCACTGGGCGTTTGCCTCGTTCCCTTTTTAGTGTTATAGACACTACTGTAGTTGTTCCATATTTCACACAAGTTTATTTGTAGGATTTTTTTTTTTAATGCTGGAATTCAGCATTTTGATAGTTGTCGACCAGTTGCCTTACGTTGTCCTCTGTGTACCGCAGCAACAGGATACAGTTCTCGTTGCCTCACAACAAGGCCATTTTAAAGTGTCGCTTGTCTTGGAAACCTGTTGACAATGCCATCTAACTACTATTATTGTTCCAGTTGTCTTTTAAAGGGGCAGCAGAAAAATTCCTCTTTCACCTTTGATCACTTAAAAAAAATTTAATTAAAAATGTTTTATTGAAATATAATTGCTTTACAATGCTGTGTTAATTTCTACTGTACAGCAAAGTGAATCGGCTATACGTATACATAGATTCCCTCTTTTTTGGATTTCCTTCCCATTTAGGTCACCACAGAGCACTGAGTAGAGGTCTCTATACTATACAGTAGGTTCTCATTAGTTATCTATTTTAACATAGTTTATAGGCTTCCCAGGTGGTGCAGTGGTAAAGAATCTGCCTGCCTGTGTAGAGGGTGCAGGAGACATGGGTTTGATTCTTGGGTCAGAAAGATCCCCTGGAGGAGAAAATGGTAGCCCATTCCAGTATTCTTGCTTGGAGAATTCCATGGACAGAGGAGCCTGGTGGGCTACAGTCCATGGGGTCACAAAGAGTTGGACAGGCCTGAGGAACTGTGCCTACAAGCACACACGCACACTTCCATAGTGTATATATGCCAATCTCAGTCTCCCAATACGACCCAGCCTGAGACAGGAATCTAATTTGCGTTTGAACAGGGAGTGAAATTGCACATCCCTTCCTGTGTTAGTTGGCTGTTTCTGCATGTCTCCTGTGATGCTCTGATGGGCTGTACGGGGAGGGAGTGTTGTATGGCTTCCCTCATTCCTGCTTTACAGAAGGCGGACCAGAGGTCAGAGAGACGCTGGGCTGCCCAGGCCACATGGCTGGAATTAGGAGCGGTAACTTTTTGTCTCCTCCTTGTTTCACCATTCCCTTGCAGGCTTCTCAGAATGTGTAGGCCAGAGACGGCAGGCAGGTGGCTCGTGGGCATGGCACTCCGCAGAGAGGGTGTCCCCGGGGCCTGATCTCTCTATCCAGGCGCCCCCCCCCCCTCTTCTCTTGCCAGTGTCCAGGTTCCTCTGAGCCCAGGGTCATCCTCCTGTGACCTCCCTCCTGAGGGCCACACCTGTAGCCTCTTGCGTGTGCCAGTGCCACCCCCTACTGCAGGGAGCAGGAACAGCAGCTGGAAAAACTGGCGAGGTGGTCTCGCAGGGGAGCTGGAAGGCCAGGTTCCCCTTAGTGGGGCCTGGGCCGGGGGAAAAAGATGCTCCTTGTAGGATCTCTGTGGCTGTGACTGGGGATTCCTGCCGCTCCACCCCTTACCCTCCTGTTCCTTCCTGCTCCCCAGCCAGGGGTTTTTCTTCAGTCATTAAATCATGTCTGACTCTTTTTGACTCCATGGACGGCTGCACGCCAGGCTTCCTTGTCCTTCACCATCTCCCAGAGTTTGCTCAAACTCATGTCCATTGAGTTGGTGATGCTACCCAACCATCTCATCCTCACCCATCCCTTCTCCTCCTGCCCTCAATCTTTCCCAGCATCAGGGTCTTTTCCAATGAGTCGGCTCTCTACATCAGGTGTCCAGAGTACTGGATGGGGCTTCAGCTTCAACATCAGTTCTTCCAATGAATATTCATCATTGAATATTTATTTCCTTTAGGACTGACAGGTTTGATCTCACAACGAACTTTGGGAAATTCTTAAAGAGATGGGAATACCAGACGTGGTCTCACACACGCATTCAAATATCTGAAAGGACACGTAGCCTAAGCAGCTTGAGGATATGGAGGGGAGACGTTTCTCTGTATACGTTTTTATACTTCTGATTTTTGAATCAAGAAATGAAATCAATTAAAAATTTAAAAAATAACTGGAGAAAGAAAAAAAAATACCCCACCACAATGTGTCCTGTGTTGAGGCCTTGCCTGCCAGGCTCAGTGGGGCTAAGATGTCTGGAGAACTTTAGGTACTAAGCTGTGCAGGGCTGGGGACTTGCCTGGTGGTCCAGTGGTTAAGACTCCATGATTCCAGTGCAGCAGGTGCAGGTTTGAGCCCTTTTCTGGAAACTAAGATCCCACATGCCTTGCTGCAGGGACAAAAAAAAAGCTGTGCATGGCTGACTGTATGTGCCCTAAGGGCTGGAAGTCTGCAACAGGAGACTGTGAATCTCCAATGTGGAAAGCCTCTCACTGTCCCCTCCCCATCCCTGGGTTTTGAAAACACTGGAAAATTCTGTTTTTTCTACTTAGGGACCTGCACTGGAGAGCCCCAGGCAGGGTGTTCTCCCCAACATGAGACAAGAACCCGAGAATTGCCGAGTCAGTGCTTGGTCTGGGACACTGGCAAACGTGTCTTGGACTTTGGAGGCTGACATTTGAGACTGGGCCTGTTGGTTGGCTTAGGCTGAGCCTGAGGAGGGGTGTTGGGAGGTGCAGCTAAGCAGAGGGAGGCAGAGGGCAGGCAGTGCCCAGGTCCAGACCATCCCAGAGTGTATAACCCTCTTCCATGACTGTTTTTCTGTAACCAATCCAGGTAGCAGCATTTTAGCCTCTCCTCGGTGGCTGCTTTCTCCTGCCCCTCTTATGAATGGTGCGCTCCCAGATCTGAGCCTGGAGGTCTCCCCCAGTGTGAGCTCTGAGTCACTGTTTTTTGACCTCAGTGGATCCCTCCCTCTCAGGGGCCGGTGTGCTGTGCGTCTGTGTATGGTCCAAATGCTGGTGTGCCACAGTCCAAATGCTGTCTTCTCGTGGGTGCTAACTGGGTCATCACAATAACACAGAACAAGACGTGCTCCAGACCATACCAAGCTCTGTGGTCCAGGGTAGAAACCCATAGCTCCTGATTGACTGCATGGGGCACAACGTGAAGAACCCTGTCCCCACAGTGAGGAGCTTTAGTTCATGTCCATGTCTTGTCCCTGCTGCCCACAGATGGGGAGATCACGTCCAAGCCGATGGTCTTGTTCCTGGGACCATGGAGTGTTGGCAAATCCACCATGATCAACTACCTCCTTGGTTTGGAAAACACTCGCTACCAGCTCTATACAGGTAACAGCGTGACTTTCTTGTGTGCCTGTTGGCATTTCAAAAGGCATTGTGAAAAAAATGAAACATTTAGGGGCTGTAGTGTATGGCACAAAGTACCAGGAAAGAGATCCTGTACCCACTAAACTTAAGCTGTAATGCCATGGGGAAAAACTGGAGATCAATGAAGAGATCTGTGATTCAATATGCAAAGATTTAAAGGAGTTGCATTTGTTTAAAAAGATATATATATATATATATATATATATATATATGTAAAATCAGAAGTAAGTTAAAAGGATTTTTGACTTCATAGGAAATTTTATTTTTTTAAATTATGGTATAGCATTAATATAGGGTTTCCCTGGTGGCTCAGTGGTAAAGAATCTGCCTGCCAATGCAGGGGATTCAGGTTCGATCCCTGGTCTAGAAAAAGCCTTTGGAGAAGGAAACGGCAAGCCACTCCAGTTTTCTTGCCTGGAGAACCCCATGGACAGAGGATCCTGGTCAGCTACAGTCCGTGGGGTTGCAGAGTTGGACATGACTTAGTGACTGAACAGCAACAAGTGCACGGCATAAATGAAAGTGAAAGTCACTCAGTTGTGTCTGAGCACTAAACAGTCCATGGAATTCTCCAGGCCAGAATAATGCAGTGGGTAGCCCCTCCCTTCTCCAGGGGATCTTCCCAACCCGGGAATTAAACCCAGGTCTCCAGCATTGCAGGCAAATTCTTTACCAGCTGACCCAGGGAAGCCCAAGAATACTGGAGTGGGTAGCCTAT
Organism: Aepyceros melampus; assembly: GCA_006408695.1. Taxonomy (NCBI): domain Eukaryota; kingdom Metazoa; phylum Chordata; class Mammalia; order Artiodactyla; family Bovidae; genus Aepyceros; species Aepyceros melampus. The sequence goes on along the minus strand of SJXQ01003300.1, from coordinate 385,422 downwards.
TCCCTCTCCAGCAGATCTTCCCAACCCAGGAATTGAACCGTGGTCTCCTGCATTGCAGGCAGATTCTTTACCAACTGAACTATCAGAGAAGCCCATTGTATGGCACAGGGAATATAGAAAACAACACTAGTAACTTTGGATGGAGACAGATGGTAACTGGATTTACTGTAGAGTTCATTTCTTAATGTACGAAAATATTGAATCACACTGTTGTATACCTGAATCTAACATGATATCGTAAATCATTTATACTTCAATTTAAAAAATAGGATCTGACAGATTAAAAAAGAAAAATGAAAATATTCATACACATCTTCAATATAGTAATGAAAATTATGTGCAAGAAACCAGCAGTTATACCCGTGTTCACAGCAGCATTATTTGCTGAGAGGTAGAAACAACCCACATGTCCATCAATTGATGATGGATAAAAGACATGTGTTCATTCCATCTACACAAGGGAATATTATTCAGCCTTGAAAAGGAATTAGTTTCTGATACATGCCACAACGTGGCTGAATCTTGAAGACATTATGCTAAGTGAAATAAGCTAGACATAAAATGACAAATATCATATGATTTCACCTATATGAGGTCCCTAGAGTCATCAAATTCATAGAGACAGGAAGTGCAGGAGAGGGAATTCTCTGGTGGTCAAGTGGTTAAGACTCGGCACTTTTCCTGCTGGGGAACTAAGATCCTGAAAGCCAGGGGCCATGGCCAAAAAATAAAAATAAATAAACACTAACTTCCATTCCTCCACCCTCCACTCCCAGTAATCTCTCCTGTGCCTCCATTTGTATTGTGATGTGAGATGACTGTGTTCTTTCTAACCCATGTGTGCAGGTGCTGAGCCCACCACCTCGGAGTTCACGGTCCTCATGCACGGGCCCAAGCTGAAGACCATCGAGGGTATTGTCATGGCTGCTGACAGCGCCCGGTCCTTCTCGCCCCTCGAGAAGTTTGGCCAGAATTTCCTGGAGAAGCTGGTCGGCATTGAGGTTCCCCACTTGTTTAAAAATATATATATATATATATATATATATATATATATGTAAAATCAGAAGTAAGTTAAAAGGATTTTTGACTTCATAGGAAATTTTATTTTTTTAAATTATGGTATAGCATTAATATAGGGTTTCCCTGGTGGCTCAGTGGTAAAGAATCTGCCTGCCAATGCAGGGGATTCAGGTTCGATCCCTGGTCTAGAAAAAGCCTTTGGAGAAGGAAACGGCAAGCCACTCCAGTTTTCTTGCCTGGAGAACCCCATGGACAGAGGATCCTGGTCAGCTACAGTCCGTGGGGTTGCAGAGTTGGACATGACTTAGTGACTGAACAGCAACAAGTGCACGGCATAAATGAAAGTGAAAGTCACTCAGTTGTGTCTGAGCACTAAACAGTCCATGGAATTCTCCAGGCCAGAATAATGCAGTGGGTAGCCCCTCCCTTCTCCAGGGGATCTTCCCAACCCGGGAATTAAACCCAGGTCTCCAGCATTGCAGGCAAATTCTTTACCAGCTGACCCAGGAAGCCCAAGAATACTGGAGTGGGTAGCCTATTCCCTCTCCAGCAGATCTTCCCAACCCAGGAATTGAACCGTGGTCTCCTGCATTGCAGGCAGATTCTTTACCAACTGAACTATCAGAGAAGCCCATTGTATGGCACAGGGAATATAGAAAACAACACTAGTAACTTTGGATGGAGACAGATGGTAACTGGATTTACTGTAGAGTTCATTTCTTAATGTACGAAAATATTGAATCACACTGTTGTATACCTGAATCTAACATGATATCGTAAATCATTTATACTTCAATTTAAAAAATAGGATCTGACAGATTAAAAAAGAAAAATGAAAATATTCATACACATCTTCAATATAGTAATGAAAATTATGTGCAAGAAACCAGCAGTTATACCCGTGTTCACAGCAGCATTATTTGCTGAGAGGTAGAAACAACCCACATGTCCATCAATTGATGATGGATAAAAGACATGTGTTCATTCCATCTACACAAGGGAATATTATTCAGCCTTGAAAAGGAATTAGTTTCTGATACATGCCACAACGTGGCTGAATCTTGAAGACATTATGCTAAGTGAAATAAGCTAGACATAAAATGACAAATATCATATGATTTCACCTATATGAGGTCCCTAGAGTCATCAAATTCATAGAGACAGGAAGTGCAGGAGAGGGAATTCTCTGGTGGTCAAGTGGTTAAGACTCGGCACTTTTCCTGCTGGGGAACTAAGATCCTGAAAGCCAGGGGCCATGGCCAAAAAATAAAAATAAATAAACACTAACTTCCATTCCTCCACCCTCCACTCCCAGTAATCTCTCCTGTGCCTCCATTTGTATTGTGATGTGAGATGACTGTGTTCTTTCTAACCCATGTGTGCAGGTGCTGAGCCCACCACCTCGGAGTTCACGGTCCTCATGCACGGGCCCAAGCTGAAGACCATCGAGGGTATTGTCATGGCTGCTGACAGCGCCCGGTCCTTCTCGCCCCTCGAGAAGTTTGGCCAGAATTTCCTGGAGAAGCTGTCGGCATTGAGGTTCCCCACAAACTTCTGGAGCGGGTCACATTTGTGGATACACCAGGCATCATTGAGAACCGCAAGCAGCAAGAAAGAGGTAATCCAACACTCATTTCTGAACAGCATGAGCTCTGTCTTAGGAAACTGTTTAAGACAGGGGATGGTAGGCAGACCAGAGGAGACCAGTATTGTCCAAGGCTCTGGGATGCATTCTTTGCTTCCAGCCCTTTCTTTGTCATCACTGTGGTGCCTCCTAGGTGTGAATACCTGATCCTTTTACTTCCCTGAAGAATGGTCTGGTTTGGAGGCCGTCAGCATCTTCTCGGGGAGGAGGGCTGGCCTTCTTGCCAGGAGCTCCTCCGGGTCCCTGCTGTGTCTTTGAGATGCTCAAGCTGTCCAGGTGATCAAGGGCCTGGACTGATTGGATCCCTGTCCCCGTGCACTTGACCTCTGGTTAACCTGGGTCTGGGTTAAACTTGACCTTCAATTCGTCCTGGTCCCAAAATCTGCTTTGCCAGACCTGCTTCAACACAATCCTGTCTCAGACTTTCCAAAGCCCCGCTTGCCTTCAGGTGGCAGGGGAGTGCCACTGAATGTCACTGTGACGCAGAGCCATCTGCAGAGATGAGTCATAATGGGGCGTTTGTCAGAATATATGAACAGATGGTAGATCTCAGTTTATGGTTATAACTCTCATTTTGTTATAACCAGATCCTGTTTTATAGCTAATAATAATATTATTGCTAATAATTATAGTAATAAACTAACCTTATTGCACTCTTCTAACTCACTGGATAATTTCCGTGTGTTATTGGTTGATCATTGTAGAAACATTTCAAGACAGGTATCCCTACTCTTCCTATTTTGGAAATAAATTAAAGGAATTAGGATGTATTGAGCACCTGCCCTGTGACTGGATGGCAGTTTTAGTTCAGTGCTTTCCTGTGTTTCTAGCAACATCGTAATCTTAATATCACCTTAAGTGGTATTGTTCTTTTTGTCATTTTTCAACTAAAATGGTAAGGCTTAAAGCATATAATTTTCAGTTGGTCAGTGATGGAGACCAAATTCTAGTCTAGGTCTCGATGGTAGGTCCACATTTATTTCCCCTAAGTGATGCCCCCTCTCTGTTATTCCTTCTAATTCCCTGACTTATTTCCTTTAACATCTTTGCCACTGCCCCAGATCTTTTCAAGCAGTGAGAAAATCTCCATTTGGCAGAAATGTTTTGTTTTCCTGGAGCCTTGAATTCCATTGTGGATTAAAACAAAGATCAGGCCGGTTTTTGTTTTTTTTTTTGGCTATACCACACAGCTTGTAGGATCTTAGTTTCCCAACCAGGGATTGAACCTGAGGCCTCAGCCCTGAAAGTGTGGAGTCCTAACCACTGGACCGCCAGGACATTTCCCTAGGCCATTCTTGATTGAGGGTTGACAAGGAGCAGGAGATGTGTAATGAATTCTTTAAAAGTCTTCAGAAACCCAGAAAATCCCTGACGTTCTTAGTCCCTTCAAAGCCACAGAATGGTCTGGTTCTGGAAGGAGGGGCAGGCAGCCTGGGGTGGGTGGGGTCTGCCCAGCCTGACTTCTCGCTCCCTCTCCCCAAGGCTACCCCTTCAACGACGTGTGCCAGTGGTTCATCGACAGAGCAGACCTCATCTTCGTCGTCTTCGACCCCACCAAGCTGGACGTGGGTCTGGAGCTGGAGATGCTCTTCCGCCAGCTGAAGGGGCGCGAGTCCCAGATAAGGATCATCCTGAACAAGGCCGACAACCTGGCCACGCAGATGCTCATGAGGGTCTACGGGGCCCTCTTCTGGAGCCTGGCCCCGCTCATCAATGTCACAGAGCCTCCGCGGGTGTACGTCAGCTCCTTCTGGCCCTACGACTACAAGCCTGACACCTACCGGGACCTGTTTCTCAGGGAAGAGATCTCCCTCCTGGAGGACCTGAACCAGGTGATTGAGAACAGGCTGGAGAACAAGATTGCCTTCATCCGCCAGCACGCCATCCGGGTCCGCATTCATGCCCTCCTGGTGGACCGCTACCTGCAACGTACAAGGAGAAGATGACCTTCTTCAGTGACGGGGAGCTGGTCTTTAAGGACATCGTGGAAGACCCTGATAAATTCTACATCTTCAAGACCATCCTGGCCAAGACCAACGTCAGCAAGTTTGACCTTCCCCACCGTGAAGCCTACAAGGACTTCTTTGGGATCAACCCCATCTCCAGTTTCAAGCTCCTGTCCCAGCAGTGCTCCTACATGGGAGGCTGTTTTCTGGATAAGATCGAGCGGGCCATCACCCAGGAGCTCCCCAGCCTCCTGGGCAGCCTCGGGCTGGGGAAGAACCCAGGTGCTCTCAACTGTGACAAGACAGGGTGTGGCGAGACCCCAAAGAACCGTTATAAGAAACCCTAGGTGGCCGCGTTGCCATTCTCGGGCTCCCGTCGTCGTCGGTGAATGAGCTTGTGTCCTGACTGTCCGAGAAGTCCTGGTTTATTAACCCTTTGAGCCACACTGGCAGGAACCATTGTGCATTGGAGATGGGAGTTAATTGAGGCCAGTGGTGGGGGGAAGGGGTGGGTCGGGGGGGGGAGTGGAAACTGTGAATTAGGGCCTGCTTATCTTGTTGCTTCAAGTAGGGGCCTGACTGAGGCATGTCAGGCCACACCTGCTTTTCCTGGGTCCCCTCTCTGCAGTGGGGCGGCAGGGGGGACAGAGAGCAGCTAAACTCTAGTGTAAACTGAATTAATGAGCGTCACACAGGCTGAAAGCAGCTGAAGTTCCTTTTTCCTCGATCAGCTGAGAGGCTAGAGAAGACTTGAGTTCTGCAGGGCTGCCTGCTCCGTGCACGCAGCTGCCTCCCACACAGTCTTCTGTCTGTCCCCAGCCCTCACCTGCCTCCTGAGCTTGGGTTGGCTTCACAGGAGACGGTCTCTTCGGTCTGAATCAACCTGGGTGTTGAGCCTACCCCCGGGCCCTCTGCCCTATTTCTGCAAGGGGCAGGGAACGGTTTGGAATACCAGGACGCTGAGAGAGAACAAGCGCTCCCCAGGCCAGTTCTCTGGCACCTTTAAGCCAGCCGGAAGCTCGGTCCCTTTCTCGGCCCCAGGAGGAGGGTGACTGTTCCATGTGTTCCAGTCATTTCCTTGTTGGCAGTGACTTCAGTGAGAGTCCCGGCAGGGCTCAGAGGGTTAATCGGTTTGCAGTGTGTCTTTGTCTATTGCATGTCTTGGAAAACTCAGACCCCAAAGGCTTTGGGTTTCAGAGGGGACAGTGGAGAGTTTGCTCCTGCTGTTGCCACAGCTTCTCAGTGGAGACACTCGGCACAGGAGTAGTTCCTTCCTGGTTTTCATCACACAGCTTTTCCTTTCGCTTCTCCATTCCCTGATGCGTCAACACTCGAAACTCGGCGTAATTTCTGGGGAGTCAGAAGCAGCACCAGCGACTTGGTGCCGCTGGCAACCCAAGCTTGACTGTCAGTTTCCCACCTGAACTTGATGCTGATGCCCACCGAGCGCATAGCAGGGGTGCCTGGCCTTCCAGTACCAATGAGTGTGAATGTGTGTGTGTTACATTGTCCAAGAGAGATTAGGGAGATGACAGATGCCCGAGGGTACAAAGGGGGAGCAAGCGGTGAGAGTCCTGCCTGCCTGGCGCGCCCCCTCAGAGGGCAGGAGCGGACGGAGGGACGGGGCATGGAAGGGACATGCCCCCTCAGAGGACAGGAGTGGATGGAGGGACGGCGCATGGAGGGGACAAGCCTTTTGATGGAAGACGGGTTGGTGACGAGTCTAAGTCTAGGGGACCTGGCCTCGCTGCCCCTTCCCCCCCAACCCAGGGCCTCCTTCTGCCTGTCCTGGGAGTGAGCTGTCTTGGGGAACTTTCCCAAGAGGCCCCGCTGGCACCAGAGAGTCCCCCAGACTCAAGGGAAAGTTGAGACAAAGGCAGAGGGAGAAGTGGCCTGAGGGTCAGGCAGAGGAAGCAAACGGGCACACTGGTGGCCACATTAGGCTCACACAGAGATCTGCAGTCTAGAATTCCTTGAGTTTCTTGGAATTATCAGCAGTCTGGCACATGCTGCCTCAGAGGCTGCTCTTCTGGCTCCTTTGGAGGATCTAGGACCTCCCACAAGAAGACAAGAGGCTCCTCCACCTCCAGGACATGTTTCTAAGGACAGAGTCAACCAGAGAAGACAAGTCTGCAGGGACATCCGAGGAACCTGGTGACCAGCACCCGGGTAGCTGCCTCCTTCTCGTTCAAAACCATCCCTGGCCTCATCTCTCCATCCTTTACGCTCTCAAGGGGCTGCCCTCACACCTTGCTCCTTAATGCCCGTTCGCCCCCTCGGCTACTTTGGGCATTTCTGTTTTCCCAGTGCAGAAGGGGAAGAAAAAGTGCAGAACTGGGCATTGTCGTAGCTGCCGAGGTCAGCACTGCTTTGGGAGCAGCAGCTGGAATGAGATGAACACAGTCATATGGTATTTCTATTTCTGGGGGTGCGTGTGACATCATCAGTGATCTTTCCCCCCTTTTCTTTTCTCCGTTCAGCTTCCTTTTCTTACTCCTTCTGTTCCGCTGTTCACCCCTTGACTTCCCTTCTCTCTAACTTCCCGCAGGCTTGTCTGCCAGCCGGGGCTTGAGCACTACTTGGTGCCCTGCTCTGTGGAGGTGGATTTCGAGCAGAATTCTGACTCTTTGGGTGGGGGTGGGGGATCGTGGAGAACTGGGTGGGGAGTCAGGAATCCCCTAGGAGGAGTATCTGTGAATGTTTGTGCCTGAACAGTTGCTGTTTCTCTCTAAAGCGGAATCTTTCCAATGCTCTTTCCGTTTTGAGTTCATCAGGGAGAAACTCTCAATAAAGTTCCCATCTCTCTAACACCTTGTACTGTCTCAGTGCCTCCAACCTGTGTAATCTCTCTCTCTCTTTTTTAAAATTTTTAAAGAATTTTGGCTGTACCCTGTGGCACATGAGTTATCAGTTCCCTGATCAGGGATCGAACGCACACCCTCTGCATTGGAAGGCAGACTCTTAACCACTGGTCCGTCCCCAGTGTAAACTCTTTCTTCCTTTTATCCAGTAGAAGGGATTCCCAGGTGGTCTAGTGGTAAAGAACCGCCTGCCAATGCAGGAGACATAAGAGAACTGGGTTGGATCTCAGGGTCAGGAAGATCCCTTGGAGAAGGGCATGGCAATCCACTCCAGCAGTCTTGCCTGGAGAATCCCCATGAATGGAGGAGTCTGGTGGGCTACAGTCCATTGGTTTGCAGAGTGGGACACGACGGAAGCAACTTAGCAAGCATGCGTGGACATACTGATTTTAAGGAAGACAAATCTTTTTTAAGAGCATTTTTCGGTTCATAGCAAAACTGAGAGGAAGGCAGAGGTTTCTCACATGCCCCCTCCCCACAAGGCTTGCCCATTTTCTACACCCCCCTAGACAGTACATTTGTTAAAACTGACGATCCTCATTGACACATCATAGTCACCGAGCTCTGAATCTGCTTATGGGGCAAGCAAATGGGCACTGAAGTCCCTTTTATAAGGATTAGCCAGAGCAACCTCACGGTCACGTTTAGGAAAAAGTACTGAATAAATTTGGGGTAACCATGGGACTGTACTGATATCCAAGGTGGAGCTAAGACCATCTTGAAGTCTGCAGTCAGGATGATAGGAAAATCAGAAGGGTGAAATACAGAAAGCAACATCAAGGATCATTCTAAACACAGCCGGATGACATGAGGGACACCGTGAATGGAGGGGGTGTCTACAGCTGTGTGTATGCCTCCCTGAATATTTGGGGGTTACAGGTATGTGTAAGGGACACGCAAACACTTGTGTGTAGTCTATGTGTGGGTGTAGCGGCTCAGCAGATGCACAAGTGGGTCTGGGGTGGTGAAGTAATTGTATGAACAGTGTGAGGATTTCAGATCACGGGAGCATGTGTGCAGGCAGATGTGTGTGTGTTGGGGGGTTGAACTGGGTGCCTAACCCAGGGTGGAGAACCAGGAAGATCTGGCCCAAGGAGGACATTGCAACTGTCCTCAAGCTTTACATGTGTATTCCAAACTCTGAGCCTAGAGACAACATTTCAAGCCAACTTCTCTTTCTCTCTCTCTCTTTTTTTAAAAGCCAATTCTCTTTCTGTGACATAAGCTCAAGCTTTCCTAGCCCAGAGAAACTTGAATATTTCTTTAGAAGATCATAAAAACAATAAAAAAGAAGCCTAAGAGAAACAGAAAAATGAGAGTAGAGCAATGCAGCAGAGGAGGATTGAACAGGTTCTGAAGGAATCCCTTGCGCCAACTTCTTATCTGAAGCATGCAAAAATGACACACATAAATGAACATATTCTGTGTCTGTCTACACTGTGGAACCTTTCTCTGGTTTACCGTAATGTCAGTGGGGAAGGGAAACAACTTCTAGAGCACTCGTTGTGCCAGGAACAGGGCTATAGACCTACAGACATTACCACTCTTACTGCCTTAATTTTAACAGCTGTGTGCCACACCACATTGAGTGCTTTATGTGTTTCCTTTTTTCCCCTTTTCTTTTTTTTGAGGGGGCTGCATTGTGTGGAATTGAGGGGATCTTGGTTCCCCAAGCCACGGCAATGAAAGCACTGAGTCCTAAGCACTGGACTGCCAGGGAAATCCCTGCTTCATTTCATGTAATCTTCAAAATAACCCCAAGGGAAAGGAGCCATCCGACACAGACAAGAGCACAGGCTCTGGAGTCAGCGCTTGGGATCTATCCTGGGCTCCACCACGTACTAACAGCACCCGTAGGCAAATGTCTTAACTTTGTGCTTCAGTTTCCTTACCCATAAAATGGAGATGTTAATTGTTCTTCTCTCATGGGGTTGTTGAGAGGATTAAATGACTTAATGCAACATGCTTAAAATAATACAGAGCCCACAGGAAGTATTCAGTACATGTTATTACTATTATTAATCATACTTTACTGAGGAGGAGACTGATGGTCAGAGTGATTGGGATGATGGAATGTGTATTTGGGAGGCCGGAATTCTTCTGAAGTCTGATTCACCCTACAGGTCATGCTAGGTTACTTGCCCAGGGGTCACATTTGGTGATACTTCTTTCTGATCCCTTTCCCTCCTCTTCATAAACTGTCTAAAATGTTTGGTCAGTACCTTGAAGCTGTAAGTAATAAAACCTATCATTAGAAAATTATTGAGGATTATTTCCTGAACAACAACAAAATATTATAAGAAAAAAAAATCACACCCTTAATTCCATTTCAGTTTGATCTCTACCGTGATCATCTTGTAAAGTATTAATAGATTGGGCAGGTAACCTTAAATTCAAATCCAGCCTGGGGAAACTGCATATCCAGAGAAGTTAGGTCCAAATTCACCCCATTAAAACCTGACAAACCAGACTAAAAGGCAATTTTCTACCCATCCCACTATTCTTTCGACTATATTCTATCATACTGACTTGTGCTAATCTGGAGCCTAGGCCAAGTTGTGATAGTACATTTTTCTGATACACTGAAGAGTGATTTTGTATTTGTGAAGACTGCAAAAAAATTTGTTGGTTCTATTTCCATTTTCTCCAAACTTCTGGATTTTTCTCCCACCACAACTTCAAAAGCCTTGGAATTCTCACATATTTATTCCGGCATATTCTCTGCCCTGGGGGAACCAACAGTTCAATTAGGGAAAGAGTCATGGAACCCGAGTGACCACAGAAGTCCTCTGGGATGAAGTGACCACATTTTCTAAATCATGAGGACACATGGTCTGGCAGAGGATTTTTTTTTTTTTCATTTGAAAATGTAATTATTTGAAAAGTCTGACCAATGCATATTGACTGTGAAATTTATTTCAGCATTTAATAGATTCCATTTGTTGAGAATCTGTTTACATCATATCAGGACTCTCCTGAGAATACTGAGACAGCCAGGGGGTTATCGAGCTTGGGAAGGGAATTCTAGGTACATGTTGAGGGATGGCTGGGACTGGAAGGTCAGAGACCAGGAGGATGGATCCTGCTGGGAGATAAAAGGCCCAGACTCAGAAAGGAAGACATCTGTGTGTCCAGTGAGGAATCAAGGTGAGATGAGGTGATTTAGGGGAAACCAGCACTTTGCTGACAAAGGTCCATATAGTCAAAGTTACGGTTTTTCAGTACTCGTGTGCGGATATGAGTTGGCTGAGTCCGAAGAACTGATACTTTCAAATTGTGGTGCTGGAGAAGATTCTTGAGAGTCCTTTGGACAGCAAGGAGATCAAAACAGTCAATCCTAAAGGAAATCAACCCTGAATATTCATTGGAAGGACTGATGCGGAAGCTGAAGCTCCAATAATTTGGCCACCTGATGTGAAGAGCTGACTCATTGGGAAAGACCTTGATGCTGGGAAAGATGAAAGGCAGGACAAGAACGGGAGCAGCAGAGGATGACATGGCTAGATAGCATCACTGACTCTATGGACATGAGTTTGAGCAAACTCTGGGAGATAGTGAAGGACAGAGGAACCTGGTGTGCTGCTGTCCACGGGGTCCCCGAGTTGGACTTCACTTATCAACAACAACAAGGCAATTAAATGGAAGCCCAAGGAACCAGGGTTTGAGGTCCCTCCATTTCTGAATATTGAAGGCCATGAAGAAGAAGAAGTTCCTGCAGGCAGCAAACGGGCACTGCCTGGAGAGGCGAGCGCTTAGCATCCAGGAGCCTGCTTTGGCTACCCAGGATCCCTTGGGCAATGCCCTCTTCCCCCAGTGATTCATGGCCTGATGAGTGGGGGATACTGGCTCTCCGTCCTCCCTGTCCATGCCCCACTCCTAGGAGCTGAGAACCAGGTGCTGGAGCCTGGTAAGGAGGCGGCAGGAAGAGGCCCACCCCATCAGTCCTGCCCTAATCAGGAACCCCTGTCGGCCCCTGGACTCCTAACTAGTGCCTACACCCAAATCTGTGGCCCTTCTCTGGCTCCCCTGTGAGGTTTTGGTCACTCTAGCCCAGTTGACCAGGGCCAGTGGACAAGAGGACAGGAAGGCCTGCATGACGGGGCAGGACGACGACACAGGGTGCTCTTGGCTCCGGGGTCTCAGATCTATCATTCAGTGAGGTGGGCTCCTGATGGGGTCGGGGGCCACTTCTGGGGCGGGGACGTGTCTCCCGGACCAGCGACCTCCGCGTCTGGGAACCTCAGGGTCTGCGGCCTGAATCCTCATACCGGTCAGAGCGGTCCGAGGTCAGCGTCACGACTGGAGGGCCTCAGCCTTGGCCGGTTCATTCCCCATTTCCTTCCCTCAGCCTCCCCCGCTCCCCGCCACCTTTCAGGTGAAACCAGAGCCCGGGCAGAGCAATTCTGGACCGGGGTCATGAGGGTAGGGGAACGGGCGTCTGGTGTAACTTGCCCTGGTCCCTCAAGCCCGGCTCTTAACGCGTAAATGGCTATCCCCGAGAGGCTCGTCACCCCGACTCTGAGGGGTACGGCAGGCGGCTGCGGCACCGGGACCCGTCGGAGCCTCGCCTGTGGGATCCCGACCCGAGCAAGCGCCTCCGCTCGTGCCCGCGGCCCTGCCCCGCCTCCTCCGGGGCCGCGCGCTCCCGAGACACGCGCCCGGGAGCGCGCATGCGCAGACGTGCGGCGGCGCTTCCTGGGAACGCGGGCTCGCTGGAGCCCGGGCGGCTGTGACTCAGCGCCTGAGGCGAGGAGGGCGGCGGGGTCCCCTCCCCGCGAGGCCGAGGAGCTTCACCTTCTCGGCTCTTGCCGCCCCCAAAGTTAAGGCCGCCCCGGGGCCGGGCTACGTTGCAAGCTCGCCGCCTCAGCCGGCTCCGTGCGCTGTCCGACCGTTGGAAGCCCTGAGGAGCTCGGAAGTTTTTAATTTGGGGCGGGGAAAGGTCTTGAACTTGCTCAGAGTTGTGGGGTGAAGCCACAGCTTTCTGGAGGCATTTGGGGAACGTGAAGAACGTCAGAGACAAATTGGTGCTGTCAGTTACTGTGTTGTGGTTTTTCACCTGCCGTCAGCCCTCAGGTAAAACAGGAACTGATAATTTTAGGACTTTATCGCACCTCCCTCAGCCCTCCAGAAATTCAGAAAAGCTGGAGTTCACGCTGCCCTCTCCTCTTGTCTTTAGGACAGAAACCAGCCTTATCTGGCTCACTTTACCCTCCTTCTGGATGACCGAGGGCGGGAAAGCACTTAGAACAAGTGAAAGTTCAGATTCGGGGCCGGCGAGGGTGGGGCGAGGGGGGGGTGCTGTGACTCAGCGCCTGAGGCGAGGAGGGCGGCGGGGTCCCCTCCCCGCGAGGCCGAGGAGCTTCACCTTCTCGGCTCTTGCCGCCCCCAAAGTTAAGGCCGCCCCGGGGCCGGGCTACGTTGCAAGCTCGCCGCCTCAGCCGGCTCCGTGCGCTGTCCGACCGTTGGAAGCCCTGAGGAGCTCGGAAGTTTTTAATTTGGGGCGGGGAAAGGTCTTGAACTTGCTCAGAGTTGTGGGGTGAAGCCACAGCTTTCTGGAGGCATTTGGGGAACGTGAAGAACGTCAGAGACAAATTGGTGCTGTCAGTTACTGTGTTGTGGTTTTTCACCTGCCTCAGCCCTCAGGTAAAACAGGAACTGATAATTTTAGGACTTTATCGCACCTCCCTCAGCCCTCCAGAAATTCAGAAAAGCTGGAGTTCACGCTGCCCTCTCCTCTTGTCTTTAGGACAGAAACCAGCCTTATCTGGCTCACTTTACCCTCCTTCTGGATGACCGAGGGCGGGAAAGCACTTAGAACAAGTGAAAGTTCAGATTCGGGGCCGGCGAGGGTGGGGCGAGGGGGGGGGGTGATGGTTTAGATTCTTCTGTCTTAGATGGTTTAGATCAACAGGGTGATGGTTTAGATTCTTCTGTCTTAGATGCCAACTGTAAGATGCCCTCCTACCCTGCTGCAGCCCCGGGGAGTGGGGCATCAACAGACCGGGCTTTCCTGCTTGGACCCCTGGGCCATTAGAACTTGGGAAGGGGCGTTGGTGGCTAAAGCAGGGTTGGTGGCTGGCTATTGAAAGATAAAAGAATTTATTTTAATTCCCTGAGTTTTCTTGGCAATTGCTTTGGGGGTGGGGGAGATCCTCTGGGCATCTGGTAATCTGGTGGCCTGAGAGAACAAGGACACAGAACGTCCTTAAAAAGAGTGAAGCAATTCCTGGGGAAGGATGAGATGGTGTAGGCCTGGCAACCTCACCTGCCTTCTGACTGAGGCAGCTCTCCTTTATATGAATCCCTGTCCTGGGCTTAAGTTATAGAACCCACTGTGTGTGTTAGTTTGTGTGTATGTGGGGATGGGGTTGTAGGACAAAAGAGCTGTTCTTTTTACAGATGTGGAAGCTAAAGCCTTGGAAAGGAGAGCCTGGCTCAGGGTCACGGAGCCAGCGAGGAGGAGACATGAGACTCAAATCCAGGCCTCTTGATCCCCAGGCCTGTTCTGTGTTCTCCTGCACCTTGGATGTCAGGGGTCCCTGAAAACAGATGGCATGTATCAGCTGGGTAATTTGACACAAGGTATAGGGAAACGGCTATGGAGTGTGAAATATTCTGGGGGTAGTCACAGTGGGATTTTAACCACCTCTGCGCCAGAGGTAAGGAGGCTGTGTGGAAGGTCATTTTCCTAGAGCTGAGACTTTGCGTCAAGGGGCTCAGGAAGGGAGCTGGGGAAATAAAAGCCTTGTCTTCAATTTCTCCCTCCCTTAATCTCGCTCCCCATGGACCAAACCATTGAGAAGTCAAGGGGCAAGAGAGTCTTGACTAGTCCATTCTAGGGCACTGCACAGGGTGGAAAAGGGTGTAGAGTGTATCTGGGAGGTGGGAGGGGCGAAAGAAAGATAGCCAGCGTAACATGCAATCTTGCTTCTACCAGTATAAGAATAGTTTGCATTTCTGGAGCACTTATTCTATGCCAAGTATGTTCACTATCTCATTGCATCATCCTGTCAGCCCATTTTCTCCATTTGACAGATAAGGAAACTGACTAGTGAATCAGCAAGAGGAATGGAGGTATGGACAACTGAGCTGACATTTGCCTCTCTGGGATCTTGTGTATGATAGTTCCTCTGTGGATGTTTGCGGGGTGAAAGAATGAAAGAGGAGCACATAAGAGGCCAGATTCTTGGAAGAATTGCCCCAAAGATCCATAGCTGTGCCTCTTCTCTGCAGGACAGGGGGATTGGTGTCAGTGTCTCTCCTGCTGCTTTGTGATAAGCCAGGTTATTCAGGTTAAAAGAGTAGGTATATAGATCTGAAAAAAAAAAAACCAACAAAAAAACCTTGGACATTTTGCTGTTCCTGTAGAGGATAGTGTTGGAGTTAAAAGCATTTCTCTTTCTGCAGCCATCGTTCCCTGTCCCCTGATTTCTGGTTCCCCCCATAGTCTGGGCAGGAGCCCAGGTGCTGCCTCTCATCCCTGCTCAACTCCTACACTCCACCCACAAGCTCCATTCTGCTAATTGCATCCCTGTGCCACTCCTGGAACACAGTGTTGTTGGGGGACAAACCAAAGACCAATGTGATGGGGAGTATTTTTCCAGCACCCCTAAAGTGGCCTGCCATGGAGCAGAACCTCAACTCAGAAGCTTTGGGTTCTTTCCTCCAGGCACTTCTCCTTCACCACCCCCCACCCCCACTTCAGAATCCTCTTTTATTGGCCTCTTCCTTCCTCAAGGGTTCCCCAAAGTCTTTCATTTGTTCATCGTCCCAGCACCTCAGATGTGGAGATGGAACCTGACATTCAGTGGTCACGTGCCATGTGCCCGATGCTGCCAGATGCTCTTAGCTACAATCTCATTTCATTTCTTAGTGATCCACTCAGTAGAAAGTTTCAGGGAGGGACCTTGCAGAAAAGCAAGATTCTGGTTAGGTAACGTGTTCAAGATCACACAGCTCTTTTTTTTTTTTTTTAAGGTTTTTTTTTTTTATTGTAAGTCACATAAAACACTGTTTTAACCATATTTAACTGTACAATTCAATGACATAACTATATTTACATTGTTGTGCAGCTCTTAGCATTAGCCCTCTCCCGTAGTTTCACCTTCCTAAACTGAAACTCTGTCCCCATTAAACACTAACTCTCCATCCCCCACTGTCGCCCCTGGGCATGGCATCTACCAGTGTACTTTCTGACTCTGAATTTGATTATTCTATGTATCTCGTACAAGTGAAATAAGCAGTAGTTGTCTGTATCTACTGTATGTTGGAGTACATTTTAAAGGTTAACTTAGTATGTTCTACAAGCATGTTATACCTTTTTTTTTTTTTACTCCGTGTGCTTTGCAATAGATTCTCATTAATTATACAAAAGACCCTGATGCTGGGAAAGATTGAGGGCAAAAGGAGAAGTGGGTGATAGAGGATGAGATGACTGGATGGCATCACTGACTCAAGGGACATGAATTTGAGCAAACTCCAGAAGATAGTGAAGGACAGGGAAGCCTGGCGTACTGCAGTCCCTGAGGTTGCAAAGAGTCAGACACAACTTAGGGACTTAACAATACCATAGGAGGGGGTTTCCCAGGTGGCGCTAGTGGTTAAGAACTCACCTGCCAATGCAGGAACATAATTGCTGGTTCGATCTTTAAGTGGGGAGGATGCCCTGGAGGAGGGCACAGCAACCCGCTCCAGCATCTTGCCTGGAGAATCCCCATGGACAGGAGCCTGGCAGGTTACAGTCCATGGGGTCACAAAAAGACACAGCTGAAGCGGCTGATTACACACACATACATACTAGGAGCATACAGCTGTTAAGGCAGAGGGACTCGGTAGCTACAGTCCATAGACTTGCAAAGAGTCAGACATGACTGAAGTGACTTAGCACACATGTATGCATGGTCCGTGGATCCTCCCCTAGTCCTGTGCTGTTGATGTCCATGTGGAGGGCACTCCAACTTCTGAGTGGCAAGTTCCCTGTTATCTAGAGCCCAGCTCAGGCACCACTTCCTTCAAACTCACCTCCAGATTCCCAAACTCAGCTTGGTGAGCCTCCCCTGGAAGACATTACATTACTTCTGTCTGTATGAATGTGAAGATGCAACTTACTTTCTTTGCTGGGGACAGGGATTATGTTGCAGTAGGATTTGAATTTTCAGTTCCTAATAGAGGGACTTATACGCAGTAAACCAGCAGTGAATGAGTGCATCTGGGGAGCTCTTTTTCCTCCTTTAAAAAAAAATTTTTTTTGGCCATGTGGGGCATGTGAAATCTTAGTTCTTCAACCCGAACCCTCTGCATTGGAAGTACAGAGTCTTAACCACTGGATTGCCGAGGAAGTCCACATCTGGGGAGCTTTTTGTGGTGAAAAGAGTTAAGTGAAGCTTCATCTCTCAACTTTACATGCTCACTTTGCTCGAAACAAGATTCAGCTCTAAAACAAACATCCTGGTTGTGTTTGAGGGCTGGGTGGTGGAGGATGTTTTTCTCAAGGATCTTAATTCTCCAACCAGGGATCAAACTCGTGCCCTGTGCCCTGTAAATTATGCAAAGTGAAACTCGCTCAGTCATGTCTGACTCTTTGTGACCTCATGGACTATACAGTCCTAGACTTCTTCAGGCCAGAATACTGGAGTGGGTAGCCTTTCCCTTCTCCAGGGGATGTGCCCAATCCAGGGATCGAATCCAGGTCTCCCACATTGCAGGCAGATTCTTTACCAGTGAGCCACAAGGGAAGCAGTTTAAGTGAAGATTCTTAACCACTGGACTGCCAAGGAAGTCCCTTAGGGAAGCTTTGAATTAATTTGGGGAAATGAAGACACACCAATGAGAGCAGGCAGTGGAGAACAGGCTGCTTAGGTGAAAGGCCATCCACATCTGTCTCTCCAGATGGATGGTGACCTGTGTCCCTTGACCTTTATCAGGGGCTGCAGCTTTTCTGGGGAGATCCCATATGCATCCTGAGTCCCTATATAGATTGGCTCCTTTGGGTAGAGGTCATCACTCCTGCTTTCATCACCAGGGGTGGGGGGACCTTGGCCACAATGGCAGCCGTCCCTCCTTGGTTCAGAGTCAGCTCAGAGCACCCATTTCCTGTACCACCAAAGACAGGCAGATGCTGGAGCCCTTGAGCAGAGAACGAGTGTGGGCTGCGATGACTCGCCTGCTCTGCCACCGCCTCCAGCTCGATTCAGAGCCCCACGGCAGCATGACAGTTCCCCAGGATGGGCACGGAGACTCTCCTTACAGATGGCAGCTTGGGCTCCTGCTTCTGCCAATGTCTGTTGCTGCCCCAGGGTTTCTAAGTCCAGATCAGTGAGGAGCATCCAACTGGATGGGCACGGAAAATGGAAGAGGCAGCCTAGGAGGAGACCCCTGATCTGGACATCAGACAACCTAGATTTTTAACTGGGCTCTGCCAGGAGCTCACTGTGTGTTTATAAAGGGAAGGGGTTCATTCTGTATAAATGAACACTTTTTTTGACCACTTACTACAGATACATCAGGAATACACCTTTAGACACAGAAGTGCATGCAGAACACCAGCCGAGACCAGACAGGAGTACCTGTTCAGCGGAAAAGAATATATAGAACCATGCAAAACTCAGTGGGATGACAGAACTTGGGGGGGAAAACAGGAGTGTTAATAGGACGCTGGCTAGCCACTGGTGTGCTAGGAAGCAGGGGTGTGAGAAGTCAAAACCCATCCCCACTCCTATGGTCTGAGTCTCCGTAAATAGTACAATCAGGGTCAGAAAGGCTATGCAGAAGCATATATATGTATGTTTTTCCCAACTTTATTTTTAAAAATGAATTAATTATGGCTGCACTGGGTCTTCATTGCTGCATGCAGGCTTTCTCTAGTTGTGGTATGAGAGCTTCTTATTGTGGTGTCTTTTCTTATTGTGGGGCATGGATTATAGGGTACATGGGCTTGAGTAGTTGTGGTTCCAGGGCTCTAAAACACAGGCTCAGTAGTTGTGGTACACAGGCTTAGTTGCCCTGCTGCATGTGGGATCTCCCCAGATCAGAGATTGAATCTGTGTCCCCTGCACTGGCAAATGGATTCTTAACCATTGGACAACCAGGGAAGTCTGCAGAGGTATTTTTGGAACATAGAAGATCAACTAACTCATCCTTCCTTGGAAAAGTGAGGGAGGATTTAACTGAGGAGGTAGCACCTGGGCTGGACCTTGACATTTCAGTTCTCCTGGCAGATGGGAGTAAATTTATTGGATCTTTGGAGACTGTTGTGCAGTGTTTTGTCAGTAGAATGAGGTCAGTGGGATGTGGAAAGGCATAGGGTAAAGACAGAATATTGTATGTGAAGGTCTACCTGAGTCGGGAAGATCCCCTTTAGGAGGGCATGGCAACCCACTCCAGTATTCTTGCCTGGAGAATCTCATGGATAGAGGAGCCTAGTGGGCTACAGTTCATGGGGTCGCAAAGAGTCGAACACAACTGAAGCAACTTAGCACTACCTGTGTTTAACAGAGAGGGGCCGTTTTAGGCCATATGGACTTTGGACTCTAACCTGAAGGTTGAGGAGCAACTTGAATGGACTGTTGCAGAAAGACTACAACTTGGAGGATGGATTGGAAGCATCAAAGATGAAGATTGACGCTGAATGGAAGTGGCTACTACTCTGACAGGAAGGAATGTTTGAGGACCTCAACTGTGGGATCAGAGAAGGGGGTCAGACTAGATAATCCCTAAACCACCAAGGACTTTGGTCTTTTTTGCCCCTTTTGTGCCCACCCTGTTCTATTTGGTCTCCTTGATGGACCATCTCCCTGAGGGGATGGAGTAGCTCATGATCTGTCTCCCTGCCAGGGGGACTTGTTTGAATTTTGACCCTATCTGATGGCCCTGTTTGTCATTCTTGTCCACCCAACACTTCAGAGGAGACTACCTCATAGAAAGCTGTATTCTGCTTTGGGGTCTCTTCCACCCCCACCCCCATGGGGCCCCAATTCAGCTCTCCCCTCTGGCCTCGAACCCTGGGGCCCCTAGACTGGCAGTGGCAACCCTACCATCCTTCCTGTTACTCTTCCCAAGAGGAAGGAGAAGACCCCATGTCTCCTTGGAAGATGTTGACAGGCAGGAACTAGAAAAACAGATTAGGGGAAACTTGGGACCTTGGTCTGAGAGAACAGAAGGTGAAATACTGGAAATGTAGGGCTGTCCCACAGAATGATCCAAGACCCTTGATTTAAATATGGCTCAATTTTATAAAAGGCAAACCTAAAACCAGAAGTACATGTCTACTCTTAATCCCTTGACTGTTGTCCCAGATGAGGGATGCTCTCCTCATCTTTGAAACTGTCATCCTGTGATTCTTGGGCCTGTAAACTTCAGCAGGGGCTTCCCTATTGGCTCAGATGGTAAAGAAGTCACCTGCCAGTGCAGGAAAAACAGGTTTGATCCCTTGGTCAAAGCCCCTGGAGAAGGAAACGGTAACCCACTCCAGTATTCTTGCCTGAGAAATCCCATGGACAGAGGAGCCTGGTGGGCTACAGTCTATGTGGTCACAAAACAGGACATGACTGAGCGACTAAACAAGATTTCAACAACAGAGGTTTTGAGTACCTACTTGCTCTGTGCCCAGCTTCACGATGGCAGGGATAGGATACAGACACTCTGTGGCCATGTTCACAAGGAATCAGGAGACTGGTGTTTTAATCTAGTTGGGAAAGCAAACCAGACATAGAGGACAGAAAAGCTGAGTGGTTAAGAGGGCAGTTAAGATCAGGTGGGACATGACAGACACCTTAGGACCTGAGAAGAGAGGAGCAGGTGCTCTGGGTCTCTTGGCTTCTCTCAAGCTGGGGCAAGATCCAGCCCAGATCTGGAGGCTTGACTGAGCTGGATGGCCCCTAGCCTCAGGGTGGCATGGGGGCTGAGCAGACTTCACACTGTTCTCACATGGGGCTCCATCCCTGTTTCCCAAACGTTCACGCTCTTTCTGCTATAACTGTATGACTTACCTGAAATCTTTTAGTACCTTCATGGAAAAAAGTTGCCTAGTGACCTTTCCTGGTGGTCCAGTGGTTCAGAATCTGTCTTGCAATGCAAAGGGCACCAGTTTGATCCCGATTGCACACGCTGCAGAGCAGTTAAGCCTCCTGCGCCACAACTACTGAAGCCCACATGCCTAGAGCCTGAGCACCACAATGAAGAGTAACCTCCACTCGCCACAACTAGAGAAAGCTCGAGTGCAGCAACAAAGACCCAGCGCAGCCCCCCCCCCCAAAAAAAAAGGTCTTAAAAGTTGTCTAGTAACATAAATTGCTTCTGCATCAGTTCCACAAACAAAACAAGGACTTAAAACATCCAAACTGTTCACAGACAAAGCCCTGTTGGAAAGCAAGCTTGTGATTGAAGTGCCATCTTTGGCAGGATCAGAGCTGAGCCAGGCACTTATAAGAGATTGGTGAACATTAGCTTGGTTCCTAATGCTGCAAGCAGAAAAGTGCTATTTCTTCTGCAGTGAAAGACTTGATGATTTCTCGAGTACATCTGTGGAGTCATTCCAGTGTTAGAGGGATCCATCTTCAGGCCAAGTAAATAGATGATCTGAGTTGGATGGGTGAAGATGGACTTCCCACATCTCAGCTTCCTGAGCCTTCAGTAGAGACACAGGCATTGCACTTGTCTAACATCCCAGATACTCAACATCCCGCCTTGGTCACTAGCAGCTACAACATGCTGCTGGTTGGGATGTCTATTGATAAACACAGTGGAGTGGCACTCCGTCACCAGGCAGTGACCCATACCCACCTGCTTCTCCACTGTGGGTCCAGATTCTCACTCACCCATCAAGGTCCAGCCCAAAGGCTGCTTTCTTTTTAGGAATACACTTTTCTTCCACCAGTCGGAATTGTCCCTGATTCTCCACAGCCCTTTACTTATAACTGTGTTGTGACATTTATTCCATCTCGTTATGCATTCATGAATGTCATGTATCTCGTCAGGTATTTGTGTTTTCTTCAGTTCCGCTAGACTGTGAGCATCTCGTTAGCAGGGAATATGTCTGGTTCATTTCTCTAACATCAGGGCCTAGTCTAGAGTGAAGCCCTGCTCAAAAACAGCTGTTAAATGGACAAACAGCAGCTTGACAGATAACATTCTCCCTTGTTTACCAGTTATATAAAATCAGTTGTGTAAAAGTAATCCTAAAACCAAAGGAGATAACTGAAGGACAGGGAAGCCTGGCATGCTGCAGTCCATGGGGCCGCAGAGTTGGGCCTGTCTTAGCGGCTGAACAATAGCAACAATCCTAAAACCAGAAGGGGGAGGTGCCTGCTTCTGGGGCAACTTCTGGCAGAGGAACAGTGAAATGAAAGGTGTCCCGGTGGTTAGGATGTGATGCTTCCACTTAGTCCTCGATTTGGAACTAAGATCCTGCAAACCATGTGGCATAGCCAAAAATACAAATAAAAAAGAAAGGTCACTATAATTTGGACTTGTATGGACACACAAGAGAAGGGTGTCCAATTGTCTCTTGGTCCTGACGCTCAGGACCAAAGGGACAGAAGTAGGGTATGTGTGCTAAGAATGCCCTTGATTAGGTTATGGAAAGAGTTTGGGAATCAGAAGAGTTAGGGGTTGATTCTGAGCCAGGATTCTTAAAATCAATCAGTGTGTTCGTTGCTCAGTCGTGTCTGAGGATTCTTTACCGTCTGAGTCACCACTGTACTTGCTTTATTAACCTTATGGGATTGTTCTTTGAACCAAATGAGATAAGAAATATGTGAGTTCCTTGAAAGCTCTCAAGTTTTGGAGAGTTTTGATCGTTATTGGATTATCAGGCATCCTTGTATCTTCCTCTACTCTTGATCCTTACTTTTCTTCATTCTTTCAATAACAAAATTCTCAAAAGAGCAGCCACTAAGGCCAGCTGAGAAGAGCTCAGTTAGTCTCCCTCTGAGTTCCCATTTAGTCCCAAAGACTAGAGACAAGATGGTAGAAAGGGAATAAACATGGATTTTTGGCTTCTAAACTAGGTGACCTTGGGTGAATCACCTCAACTGTTGGAGCCTCGGTTTCCTCATCTGTGAAGTGGAGATGGTGGTTCATTGGTAAAGAATCTACCTGCAGTGCAGGAGATGCAGGTTCAGTCCCTGGGTTGGGAAGATCTCCTGGAGAAAGAAACGGCAACCCACTACAGTATTCGTTCCTGAAAAACCCCATGAACAAAGGAGTCTAGTGGGCTACAGTTAATGGGGTTGAAAAAGGACTTCAGGAGAAGGACATGGCAACCCACTCCAGTATTCCTGCCTGGAAAATCCCATGGCCAGAGGAGCCTGGTGGGCTACAGTCCATGGGGTCGCAAAAGACTAGGACACGGCTTAGCAGCTAAACCACCACCACTGTCATGTATGTTGGGGGTAAGTGTCTAGCGCCACAGTTCCATCTGATGTGGTTTCCACTTTGAAGATGTTTCCAATAGCTCCTTGTTTTGTGCACTTCCGTCCTCTAAAATTAAGTGGAATTAATATTGAAGGTGTAAATGTTGTAAGTATTCAATAAACCACTGTGGTTTTTTTTTTTTACAAAAAAAAAAAAAAAGAAAAAGGACTTCAGTTCAGTTCAGTTGCTCAGTCGTGTCCAACTCTTTGTGATCCCATGAATTGCAGCATGCCAGGCCTCCCTGTCCATCACCAGCTCCTGGAGTTCACTCAAACTCATGTCCATAGAGTCAGTGATGCCATCCAGCCATCTCATCCTCTGTTGTCTCCTTCTCTTCCTGCCCCCAATCCCTCCCAGCATCACAGTCTTTTCCAATGAGTCAGCTCTTCCCATGAGGTGGCCAAAGTATTGGAGTTTCAGCTTTAGCATCAGTCCTTCCAAGAACACCCCGGATGATCTCCTTTAGAATGGACTGGTTGGATCTCCTTGCAGTCCAAGGGACTCTCAAGAGTCTTCTCCAACACCATAGTTCAAAAGCATCAATTCTTTGGTGCTCAGCTTTCTTCACAGTCCAACTCTCACATCCATACATGACCACTGGAAAAACCATAGCCTTGACTAAATGGATCTTTGTTGACAAAGTAATGTCTCTGCTTTTCAATATGCTGTCTAGGTTGGTCATAACTTTCCTTCCAAGGAGTAAGCATCTTTTAATTTCATGGCTACAATCACCATCTGCACTGATTTTGGAGCCCCCCCAAATAAAGTCAGCCACTGTTTCCACGGTTTCCCCATCTGTTTGTCATGAAGTGATAGGACCAGATGCCATGATCTTCGTTTTCTGAATGTTGAGCTTTAAGCCTACTTTTTCACTCTCCTCTTTCATCAAGAGGCTCTTTAGTTCCTCTTCACTTTCTGCCATAAGGGTGGTGTCATCTGCATATCTGAGGTTATTGATATTTCTCCTGGCAATCTTGATTCCAGCTTGTGCTTCCTCCAGCCTAGCATTTCTCATGATGTACTCTGCATATAAGTTAAATAAGCAGGGTAACAATAAGCAGCCTTGATGTATTCCTTTTCCTATTTGGAACCAATCTGTTGTTCCATGTCCAGTTCTAACTGTTGCTCCCTGACCTGCATATAGGTTTCTCAAGAGGCAGGTCAGGTGGTCTAGTATTCGCATCTCTTTCAGAATTTTCCACAGTTTGTTGTGATCCACACAGTCAAAGGCTTTGGCATAGTCAATAAAGCAGAAATAGATGTTTTTCTGGAACTCTCTTGCTTTTTCCATGATCCAGTGGATGTTGGCAGTTTGATCTCTGGTTCCTCTGCCTTTTCTAAAACCAGCTTGAACATCTGGAAGTTCATGGTTCACGTATTGCTGAAGCCTGGCTTGGAGAATTTTGAGCATTACTTTACTAGCGTGTGAGATGAGTGCAATTGTGTGGTAGTTTGAGCATTCCTTGGCAATGCCTTTCTTTGGGATTGGAATGAAAACAGACCTTTTCCAGTCCTGTGGCTACTGCTGAGTTTTCCAAACTTGCTGGCATATTGAGTGCAGCACTTTCACAGCATCATCTTCCAGGATTTGAAATAGCTCAGCTAGAATTCCATCACCTCCACTAGCTTTGTTTGTAGTGATGCTTCCTAAGGCCCACTTGACTTCACATTCCAGGATGTCTGGCTCTAGGTGAGTAATCACACCATCATGATTATCTTGGTCGTGAACATCTTTTTTGTACAGTTCTTCTGTGTATTGGGGAATGGCTACCCACTCTAGGATTCTGGCCTGGAGAATTCCATGGACTGTAGAGTCCATAGGATCGCAGTGAGTTGGACATGACTGAGCGACTTTCACTTCACTTCTGTGTATTCTTGCCACCTCTTCTTAATATATTCTGCTTCTGTTAGGTCCATACCATTTCTGTCCTTTATTGAGCCCNGTAGTTTGAGCATTCTTTGGCATTGCCTTTCTTTGGAATTGGAATGAAAACTGACCTTTTCCAGTCCTGTGGCCACTGCTGAGTTTTCCAAATTTGCTGGCATATTGAGTGCAGCACTTTCACAGCATCATCTTTCAGGATTTGAAACCGCTCAACTGGAATGCCATCACCTCCACTAGCTTTGTTCATAGTGATGCTTTCTAAGGCCCACTTGACTTCACCAAAGCTGCAATTACTACACTATCTGATTTCAAGACTTACCATAAAGCTGCAATACTCAAGAGTGTGATAATAATGTAAGAATAAAGCTACAGATCAGTGAAACAGAATAGACAGCACAGTCATCTGATTTTTTAATAGATTCACCAAGTTAATGAAATAGGAAAAGTCTTTTTAATAAATGGTGCCAGAATATCAGGAGAAGACAATGGCACTCCACTCCAGTACTCTTGCCTGGAAAATCCCATGGATGGAGGAGCCTGGTAGGCTGCAGTCCATGGGGTCGCTAAGAGTCAGACAAGACTAAGTGACTTCACTTTTGCTTTTCACTTTCGTGCATTGGAGAAGGAAATGGCAACCCACTCCAGTGTTCTTGCTTGGAGAATCTCAGGTACGGGGGAGCCTGGTGGGCTGCCGTCTATGGGGTCACACAGAGTCGGACACAACTGAAGCAACTTAGCAGCAGCAGCCAGAATTACTGGGTATCTTTATTTTAAAAAATGAGTCTCAACTTTTATCTCACAATTAGATGTAAAGAATCTGCCAGCAATGCAGAAGACCTAGGTTCAAGCCCTGGGTTGGGAAGATCCCCTGGAGAAGGGAACGGCTAACCACTCCAGTATTCTCACCTGGACAATTCCATCGGCAGAGGAACTGGCAAGCCTCAATCCATGAGGTCGCAAAGAGTCCTACATGACTGAGTGACTAAGTCACTTTCACACACAAAAAGTAACTCAGGGACGAATCCAGCTGCCAGAGCAGGGGACACAGGTTCAGTCCCTGGCTGGGGAAGATTCCACATGCCATGGAGCCACCAAGCCTGTTCACCACAACTATTGAGCCCACAATGTAGAGCCCGCAAGTCGCAACCACTGAGCCCACATGCTGCAGATACAGAAGCCCGCGCCTAGAGCCCAACTCTTCACTTTCACTTTTCACTTTCATGCATTGGAGAAGGAAATGGCAACCCACTCCAGTGTTTTTGCCTAGAGAATCCAGGCAATACGAATCCAGCTGCCAGAGCAGGGGACACAGGTTCAGTCCCTGGCTGGGGAAGATTCCACATGCCATGGAGCCACCAAGCCTGTTCACCACAACTATTGAGCCCACAATGTAGAGCCCGCAAGTCGCAACCACTGAGCCCACATGCTGCAGATACAGAAGCCCGCGCCTAGAGCCCAACTCTTCACTTTCACTTTTCACTTTCATGCATTGGAGAAGGAAATGGCAACCCACTCCAGTGTTTTTGCCTGGAGAATCCAGGCAAGAAGCCACCACAATGAGAAACTTGCTCACCACAATGAAGAGTAGCCCCCGCTCACCACAACTAGAGAAAGCCCACACGCAGCCATGAAGACCCAGCGCAGCCAAAAATCAACTCAAAATGCATCATAAACCTAAACATAAAAGCAAGAACCATAAAATTTCTGGAAGATAAAGTTGATTTGCAACTTTATAGGGTAGGCAAAGATATTTTAAGCAAGATACAAAAAGCTAACCAAAAAGAAAAACAGATTATGTATTGGACTTCATCAAAATTTAAAATTTATGCTCATGAAAACACCAGTAGAATAAAGACAGAGACCAGGAGAAAGATATTTGCAACACATATCTGACAAAAAGCTCGTAGCCAAAATATGAAAAGAGCTCTTATAAGTCAATAACTAAAAAAAAAAAAAAACTAGTAAAAAGTGAAAAACTGTAACAGATTCTTCACAAAGATATAGGAATGGGAAAACACAAAAACACAAAAATATGCTCAACATTGTTGGTCATCAGAGAAATGCAAATTAAANTCTGACAAAAAGCTCGTAGCCAAAATATGAAAAGAGCTCTTATAAGTCAATAACTAAAAAAAAAAAAAAACTAGTAAAAGGTGAAAAACTGTAACAGACTCTTCACAAAGATATAGGAATGGGAAAACACAAAAACACAAAAATATGCTCAACATTGTTGGTCATCAGAGAAATGCAAATTAAAACCATAATGAGATACTGCTAAATAAACATTAGAATAACTAAAATGAAAGGGACTAATAATACCAAATACTGGCAAGCATCTAGAGCCCTTTAACTCTCATTCCACTGATGAAGTAGTAAAATGAACAACCACTTTGGAGGTGGTTTCCTACAAAGTCACATGGACTCTCCGACCTAGAAAGTTCACTCCTAGATATTTACCCAACAAGAAATTAAAATACATTCACACAATAGAAGACTAATTGGCAATAAAAATGAACTGCTGATACATGCAACAACATAGTTGAATCTTGAAAATATTATGTTGAGCAAAATGAAGCTAGATAGAGAAAGTGCATACAGTGTGATTCCATGTGCCTGAAGTTCAAAGACAGGCAAAACTAAGCAGCTGATTGGGTCACAGAGGCAGGCCGGGGTGGAAGGCAGTGAGCAATGACAAGTGTTCTCTATCTTGCTTGGGGGTGACAGTTTTATGTATATATACAATTCTAAAAACTCGTCAAACTCAATTAAAAGGCATTCATTTTATTGTTTGTTAATTACATCTTAATAATACCTGTGGCGGATTCATGTTGATGTATGGCAAAACCAATACAATATTGTAAAGTAATTAAACTGCAATTAAAATAAATAAATTTATATTTTTTTTAATTTACACAAGAAAGAAAAAATAACATAGGAAAACCACATTTTTTTTGTTTCATTCCAAAAGACGCTAGTAATTTCTTGTCTACCTAAGTCCCTGATATGAAACCCACTTTCTTGCATCCCTGCTCACAAAGCTAACTAAAACCACATTTTTTTGTTTCATTCCAAAAGACGCTAGTAATTTCTTGTCTATCTAAGTCCCTAATATGAAACCCACTTTCTTGCATCCCTGCTCACAAAGCTAACTAAATCAAGAATTGTCACCCAACCAAGGTCAGACATGCCTGGAACAACCTAATCGCATACACTCTTAGATTATTTGTAATTATTTAATGTCTGTCTCTCTCATGAGATTGTGCAACATTTCCTGGAACATAACAGACCTTCAGTAAATACATGTCAAAGAGAAGATGGATAAATGGATGGATGATAGAACATACTCAAGGATTATCTGGTCCAATGGATGGATGATAGAACATACTCAAGGATTATCTGGTCCACGTCTTTCCATGAGCACAGAAAGGAGAGAGATCTAGGGAAACTGAGTGATTTTATCAAGGTCACATAGCAAATGGCAGAGCTCATACTGGGGCATGACAGAGGAGACGTGTTCCCTTCTGCTGCTGCATACTGTGGTGTTTACATGTGATGCCTGGAAATATGGCCACCATCTTGCAGGTATGAAGAAAGCTGAGAAAGAGAGAAGGCAAAGATATGGGGGAAAGCTTTGCTTTTTGCTGATGTCACAGAGCTACTGAACCTGCAGCTTCTCTTCTTTAGGACTTCTTATTACATTAGATAATAAGTAAATCTTCCTTATTATTTAAGTCAGATGAATGTGAGCAATCACTTACTTGCAGGCAAAATACCCAAAATTTACACAAGAGCATGAGCAAAGACAAGGCATTCAAGATACTGACACAGCAATGTGACTGGATGCAGGGAGCAGAGAGGGTGGGAAGACACTACTGGGCATGAAGACGAGGCCACATCACCCATCCCAGGTGCCTGCAGAGGCAGAGAAGGAACACTGGTGTTCCACTGTGGACAGGCAGGAAGAAGAAAAAGTTGACTATGGAATGAAATTTTGCATGTAGACTGATACGTTGCAGCGTTTATTCTTGGTACAAGTTCAACCCTCTTTGGCTATGGCCAGGGTACAGACAACAATCGGTGCTTAACCATCTAACCAGTCAGGAAATACACTGAGTATAAATTCCACCTCCCAGGCCTCCCTTTCCTTCATTCAGTGATGCCAACAGACAAGCCAGGTGAGAGTTTATGGGTTACTGACATGCAGGTCCCAACTACACAAGCCAGAGAAACACACAGAGCTGCCAGGATCCAGAAGGTCTGAAGCTCACAAACTCCGATTCTCCTCTAATACCCCAATAACTCTTATCTATGTATGATTATAGGATCTCAGGCACTGTCTTTTGCATAGATGGCTTCCGAATTCCATTTCAGATCCTTCTTCTCTTCTAAATGAAAAGATACCAAACAAAACGTCTCTCCCTTTGCCTCATGCCTAGCCTTCCTAGTATCTTGCTGTCCAAGACAGGTTCTTTATTGCTGAATCAATATATATATACATATATATATACACACACACATATATATACATATATATATATATTTCAAAAGACATTTTATTTCTACTAATAAAACACATCATATAAAATATTCCCACATATGCATAACCACATGAGAATAGCTTTTTATACACAGAATCTCAAAACAGGTACATTTCCCACACAGATCACTTAACTTTTTCTCACTTATCTAAATATATTCAGCTGCATTCTGGGTCAGTACTATCCAACACTCCAAGACAACATTCAAATTGTTCCAAAGAATTATTGCTATATGTGCCAGGGGTTTTATAAGAAGGAAGTCAGGCATGTAATTGTGAACAAGATACATCTCTAAGACAAAAGGGAACAGACAAATAATCAGCTATACAAGCATCGTCACAGGAGACTTTGCCAGAAGACCAAAAAAAGGAAGGTTTTTTATCAGCCTAGGATGGTGTGAGACTGGTGTTGAACTTCAGGCATGGGGACAGGTCAAAGTCATTTCAAGGTCTTTCCAGTTTTGGGAGTATATTGTACATTACCAGGAAGAAAGCACTGGGGAAGCTGCATGTCTGACACTAGAACTCCATTTACCAAAACACCAAAGGGAAGTAAATCATTGGTAAAAATAGTGAGGGGATCAAGAAAACATACCTAAAAATGATCTAGGATGCATTGTGTAAATAAAATTCTGCCTCATCTGAAAGTCCTGCTCAGCAAACATGACAGAAACAGAAAAGAGCAATGTTGGATACGACTTTGAATAATAACCATCACGATTTCCTGAGTGCCTGCTCTGGACCACAATGCTTTGATTCCTTATTACAGACCTGAAGTGAAGAAGGTTATTAATGTTCCTTCAGTTTGCAGATGAGGGGATTAAGGTCACAGTGGTAAGTTACTTGCCCCAAACCACTGACCTAGTATGTCTGAACCCAAGTCTGCATGTGTGCGTGCTTGCCTGCTAAGTCACTTCAGTCGTGTCCAACTCTCTGCAACCCTATGGACTGTAGCCCACCAGGCTCCCCTGCCTATGGGATTCTTCAGGCAAGAATACTAGAGTGGGTTGACATGTCCTCCAAGGGATCTTCCTGACCCACAGACTGAATGTGCANGTACATCATGAGAAATGCTGGGCTGGATGAAGCACAAGCTGGAATCAAGATTGCTGGGAGAAATATCAGTAACCTCAGATGTGCAGATGACACCATCCTTATGGCAGAAAGTGAAGAAGAACTAAAGAGCCTCTTGATGAAAGTGAAAGAGGAGAGTGAAAAAGTTGGCTTAAAGCTCAACATTCAGAACACTAAGATCATGGCATCTGGTCCCATCACTTCATGGGAAATAGATGGAGAAACAGTGGAAACAGTGTCAGACTTTATTTTTTTGGGCTCCAAAATCACTGCAGATGGTGACTGCAGCTATGAAATTAAAAGATACTTATTGCTTGGAAGGAAAGTTATGACCAACCTAGACAGCATATTAAAAAGCAGAGACATTACTTTGTCAACAAAGGCCCATCTAGTCAAGGCTATGGTTTTTCCAATGGTCATGTATGGATGTGAGAGTTGGACTATAAAGAAAGCTGAGCACTGAAGAATTGATGCTTTTGAACTGTGGTGCTGGAGAAGACTGTTGAGAGTCCCTTGGACTGCAAGGAGATCCAACCAGTCCATCCTAAAGGAGATCAGTTCTGAATATTCGTTGGAAGGACTGATGTTGAAGCTGAAACTCCAATACTTTGGCTAATTGATTCAAAGAGCTGACTCATTTGAAAAGACCCTGATGCTGGGAAAGATTGAAGGCAGGCAGAGAAGGGGATGACAGAGGATGAGATGGTTGGATGGCATCACCAACTCAATGGACATGAGTTTGGGTAGACTCCAGGAGTTGGTGATGGACAGGGAGGCCTGGTGTGCTGTGGTTCATGGGGTCTCAAAGAGTCAGACACGACTGAGTGACTGAACTCAACTGACTGATTCTAAAGGGTGTGAGGTAATATCTCATCGTGGTTTTGATTTGCATTTCCCCATGATCAGTGATTTTTAAGCATCTTTTCTTTGTTGGCCATTTTTATGAGTCATACGATCTGAAGACATCACTGCCATCTGTTGTATGCCATCTCCTAACTGTAGGAAAAGTACCTTTGGAGCAAAATTCAGTCTTTTAAATCTATAGAGATAGAAAGTGTATTAGTGGTTGCCTGTGGCTAGGAAATAGGAAGAGGCAGAATGGGGAGTGACTAGCAATGAGTATGGGGTTTCTTTTTGGGGTGATGAAATATTCTAAAATTAGTGGTGATGGTTTCACAACTCTGTGAACTTACTAAAAACCATGGAATTATGCAATTTAAATAGATGAATCTTGTGCATACATATCATATCTCAATAAAGCTGTTTTTAAAGCCTTTTAAAAGTAGAACTAAAACAGTAACTTCCCTGGTGGCTCAAAGGTTAAAGTATCTGCCTGCAATGCAGGAGACCCGGGTTCAATTCCTGGGTCAGGAAGATCCCCTGGAGAGGGAAATGGGAACCCACTCCAGTATTCTTGCCTGGAGAATCCCATGAAGGGAGGAGCCTGGTAGGCTACAGTCCACGGGGTTGCAAAGAGTCAGACACGACTGAGCTTACTTCACTTCAAAACAGTAACAGTGAGGGGGAAGGATGTGGGAAGGTTGGAGTGTGAGTTTGGGGTTAGCGGACACAAACTATTATGGATCAACAATAAGGTCCTGCTGTATAGCACAGGAAACTATATTCAATTCCCTATGATAAACCACAATGGAAATGAATACAAAAAGAATGTATGTGTATGTGTAACTGAATCACTTTGCTTTTCAGCGGAATTTAACACAACATTGAAAATCAACTATACTTCAATTTAAAGGAAAAAAAAGAAGTGATAATACAAATGTCACTACTTCATTAGTCAAGTCTATTGAGTAGAGGAGAATGTTACACATTTTGGGTGAATTTACATTCCCCCCAGAATTTCAGGCACCCTCTCCCTTCCTCCATTGTCCCAAATCAATTCCCCTTCCTTAGGTTGGATTCTGTCTTCCTTAGGTTTTTCTAACCAAGAAAACTTCTTCTTTTTTTTTAAAGCCCATGCTGTACAGCACGTGGGATCTTAGTTCCCCAACCAGGGATTGAACCCATGGCCCCTGAATTGGAAGCATGGAGTCTTAATCACTGGACCACCAGGGAAGTCCCAATAATCCAGGAAATATCTTCATTTCTTCAGCAGAGGCAGGTCTGCATATTTGGCAGAAAGTTAGGGAGGGGTCTTGATGAAAGTGCAAGAGGAGAGTGAAAAAGTTGGCTTAAAGCTCAACATTCAGAAAATGAAGATCATGGCATCTGGTCCCATCACTTCATGGGAAATAGATGGAGAAACAGTGGAAACAGTGTCAGACTTTATTTTTTGGGGCTCCAAAATCAGTGCAGATGGTGACTGCAGCCATGAAATTAAAAGATGCTTACTCCTTGAAAGGAAAGTTATGACCAACCTAGATAGCATATTAAAAAGCAGAGATACTACTTTGCCAACAAAGGTCCGTCTAGTCAAGGCTATGATTTTTCCAGTGGTCATGTATGGATGTGAGAGTTGGACTATGAAGAAAGCTAAGTGCTGAAGAATTGATGCTTTTGAATTGTGGTGTTGGAGAAGACTGTTGAGAGTCCCTTGGACTGCAAGGAGATCCAACCAGTCCATCCTAAAGGAGATCAGTCCTGGGTGTTCATTGGAAGGACTGATATTGAAGCTGAAACTCCAGTACTTTGGCCACCTCATGGGAAGAGTTGATTCATTGGAAAAGACCCTGATGCTTGGAGGGATTGGGGGCAGGAGGAGACAGATGGGGACAACAGAGGATGAGATGGCTGGATGGCATCACCAACTCGATGGACATGAGTTTAAGTGAACTCCGGAGTTGGTGATGGACAGGGAGGCCTGGTGTGCTGCGAATCATGGGATGGCAAAGAGTTGGACACGACTGAGCGACTGAACTAGGGAGGAGTCAGCTAGCCTGAGGTATCTCTGGGTCTCATCCCCGCCTCTGAAAATGTCATAGTTGGGGGGAAAAGGACTTGCAATTTCCACATCTTCAGGGTCCTGAATGCCTACTGCTGGTTTGTCTTATTTATCCTGCCAGTCTAACTGGAGCAAGGGTTTGAGGGGAGGAGTCACAGTCTGGGTGATTGGAGAAGTCACCTGAAATGCAGCCCTGGGCGTGTCCCTGTGGCTCGAGGCCGGCCCTCAGGCCCACCAAGGCCCTGGCTTTGTCAGGCTGAGTGCCTTTGGGCATAAGTCACAGAGCTGCAGGTGTACCAAGAGCTTTGCAAGCTCATCTCTGCATGTACCCAACTCTGCCCAGGTGTTCCTCAGTAAATGTGGAGGGTGCCCCCTTTGCAAACTGCCTTCCTGAACCAGAAAGAAAGGGAAGGGACTAAGAACTAGCTGGAGGAAAATGACAAAGAGCTGAAGGGAGGCAGGTGCTAGAAATATATTCTGATGGAGTCTGGGGGTAGGGAGAGGGTCACTGAGCCTCCCTCTTGCAACAGTGATGCTCTAAGTCGGTCTTGGACATCAGCAGGGAAGCCTGTCAGGTCTCCTCCCACCATGCAGTTCAGAATGAGGAAGCGGTCCTGTGAGAGGAAACGCCTGGCCCAGGGCGGTCAGTTCCTAGCGAAGCCAGGGCCCCCAGCTGCGGTTTCCCCTCAGACCCTACACCCGACAGTCTCGGGTGTCCCGGGCGCTCACTGCTAAGGAAGAGCTTCACCAAAAGCCTGTGCACCCGCCTCCACCCCGGGAGGCGCACGTGCGCCCCTCCCCGCGCTTTCTTTGGAGCGAGCTCCACTCCCGGTTTGCCTTCTGCCTTCTCTGCGGCAGCCTCCTCAGCCCCACGCCTGGGCCATCTGGAAGTGCCGCTCAGCTGCCTAGGATCCCGGCCCTTTGTGCCCACCCCCTCCGCGGTGTTCTGCCACCCGCCTGCGGGCCCACACCAACGCGGATTTACCAAGTACAGAGAGTTCTCCTCGTACTTGTTTCTGATGGCTTAGGGGGAATAAAATGTTGATTCTCAGACTTCAGTGTCTTAGCCCTTTAAGGAGTGACAGTAAAAACAATTATTTGCAAAATCTGCCCCTCATGTGCTCCTCTTCTGATTTGCATCCAGGACAAGGTATGTGGCTTCAAGGGGTCAGACGCCCAGGCCACCAAAGGCTATTCTATCCCCTTGGCCTCACAGACTTCTGAGCTGCAATGGCCCAGGTCGTGTTCTCTGGAGTCTGACCTGCATGGCTCCAGCTCTCTCTCTCTTTCCTTCCAGTTTTCCTCCCCGTTTCTGCCTGCTTGTGGGATCTTTGTTCCCTAGCCAGAGATTGAACCTGTGCCCTCTATAATCCAAGCTGCAGAGTCCTAACCACAACCCTCCAGAGGATTCCCTTTCTTTTCTCCTCCCTCCTGCTCTCTCCTTCCCTTCTTCTCTTCTTTGTCTTCTCTTCACCTCCAGACTTTCTCACCCTTGTGACAAGCGTCATCCAGTTACTACCGGAGTGCAATGCTGTCTTGATGTCGCTTTTTTTTTTTTTTAGAAAAAAAGTTTTTATTGGAATATAATTGCTTTACAATGTTGTGTTAGTTTCTGCTGTACAGAGAAGTGAATCAATCACATGGATTCATATAAACCCTCCCTCTTGACCCTCCTTCCCTCTATCCTATCCATATAGGTTGTCACAGAGCGTGGAGCTGAGTTCCCTGTGCTTTATAACACGTTCCTCCTAGCTATCTGCTTTACTAATCTGCCAGTTCATCCCAGTCTCCTCTTCTGTACCTGTGTCCACATGTATCTGTTCTATACAGCCGCACCTCTATTCCTGCCTTGGAAATAAGTTTATCTGTACCATTTTTTCTAGATTCCACATATATGCACTAATATATGGTATGGACGTGGCTGTTTTCTGCATATTGATTGATAGTGGGGTCTGTTCTAGAACTCCATATATTTGAGTTGGTATATCCTCTCTTTCACCATCATGTTTTTGAGATTTGTTCATGTTATGACTGTAGATTGTGGCTTTTTGTTTCTTTTTTCCTGAGTAGTATGACTTTGCTATGTGTATTTTTTTTATAGATGAACATCTGGGACATTTCCAAGTTTGGACACTACAGATGAAACTGCTATGGATATTCTTGTAGAAGTCTTCTCGTGGACACATGTTTACCTCTTTCTTAAGGAAATACCTAGAAATGGAATTGCTAAGTCTGTGGTTTTATTTTTCATTTTATAAGAAACTGAAAGACTTTTTTCCAAAGCAATTTTACCACTTACACTCCTATCAATAACACTTGAGAGTTTTGGTTGCTCCATATCCTTGCTGACAGGCTTCCCTGTTGGCTCAGCTGGTAAAGAATTCACCTGCAATGAGGGAGACCTGGGTTCAATCCCTGGGTTGGGAAGATCCCCTGAAGAAGGGAAAGGTTACCCACTCCAGTATTCTGGTCTGGAGAATTCCATGGACTGTATAGTCCACGGGGCTGCAAAGAGTCAGACACAACTGAGCGACTTTCATTTTCACTTATCCTCACTGACATTTGGTGCTGTTTAACTGTAGTACTTTGGGTTGGTGTGTTGGAAATTTAACATTTTTATTAATTCTAGTTTACTAATATTTTTGGTGGCTAATGTTTTTTGTGTTTTGCTTAAGAAATATTTGCCTGTTCCAAGGTCATAAAGATATTTTCTTGTTTTCTTTTAGATGCTGTATGGTTTCAGTTTTTCATTTAGGTTTGCTGCTGCTGCTGCTAAGTCGCTTCAGTCGTGTCCGACTCTGTGCGATCCCAGAGACAGCAGCCCACCAGGCTCCCCCATCCCTGGGATTCTCCAGGCAAGAACACTGGAGTGGGTTGCCATTTCCTTCTCCAATGCATGAAAGTGAAAAGTGAAAGGAAAGTCACTCAGTCGTGTCTGACTCTTAGCGGCCCCATGGACTGCGCCTACTAGGCTCCTCCGTCCATGGGATTTTCCAGGCAAGAGTACTGGAGTGGGGTGCCATTGCCTTCTCCCATTTAGGTCTAGGATTTATTTATTTTTAAAAATTGTTTTATTTATGGTTATGCTGGGTTTTCATTATTAGGTGTGCGCTTTCTCTAGCTTCAGTGAGCAGGGGTTGCTGTTTGTTTTGGTTAATGGACTACTCATTGTGGTGGCTTTTCTTGTTGCAGAGCATGGGCTCTAGAGCCCAGGGATTTCACTTATCCTCACTGACATTTGGTGCTGTTTAACTGTAGTACTTTGGGTTGGTGTGTTGGAAATTTAACATTTTTATTAATTCTAGTTTACTAATATTTTTGGTGGCTAATGTTTTTTGTGTTTTGCTTAAGAAATATTTGCCTGTTCCAAGGTCATAAAGATATTTTCTTGTTTTCTTTTAGATGCTGTATGGTTTCAGTTTTTCATTTAGGTTTGCTGCTGCTGCTGCTAAGTCGCTTCAGTCGTGTCCGACTCTGTGCGATCCCAGAGACAGCAGCCCACCAGGCTCCCCCATCCCTGGGATTCTCCAGGCAAGAACACTGGAGTGGGTTGCCATTTCCTTCTCCAATGCATGAAAGTGAAAAGTGAAAGGAAAGTCACTCAGTCGTGTCTGACTCTTAGCGGCCCCATGGACTGCAGCCTACTAGGCTCCTCCGTCCATGGGATTTTCCAGGCAAGAGTACTGGAGTGGGGTGCCATTGCCTTCTCCCATTTAGGTCTAGGATTTATTTATTTTTAAAAATTGTTTTATTTATGGTTATGCTGGGTTTTCATTATTAGGTGTGCGCTTTCTCTAGCTTCAGTGAGCAGGGGTTGCTGTTTGTTTTGGTTAATGGACTACTCATTGTGGTGGCTTTTCTTGTTGCAGAGCATGGGCTCTAGAGCCCAGGGTCAATAGTTGTGGGGCACGGGCTTAGTTGCTCTACAGCATGTGGGATTTTCCTGGATCAGAGATTGAACTGGTGTCTCTTACATTGGCAGGTGGATTCTTTACCACTGAACCATCAGGGAAGCCCTAAGCCTAATTTTTTGGTGTAATGTAATGAGTTATTTCTTTCTTTTTTTTTTTTTCTTGTGGGTAGACAATTATTCTAGCCCACTTGTTAAAAAGATTTTTCTTTCTCCTTTGAATTATCTTGGTACTTTTGCTGAAAGTCAATTGGTCATATATATGTAGGTCTATATCTGGACTCTGTTTTCTGTTCCATCGATCTGTCTGTATATCCTAATTCTAACACTGTCTTGATTACTGTTGTTTATAGTAGGTCTTAAAATCAGCTACTGTAAGTCCTCCAACTTTGTAAAGGTTATTTTGGCTATTCTAGGTCCTTTCTGTTTCCACTTAAATTTTAGAATCTGTTTGTCAACTTCTAAAAAAAATGCCTTTTAGAATTTTGATTAGATTTAAATAGGATCTATTGATCAATTTGGGGAGAATTGACATCTCAGCAATATTGTCTACTCAAGCACTTCACAGAGGGTACCCTTCTTTCAGCATCAGCTCAGAGCCAACTTTTCTTTCTTCTTATGACTCAACCATCATTAATTAGACTGCCTGAGCCTCCTTCACTTCAGCCAGCAGCCCTGCCCATGCTTAAACTGTCGATGCTGTAGGCATTGGCCTCTTTCTCGTGTAAGGTCTTGTAGGAGACTTGTCCTTTCCAGATATCTTCTTTAGAGGGACTCTGAACCCCTTTCATTGTCTCTGTGTGGGAGAGAAGATAACACCCTTCCTTGCGATTTCCGCAGTTCCCATCTTTAAAGTGTCTCATGCCCAGGGTGGGGGAGAGCACTGGGGCAAGAGGTGAGGAGCACACCACTCCCCATCATGAGATGTGAGGCATCACAGGCTTAAGAAAGGAGCTTTGAGTCTGAACAAGCCTGAATTTGCTTTCGCATTCCAAGGCTAATTGGCTGTGTGACCTCTGGTAGTTTATCCACTCATCTGAGGCTCAGTTTCTGCAGCTATGAAGAGAAGGTGATGGTGTCTCTTGGACTGGTGATGGGATTGTTGAGTGGGGTGCTGTGTGTGGATACAGCTGGTGTGGTACTTAACTCTGAGCAGAGGCTCAGTGAATGTTGCCTCCCTTGCTCTTTCTACCACTGCCTGGAATTTGATCTCCATTCTGTCTTCATTCCAAGGCCTTCTTGGAGCCACCCAGCAGGCATACCGATGGTCATGGTGCCGAAGGAGTCATCTTACTGCATGGGAAGGCTTAGCACCCTTTGGAACCTACAGAAAGATCCACAGGCAGACAAAGTGGCCACTTTATGCTGCTCCAGAGCATGACCCGAGGAGTGGGTCGTGGACTCCCTCTGTTACTTGTTACTCAGTCCACAGTCTACAGGCTGAAGTGTAGAAAGCCACTGTCAAGGGTGGAGAGGAAGGCCATCTTCAAGGGTGGAGGTTGGCTGTCTCTCTTTCAGTAGCACACTGGACCCTTTAAACCTGATTTCATTGGCTGACTTGATCAGGAGCATTGAGAATGGGCCCTGATTGCAACAAGAGGTCATTAACATTTGGTGCTGCTGCTGCTGCTAAGTCGCTTCAGTCATGTCTGACTCTGTGCAACCCCATAGACGGCAGCCCACCAGGCTCCGCTGTCCCTGGGATTCTCCAGGCAAGAACACTGGAGTGGGTTGCCATTTCGTTCTCCAACGCATGTAAGTGAAAAGTGAAAGTGAAGTCGCTCAGTCGTGTGCGACTCTTAGCGACCCCATGGACTGCAGCCACCAGGCTCCTCCATCCATCGGTTTTCCAGGCAAGAGTACTGGAGTGGGGTGCCACTGCCTTCTCCTTTGGCCTTTAAAAATTAAATGATTCTGACACATGCTACAACATGGATGGACCTTGAGGTCACGGATGCTAAGTGAAATAAACTAGACACCAAAAGACAATAGTATGATTCTACCTATATGAGGTACCTAGAATAGTCAAATTCATAGAGATAGCCTGTAGAATGGTGGTCGCCAAGGGCTGGGGGAATAGGGTACAAGGGGTTGTTGAATGAATACAGTGTCAGTTGGGGAAGATGAAATTGTTCTGGAGATGGATGGTGGTAACGGGTACACAATGATGAGAGTGCACTTAAGACCACTGAGCTGTGCACTTAAAAATGATCGAAATGGTACATTTTATTGTATATCTTTTAGCAGAGTAAAAAATTTATGTGTGCATGTAATCTGATCAGTGTCCTAAGTTTTCAAACTGTGGAGGAGCCTGGCTGGCTGCAGTCCATGGGGTGGCAAAAAGTCGGATACAACAGAGCAACTAAGCACAGCACATAATCATAATACTGTGAGCTAACATTTGGCAGATGAAAACATTGCTGCTTTTGCTCGATTATTCAACCAATGTTCCCTCAGCTGCCGGCTCTACCTGAGCCCCTTAACCAAAGCTTGAGGATTCAGAGATCCAGTCCAGGCTTACTGTTCCAGACCTGAATTCTGAGGGTGAACACTTGGCTCATGAACCCCTAATGCCATGAGCAAAGCTTGCGCTCTGGTGGAGACCAAGGAAGAACTGACCAGTTCCTCCTGGTGTTTG
The DNA here is from genome assembly GCA_006408695.1 of Aepyceros melampus. Lineage (NCBI taxonomy): Eukaryota > Metazoa > Chordata > Mammalia > Artiodactyla > Bovidae > Aepyceros > Aepyceros melampus. The sequence continues at coordinate 345,596 of SJXQ01003300.1, read as the reverse complement.
AGACAGTGATCTAGCTTTAGTCTGTTGTGTAAGGAGGGTCTCGGGAAGGCAGGGATGCTGTGCCACTGGGTGCCAGCCCTGGGCACAGGCATGGGGTCCTGATGTTGTCTGGTGAGTCTGGGAGACAGTGAGGAGCCTGATGGAGCTCAGGTAGGGTGCTCAGTGCCTGGTGAGTTTTCAAATCTGGTGCCAGCTTCACCTCAGTCTCCTGTCAGCTGGCGACCTCAGCGAGTTAACTAAGCCTCTATAAAAGCTCAGTTTTCTCATCAGTAAAATACTTCTGCCCAGTCCAACAGGATTAAATGAGAAAGTGTGTGTCGAGCATTTAACTGAGCGCTCCCTGTGTCGTCCATGTGTCTGTCATCTACAGACCTTTGTCTATGCACACATGCACACTGGATGGGTCAGGGTGGGAGAACTTGGAGGCCTGGAAACAAGCCCTGATTATTTATAGGTTTCACTTCTCTGTTTTTCAGCCAGGGTGTCTTGGCTTCAGGGAGTGGTGAGAACATCTGGGTGTGGCTTGGCGCCCTAGGTCTCCCCAGCCCAGTCTCTTTGTCAAGTGTGGCTGGGAGTGTGGGACCCAGGGTGGAGGATCTGGGTGGAGCCTGGGGTGTCAGGGAGGGTAGGTACCGAGGCTGTGAGAGCCCAAAGCTGACTCTTTTGTTACTTCCTGTGTTGGGGTCCAGGTCAGAAGTCCAATCCCTTGGGATGAACCAGTTTGCTTTGTTGCCATGGGGACGGCACTGTCTTAGCCCAGACCCATCCCTCCCACTTCCTGGAGAGATAGTTTGGGAGGCAGTGGGTCCTTTTCGTCCATGTTATATCACACACATTCATGGATGGCAAGCGTGGATGACTTAGGTGTGATAGAGGCCAAGGACAGAAAGGGAAGGGAAGGGAAGGGACATGACGAGGCTTCATCAGCCACTGATAACTCTGCTTGAGTCCGTTTCTCAGATCTTGCGAAGTCATCAGTTGGGGCTGTCGGAAGGCTGAGTGCTCAGTGCTCAGTCCTCAGACACTCAGTTGTGTCAGACTCTAGGCAACCCCATGGATAGTAGCCCTCCAGGCTCCTCTGTCCATGGGATTCTCCAGGCAAGAAAACTGGAGTGGGTTACCATGCCCTCCTCCAGGGGATCTTCCCAACCCAGGGATCCAACCCAAGTCTCTCACATTCTAGGTGGATTCTTGACCATCTGAGCCACCAGGGAAACCCATTCCTGGGCAGTCCACTAATAATTATAATAATAACTCTTATTGAGCACCTACTGTATGCCAGGAACCGCACATTTTATACCCATCTTTATGGGCTTTGTTCAGATGGGCAAAAATTACATCTCTATTTTTATTAACTGATGGACAGGGAGGCCTGGCGTGCTGCGATTCATGGGGTCGCAAAGAGTCGGACACGACTGAGCGGCTGAACTGAACTGAACTGAATGGATATTCAGCATTTCCTTCAATTATGAGTATAGACAGTGGGCCACAGTATTGTCAGTTTACTTTTTGGTTTGTAATATTTTTTAAGTTTCACGTTATAAGCCTGTACTGCTTCTATCATGTTCATTTGCCTTTTTTTTTTTTTTAAGGCTTTTATTTATTTATTTTTTATTTTTGGTGTGCTGGGTCTTCACTGCTTTGAGAGGGCTTTCTCTAGTTTTGGAGAGCAGGGGCCACTCCTCACTGTGGTGAGTGGGCTTCTCACTGTGACGGTTTCTTTTGTGGAGCACAGGCTCTAGGGCGCATGGCCCTCAGTAGCGGTGGTATGTGGACTCTGTAGTTGCAGCTCCAGGGCTCTAGAGCACAGGCTTAGTAGCTGTGACTCATAGGCTTAGTTGCTCCACGGCACGTGAAATCTTCCTGGACCAGGGACCAAACCCATGTCTTCTGCGTTGGCAGGTGGATTCTTGTCCACTCCATCACCAGGGAAATCCTTCATTTACTTTTTTTAAAAAATTGTTTATTTATTTGGCTGCTCTGGATCTTAGTTGCAGCACGGGGGATCTAGTTCCCTGATCAGGGATCGAAACTGGACCCTCTGCACTGGGAACAGAGTCTCAGCCACCAGGACCACCAGGGAAGTCCCTTTCATTTACTTTTAACAGAAGTATTCTCCAAAGGATCTTTTCCAGTGACAAACAATTTGATAACTTTTATTGTTTTATAACAATAACATTATAGTTTTCCTCACCTATGAATGTATGTATCTGATACCCTATTTTAACTGTCTGAGGCAGGTAATCTTTTCCCTGTGTTAAAGATGAGGAGACTAGGAACTTCCCTGGTGGCCCAGTGGCTGCGACTCTGTGCTCCCAATGCAGGGGGCCTGGGTTCGATGCCTGGTGGGTGAACTTGATCCCACATGTCTCAACTAAAGATCCCACTTGCCGCAGTGGAGATAGAAGATCCTTTGTGCCACAAGGAAGACAAGGAGCAGCCAAACAAACAATAAAACAAATAAATAAACATTTAAAAAAAAGGTGAGACTTAAAGATCTTAGGTCACTTGTCCAAGAGTGACAAGTGTCCACTGTCAGGGGCAGAGCTGAGACTAACAGGAATAACATTGCATTTTTCCCAGTCTATTTTCATCAGTGTATACACAGCATTTTCTCATTTACTTTTTCCTCTTGGGTCACATAAAACTCTGTGAGCAGGACAAGGCAGAGCTTATCCTCATTTTACAGAAGAGGAATTTGAGATTCAGAGAGATAAATAATGACTTGCCCAAGGGCTCATGTGGCAGTTTTCAGAGCTGGGATTTCATCTCAACTCTGATGGAGTCTACTGGCTAGGTCTAGCCAAAGTGGTGTCCATTCACTGAGGGAGGCAGGCACACAGAAAGAAAAGGGACAGCCTGACTTCATGTGCTTCGGCTTTGCATAGGCCCAGCTTTGGGGGGCTGTCTTGACGTCCTCGTCCCAGGGGTGGGAAGATGTGTTCCAGACTCCGAGGTGTTGAACCAACCCCTTGTCTTGGAATAAACTGCGTACACGGAGGTGGGCTGCCTGGCTTTTCTCTACCGATTAGTTTCCCTCCTTCTGTGTGTGCATTTTCTAGCCCTGCTTCTGGCCAGGGACCAGCTGTCTGAATGGGAGTTTTCTAGACTGAAAGGTGAGACTTCCTCTCCTTGAACACAGCTAACAGAGGGGTGGACACTTTTTGACAACCCAAACTGATACCTGGTAAAGAACGGGGAGAGAACCAAGGTCCAAGTGACTTTTCTGTTGGCATTGACAAATATAGTTTTTTAAAAAACTAGCCAAAAAAATAAAAAACCCTAGCTGGTTCATTTCTTAAAAAAATTTATTTATTTGGCTGTGCTCTGTCTTAAGTTGCCACATGCGGGCTCTTCATCGCCACGTGTGGGATGTTTAGTTGTGTCATGCACACTCTTCCTTGAGGCATGTGGGATCTAGTTCCCTCACCAAGGATCAAACCCCGGCCTCTTGCATTGGGAGCGCAGAGTTTCAGCCATCTGACCATCAGGGAAGTCTTGTAGCTCACTCATCTTCTAACAGTCTGTGTATGTAATGATGAACATGGCTCTAAGCTGCTACCTTGGTTCCTGGATTAGGAGTTTTTGAGAAAAGTGCCTATTGATGTATAGCACAGCAGACATGAAAGGCTCTGGCCACAGCCAATAGATGAGCACAATGGACAGCAGCATTTGGTTATAAATAGAATCATTTAAATGTAAAAGTGTGATATTTTGATGTTGTGTTAGGTTAAGGAGGTGTTGATAGTCACACAGTAAGTGGATTGGTATCGTGATGAATTCTCCACCACCTGCTGTAACTCAGTTCAAAATATGGACGTACATGGTAGGGACTCAGTAAAACTTTCCCTGAATAACCCTGGGGGTCAAGCTGACCTGAGGAATTGCTCGCTGGGCTTTTTGACACGACCATCAGACCAAGAATTTAAAAGTGTCCTGTGTATTCCGTGGTTATTCCAAGACTCACAATAATCTTTCAGAATAAACCATTGTCAAAGCAGAGTTGCCAATGAGAGGAAAGCCCAAAATTATATCTGCTTTCACCAAGGAAATGTCACATGGTAATCACTTCTTTCCACTCTTACTAGTGGTCTGACATATGAATAGGATTTGCTCCTGACTTGAGCAAGCAGGCTGCCTGCTGGGTGCCAGTTAACTTCTGATCAACGCAAATCAAGGGGCTGCCTGGGGAGTCCATTATACCCGCACTTAATGCCATGTGGCCGGCAGATCATCGCTGGGTATAAATATTGAGATAGAGAGTTTTTAAGTGTCTGCAGCCCCTCGCTTTCATGGGAACAGTGGAAGCAGCCAGGGCGAGCCCCCGTTTTCCAGAAATGTCTTCTCTATCACCAGAGCTTCTCTGGTGGTTCAGATGGTAAAGAATCTGCCTGCAATGCATGGTATTGGAGTTCGATCCCTGGGTCAGGAAGATCTCCTGGAGAAGGGAATGGCAAACCACTCCATGGGAGAATCCCATGGACAGAGGAGCCTGGTGGGCTACAGTCCATAGGGTTGCAAAGAGTTACTTTGTTAGCTCCTTCTATCAGTTGCTCAGGCTGATAACGTTGAAGTTGGCTTGATGTCTTTTTCTTTCATATTCCTTATCAGATCCATGAGCATGTCCTGTTGGCTATACTTTAGGAATGTATGTAGAATCTCACCACTTTTTTTTTCTCTGAAGATTTTTTGATGTGGACCATTTTTTCTTAAAGTCTTTATTGAATTTGTTACAATATTTTTTTAATGTTTTGTTTTTTTCTACACACACCACCGGGTGTGTAGAATCTTAGCTCCCTGACCAGGGATAGAATCTGAACTCCCAGCATTGGAAGGCGAAGTTTTAACCACTGGACTACCAGGGAAGTCCTGAACCTTACTACTTTTAACTCTGTCCACTGCTACTATACTGGGCTGAACGACCGTCATTTCACACCTGAGCCATTGAAATAGCCTCTTAGTTGGGTTTCCTGCCTCTGCCCTTTCTTATAATCCACACCCAATACATGAGTAGAGGGATCCTTTTGTAAAAATGTAAGATGAATTACATAACTCCTCTCAATTCTTTTCAAAATTCTCCAGATCTCCATCCTGCTCAGAGAACAACCTCAAGTCCTTATGGTGGCTTGTAATGCCCAGGACCTTTCTGAGTTCGCCTCCTGGGACTGTCTCCCTGGCTAACTCCCTTGGGCCTCCTTTCTGTTCCTAGAACCCACCAGACGGGCTCCCATCTCCAGCAATTCCTACCTCCGATTCGTCCTTCTGTCTAGGACACTGCTTCCCAGAAAGCCCCATGATTCACTCCTTACATCTTCAAATCTTTACCCAAACATGCCTCTTCAGTGAGACCTACCCTGGTCACCCTGTTAAAAAATTGTAGCAATCCCGTAATCCCTTGACCAGCATGGCTTCTGTGTAATCTCAGGGTTGCCTTCCCCACAGATGAGGAAGCCAGTTGTGTTCTCTGAGCTAGTCCAACTCACAGCCCAGCCAGCCCACTTCCACTTTTATTTTTCTCCATAGCACACTCAACACCTTTTAGAAGACCACAAAATTTTCTTTATTTGTCTTGCTCATTGTCTGGCTTTTTCCCGCTTGTGGCTTAAATATACATTCCATAAGGTTAGGAATTTTGTCTCTTTCCCTCCACTATTAAGTTGCCAGCATCTACAACAGTGTGTGGCACAGAGTAGGTGCTGACTACAGATTTGTGAATGACTGACTGACAGGCTTGTTTCTTCCTTTTCAATCTTATACTTTTTGTTTTTCTAACTGCTTTATTACACAGGTTGGAATACACTGAATAAAGTTGAAAAGAAGCAGAGAAAGATTTTTGTCCTTCCTGATTTTTAAAGGGTCTACTTTTAACTGTTTTATATTTTATATTTTACTGTTATATATTAGGTTTGCTATAGATTTTTTTTTGTAGGTACTTTTTATTGGGTTAAGGAAGTTTCTTTCCATTCCTAGTTTGCTAAAAGTTTAAAAAATACATTGACATTTAAAAAGCTTTTGCACAGCAAACAGAACTGTAAGCAAAATGCAAAGACAATCTAAGGAATGGGAGAAAATATTTGCAAACAATAAGCAATTAATTTCCAAAGTACAGTACATTGAATTAATGTGGTACATACAAACAATGCAATGTTATTCAGCCCTAAAAAGGAATGAAAGTCTGACGGGCGCTACAGCACAGGTATATCTTGAAGACATTATACCAAGTGAAATAAGCCAGACACGAAAGGAAAAAAAAACTAATGTATGATTCTTCTTAGATGGGGCACCTAGAACAGTTACATTCATTGAGACAGAAAGTAGGATAGAGGTTACCAGGGACTGGGGACAGGAAGGAAATTGGGGCTAGTGTTTAATGGGGACAGAGTTTCAGTCTGGGAAAAGGAGCAAATTCTGGAGCTGGAGGGTGGTCGTGGTTGCACAATAATATGCATGTGCTTAATGTCATCAAATTATATCCTGAAAAGTGGTTAAAATGGTTAAGTTTTGTGTTTTTTTTCTTTCTGGAATAAAAAAATATTTCTTGTTAGGTGTTTGGAGCAGGAGTATTTTTTGCAGTGTCGCTGGGCCTCCATGTAGAAACAAAACGCAGGCCCTGACATTCTAAACCATTGTGCTTGGTGACCTGCTCTGTGCTTGTCCTCTTTCGGCTTTTATATTGTTGGGAGAAATACTGGGTGTAAGCATATGATATTACAGCAGTTATTGGAAAGGGCAGGCAGACTGTCCATTCCCAGCAGAATGCCTTTGAACGTTGATTTTTGGCTGCACTGGGTCTTGGCTGCGCGGGCTTTCCCTAGTTTTAGAAAGCGGGATGTACTCTCTAGTGGCGGGGCACGGGCTTTTCATTGGGGTGGTTTCTCTTGTTGTGGAGCACAGACCCTAGAGTGTTTGGGCTTCAGTGGTTGCTGCACGAGGGCTCAGTAATTGCAGCTCCCAGGCTCTAGAGCTAAGGCTCAATAGTGGCACATGGCCTTAGTTGTTCCAAGGCATGTGGGATCTTCCAGGACCAGGGATCGAACCAGTGTCCCCTGCATTGGCAGGTGGACTCTTAACTGCTGGACCACCAGGGAAGTCCACTCAGCCACAGGAACCCTTTTAATAAAGATCAGAGGTGCTTTTGGCACTGACGGACTCCACTTTGCCACCATACCATTTTATCTCATTAACGGGCCATGAGGTCTGTCCAGCTGCCCTGTGTAACCAGGGTTGGCTTTTAGTGCATCTGGTGGGGATAGTGTCTCTGCCCCAGGCTGTGAGCAGGGCTCTGGGTGAAACCAGCTCCCACTGCTGGCCTTCTGGAGCCTCTGTCTACAGGAGGCTGTTCTCTCACACCAGCCCTTACCTTCAGAATCGCCTGAGCTTCAAAATGTGCAGACAGTCCCTTCTTGGATGCTGATCCCATGCCTGGCAGCTGTGCCCAGATTCCAAAGAAAGCCTCCCAGACTTGCCTCCCAAGCCGTTCTGCCTCTTCCTGACTTTGAGCCCCGATGCCCTCAGGCAGGGATGTGTCTGCATCTGGGTGACATCATTGGTCCTGTCATCTATATGGTGACATCATTGGACGGGAGAGGTAGGCTCCTTTCTCTTCCCAAGCACTTTTCTGCAGCTACCCTGGCTCCACCCGTGAAAGCAGATCTATATGGTGGCGGGGGGGGGGGGGTGTCTGCTGATGGGTTCTGTGTGTGGCTGCTTCAGCCAGGGCTGCTCCCACACCCACATGCCTCCCCTCAGCATGGCCCCACCCTGGCTGTCCCGCTTAATTGCCTCACGCCCCCTCTGCCCTGCCCAGCTGGCCTGCTCAACCTCCTGGGTGCAGACCACCTGCTCAGGCCTTTCTCTGGGACATTTGTCCTTAAGGCTCCTGGGCCCTGGTTCTGCTGACCCCACTGGCAGAGTTCCCCAGAGAAACAGAACCGTGCATATAGCAGATGGATGGATAGATGGGTAGGTAGGTAGGTAAGGTAAATGGACGGATCCAGATCTATCTGTCCTTCCTTGTGCTTATGCTCACTCATGTATCTGTGTATCTAGGTCTGTCCACCCTTCAGTCCATCTAACTATTTCTCCACCTGTCCATCCATCCACAGAGATTTATTCTAAGGAATTGGCTCACATGATTGCGAGGGCTGGCAAACCTGAAGTCTGCAGGGCAGGCAGCAGGCTGGAGACCCAGGGGAAAGTGGACACTGAGTCCAAACAGGCATCTTTAAATCAAATGCAGTCAGCCCTCTAAAGCAGAGCTGGGCTCCCCCTCCCTGTCTTCCTGGCTTGGGTTCCTGTGGTTTCTCTGACCCTCTGTCTGTTCCCCACATCCCCACCCTGCCCTCCACCCCCTTCCCTGAATATGCTAACTCCTCTCCTCCCCCGATGGATGCCATTCACTTGGTGATGGGAGAAGCCCTGCAGTTTATGAGGTGGGCAGATCCAGGCTCAAGCCCAGCAGCTCTGTTCCTAGCTGGTAACCCTGAATAAGTCCTTTAGCCCAGAGCTTCGGGTTCCTCTGTGAGGTGGTGACATTCGCCTCCCATCCCTCAAAGCCTCCAGTGGAGCGGGCACCTCCTTGGCTAGAATGTCCTTTTCTCTCCTGTGATGGAGTGAGGGCTCCTCCTGCACAAGGAGGCTTCCCAGTCCCATGGCCACGCATACAGGTTGGAAGACTCAGTGTTGGTATGTCAGTCAGGGTCTTGTGAGAAACAGCCGGTGGAATGTGTATGGGGGGACTGGAAAGTTGGAAATCCATGGGGGAGGAAGCAACTGGAAAGTCAGATAGGTGGACATTGCAGTCTGAAGGCAGAATTCCCTCCCCTTCACGGGACCTTGGTCTCTTCTCTGAGGCCTGGCAACTGATTGGGTGAGGCCCACCCACATTAGGGGAGGTGGTCTGTCTGGCTCAGAGGCTATGAATTTAAACGTTACTAAGCGTGTCTGAGAAATGCCTGCACAGCAACATCTAGAGTGAGTTTGACCAATAACTGAGCACTATGACCTTGACAGGTTGACACACGAAATTAACCCTCACACCCTCCCGCAAGGCTCATCTCTGATGGTGCTGGTGCGAACTGGCTGACATACCAGTTGTTACATAAAGTGCTTTCTTTGGCTCATATGATTTAATCCTCTTAGTAACTGTATGAAGTATGTTCTATTTTGAGCCTCAGTTTATAGAGCAAGGCCCTTACGTTCCTAGAGGTTAAGTAACTAGCCCAAGGTTGCACAGCAAACTGTGGAGCTGGGGTTTGAAGTCAGGCAATCCCACTGCAGAGCTCACTGCTTTGGCCTCACACCATCCTGCTGCCTCTCCCAGAATCCTCAAGAGACTCTGGCCTCTTCCCTCAGCTCCACGGGGACTTGATGGTCCTTGAGGAATATCCCTTTCTCCCCCATGCCTTCCCCCACTCCCCTACTTGTTGGAGTAGGCAGCAGGTTTCTGAAGTACTAAAGTTCAGAACTGCCTGCGGCCAGGCCTGTCTGACTCCATTTTGAGCCAGGGAGGAAGGAGACCTACTGGCTCTCTGTCTTAGCAGCTGGGGCACTGGTGCATGGCTACCGTCCCTGGTGAGGCAGAGGCCAGACCACAGTCCTGCAAATGGCACTGTGACCACAGGCTCAGCTGATAAAGTGTCAGAAGGAAGACTAGCTCTGAGCCGCTGAGTCGAGTGAGGTTGGCCCCTCTTCCCCGCAGGGCCCTGTAGCCGGAGCACAGGCGATAACAGGACTTCCGCCTTCTCGGAATATTTGAGCAGCCCAGGAATGAGGTTTTATTCTGTCCTGGCAAGGCTGCCTGGGCCTTGGGAACTAGCATTCTGTCCCTGACCTCCCTGAATCTCAGGAAGCTGTGATCTCTGCTCTGTGTAGCCCTATACTGGGTTCGCTTGCTGCCCTGGGCACCAGCCTCTTGCTAATCAGAGTCATTTCATGAACCCAAGATGTTTGCATTATGATTCACATGGTGTTTATCTGTGTCTTGATGCATTTATACCTCATGTCTTTATGCCTTCGTGTAACTCAAGTAAGGAGGAAAAGATGGTTTCTAAGCTTTTAATGTTTCCAGGATTTAAAATGTACTTAAACTTGCTTGTTGTTCTTTAGTCACTAAGTTGTGTCCAACTCTTTTGTGACCCTGTGAATTGTAATTTGCCAGGCTCCTTTGTCCATGGGATTGTCCAGGCAAGAATACTGGGGTGGATTGCCTTTTCCTTCTCCAGAGGATCTTCCCAACCCAGGGATCGAACCCATGTCTCCTTTGTTTCCTGCATTGCAGGTGGATTCTTTACCAGCTCAGCCATGGGGGAAGATGGGTATCATTATACACCCAGGACCTAACACATAATGCCAGGCACATTGTCCCCAATCTCAAGGGTTTATGGAATGACTTAAGCCCTAACCTGGAGATTGAGGATGCTCTAGCAGTTTATAGGTTTCAACAGCAGGAATGTTGCCTAACTGCTTCCAGAAGACAAAAGAGAAGGTGAATATGACCATTTCCTGTGTCTAAAAACCTGACATGACTGATTTACAATGTCAAAGTCACCAGCAACATTGGGTGGACTGAAATGATTTGCAGAGAGGAGGAAAAGCGCAGACAGGCCACTTTTTTCAGATTATTGAAGGAAATCAGAAATGGGGAGCATGGGATAGCACTGAATGAGGGGCAGTAGTGTACAGTTAGCAATGTCTCCCAGGGCTTCCTGTCCAGCTAGGTTGGTCAACAGAGGAGGCAGCAGGGTGGTTAAAGGGCTACCTGGAAGCTCACAGAGAGTGGTGCCTGGCTGCTCAGAGCTTCTTGGCCGCAGGACTCTGATCTGGTTTTCAATCTGAACTCTGTCCCTAGCCCATTGTCTGACTTTGAGAGTGTCATTCTCCAGCTCCCAGTTTCACATCTCTAAAATAGGGACAATAATATCTACCTCAGAGGGTTGTGGTGAGGACCAAAAAGGTCACAAGTGAAAGCATCCAGTGGTTTCTGGTACTTACGCCACATTCGCTCAATGTAAGTTTCCTACGCTTGTTTCACTGAGTGCTCTTCTGAACTTCAATTTTTTTATCTGCAAAAAATGGAATATGTGAGAGTGCCTGGCACATCACTGAAGCTCAATAAAGGTTTTATTTTTAACTTTTTATGATTTTTATTTTTGAAACAATTTTAAAGTTGCAAAAAGTAGAGTTCTCCAATACCCTACACCCAAGCTTCCCCTAATGTTACCATGGTACCTAATCAAATTAGTGGCTTCCCTGGTGGCTTAGCAGTTAAGAATCCTCCTGCAATGCAGGAGACTCAGAAGACGCAGGTTCGATCCCTGGGTTGGGAAGATCCCCCGGAGGAGGGCGTGGCAACCCGCTCCAGTATTCTTGCCCAGAGAGTTCCATGGACAGATGAGCCTGGTGGGCTACAGTCTAGGATTGCAAAGAGTTGGAAGTGACTGAGCATGCACACATGCAATCATATTAGCACATGATCCAAACCAGGAAATCAACATCTCACAACTCAATGCCATTAACCAAACTACAGACTTTATTCAAGTTGCCCTAAGATGGCATTTTCTATTCTGGGTTCCAAATCAGGATCCTACATTCCATTGAGTTGTTGTATCCCTTAGTTTTCTGTGACTTGTGACAGTGTATTTTGGTGTTTCATGACGTTGACTCTTTCTGTGTGTACTGGTCAATAACTTGGGAGAAACACTTCTCAATTGGGGTTTGTCTGATTTTTTCTCTTGGTTAGATGCTTACTCACTCTTTGCAGAAATACCACAGCAAAGTTACTGTGTTACTTTTTTTCTTTTTCCTTTATTGTGATAAAATACACATGAGATAAAATCTACCATTTGAACCATTTCAAAGTGTACAATTCAGTGGCATTGAGTACTTTCACAGTATTGTGTGACTGCCACCTCCATGTAGTTCCAGAACATTCTCATCACCACCAGTCTCCAGCAATCACTAATCTGTTTTCTGTCTCTTTGGATTTGCCTATTCTGAACATCTCACACACTGGAATTGTACAATATGAAGTCTTTCCTGATGGGCTTTTTTCACTTAGCATCATGTTTTCAAGATTTACCCAGGTTACAGCAGTGAATCAGCCCACCACTCCCTTTTCATGGCCAAATAATGTTCCACCATGCAGACAAACGGCATTTTACTTTATTTTCTAATTTAGCAGTGAAACTTGGTGAGGCAGGGTGGTCGCAGACCCTGGTGTCTGGCAGGAGGTACTGTGAGGTGTATAGAGGATAAAGTTAGGACTGGTCCCTGGGGAACAGAGGGCTGTATTTTACCTTGCAGACAGAGCTCACCAGGTCACTGTTGCTTTGAAAACTTCCTCTGTGGAAACGGAAAAACAGTTGTCCAGGAGGAGGGGGAGACGACCCAAGGATGGGAAGGGAAACCCTCCCTGGGGCCACAGAAGTTGCGTCTCAGTGGCACCAGCTTTCCAGGGTCAACCACGGCCTCCTGAGGGTCTGTCTGGCCAGCAAGACTGGGGATCGGACTGCACCGCGGTGGTCGCCACAAACACGCTCAGGCACGGTCTCGAGTCCCGGGTGACACTTGCTCATTGCTTTTGAAGAAAGGGAAGCCTCCCTTTAGGCACAGGCAATAGTTGCAAACTCCATTTATAAACAAGGTGTGCTGAGCCGGAGGGCAAACATTTCCACCTCTCAAACGTCGCACCTCAGCAGCTCCTTAACTAGTAGATGCCCTCAGGGTTCCCCGAGCGGGTCAGCGAGCCGACCTGCGGTCTCTCAGCCGCGTCCACAGTCCCCGCATCGCGCGCAGCCCGCGGCCAGGGCGCGGCGCGGCCCCGGGAGCAGGGCGGAGGGCGGGGCCTCAGCACACGGCCCGCCCCCGTCCCGCAGCCCTGCCGTCTCGGCGCGCGCACCGTGCGCGTGCCCCGGACCTGGCGGCGGCGTGCGCGGGCCGCGCGTGCGCGCTGCGGCGGGGCGAGGGGCGGCGCGGGCGCGAG
>SJXQ01003300.1:254064-332005 GCA_006408695.1 Aepyceros melampus | reverse complement strand
TGAGGGGCCGGCGGCCGCAGCCTGGAGAGCTGTGTTTGCGAGAGCGGCCCGCGGCGTGAGAAGGCTCGGCTGGACTTCCCTCAGGAGCGGGCGGCGGAGCAGGCGAGTGCGCGCGGAGGAAACGCGCCGCGGGCTCGGGTGGCGCTGGACGGGCGCGGGGGCGGCCGCCCGCGGACCCTCGGGCGCTCCCAGTCCGGCCGGGTGGCTGCGGTCGGCCTCGAGAGGGGACGGTGGAGCAGCGCTAAGACATTCCCCAGTCGTCGTGAGCAGACGGTGGCTTTCCCAGCAGACCGCCGGGGCCCCCGCTGAGGAAGCCGGTAGGGCTGGTGGCCTTCAGGTGCGCGTTCCTGCAGGAACAGACCCCGGGCTGACTCTGGTTGTCTTGCCGACAGGTCCCGGTGACCCGGGCCGGCAGGGTTCCGAGCTCGGCAACATGGCTTCCCCGCCCCACCAGCAGCTGCTGCAGCACCACAGCACCGAGGTGAGCTGTGACTCCAGCGGAGACAGCAACAGCGTGCGGGTCAGGATCAACCCCAAGCAGCCGTCCTCTAACAGCCACCCGAAGCACTGCAAGTACAGCATCTCCTCCAGCTGCAGCAGCTCCGGGGACTCCGGAGGGGTCCCCCGGAGAATGGGCGCGGGAGGCCGCTTGCGCAGGAGGAAGAAGCTGCCCCAGCTGTTCGAACGGGCCTCCAGCCGGTGGTGGGACCCCAAGTTCGACTCCGTGAACCTGGAGGAGGCTTGTATGGAGCGTTGCTTCCCGCAGACCCAGCGCCGCTTCCGGTATGCGCTCTTCTACATCGGCTTCGCCTGCTTGCTCTGGAGCATCTATTTTGGGGTCCACATGAAATCGAAAGAGGTTGTCATGGTAGCCCCTGCCCTGTGCTTCCTCGTGGTGTGTGTGGGCTTTTTTCTGTTTACCTTCACCAAGTTGTACGCCCGCCATTACGTGTGGACTTCGCTGGTTCTCACCCTCCTGGTATTTGCCCTGACCCTGGCTGCCCAGTTTCAGGTTTTGACGCCCTCTCAGGACGAGTTGACAACTTCAATCATACTCGGGCTGCCAGGCCCACAGACACTTGCTTATCTCAAGTGGGGAGCTTTTCCATGTGCATCGAAGTGCTCTTTTTGCTCTACACCGTCATGCACTTACCTTTGTACTTGAGCTTGATTTTGGGAGTGGCCTATTCTGTTCTTTTTGAGACCTTTGGCTACCACTTCCAAGATGAAGCCTGCTTTCCCTCACCTGGAGCGGAGGCCCTGCACTGGGAGCTGCTGAGCCGGGCCCTGCTCCACCTCTGCATCCACGCCATCGGGATCCACCTGTTCATCATGTCCCAGGTGAGATCCAGGAGCACCTTCCTCAAGGTGGGCCAGTCTATTATGCACGGAAAGGATCTGGAAGTGGAAAAAGCCCTGAAAGAGAGGATGATTCATTCTGTGATGCCGAGAATCATAGCTGATGACTTGATGAAACAGGGGGATGAGGAGAGCGAGAATTCTGTCAAAAGGCATGCCACTTCCAGCCCCAAGAACAGGAAGAAGAAGTCTTCCATCCAGAAAGCCCCTATCGCCTTTCGCCCATTTAAGATGCAGCAGATTGAAGAAGTCAGTATTTTATTTGCAGATATCGTGGGCTTCACCAAGATGAGTGCCAATAAGTCTGCCCACGCCTTGGTGGGTCTCCTCAATGATCTGTTCGGCCGCTTTGACCAGTTATGTGAGGAGACCAAATGTGAGAAAATCAGCACCCTGGGAGACTGCTACTATTGTGTGGCTGGGTGTCCTGAGCCAAGGGCCGACCATGCCTACTGCTGCATCGAGATGGGGTTGGGCATGATAAGAGCTATTGAGCAGTTCTGCCAAGAGAAGAAAGAGATGGTGAACATGCGCGTTGGGGTTCACACGGGGACCGTCCTGTGTGGCATCTTGGGCATGAGGAGGTTTAAATTTGACGTGTGGTCCAATGATGTGAACTTGGCCAATCTCATGGAGCAGCTGGGAGTGGCTGGCAAGGTTCACATTTCCGAGGCCACCGCAAAATCCTAGATGACCGGTACGAAATGGAGGATGGGAAAGTTACCGAACGCCTTGGCCAGAGTGTTGTTGCTGACCAGTTGAGAGGTATGTGCATTTCTTTGCCTCATCATCTCCCTCCCCTATCCCATTTGTGTTGGAAAAACAAAACAATCTCTTTCCAGTATCAGTATCTGGAGGCAGATCAGTTGTCTCCCAGGGCCAGTGGGACTTTTCCCCCAGTGAGTCAGATATCACAGGTCTGTTCACTGTGACAGTGTTGACCTAGATGACTCCTTTAGAAGGAAGGAGAACTTTGAAAATGTGTTGCCCGCCAGCCGGCTGTTAATGTCTCTGAGATGCTGGGGCAGGTCCAATGACTGTGAGGGGATCCGAGCCCTTCAGTGGTCAAAACTTCGAAGCACCATAAGAAATTGCCTTTGTGCTGCATAAGGTTGCCCTTAAGCCCCATCAAAACATTTTTCTATGCCTTTCTCCTCTCTAGGCCTCACTTCGCTGAAATAAAGAAGTCAGCTAAGCCCTGCAGGATCCTTGAGAATTAGGTGAAATTATGTACCCCCAAGTGCACACTGTTTTTTGCCTAGGTCTCTTTTTTAAATGTTTGATTTTCAGCTTTCTATTTTCACATATCTCATTATGGTTTCTAATCATGGTATTTGTCTTATCTTACGGACAGCAGCATTTTAGAATGTTGAACTTCTCAAACCACCAGGTGATTTGAAAGTGGGACATACACCCAGAGCCGTCTTTAGACCTCCCCCAGCTCCTCAGATTTTCCCTGTCTTAAGTTCCTTACTGCTATTCTTGTATTTTTCACCAAGCTGCTTCTTTTAATTTTCTTTTTTTCACTTAGGGCAAAAATTTTTGAGGTCTGGGAAGTGATGACTTATAAGCAACTGGGATCAAAAGTAAGAATTCTAAATAACATCCTCCCCTCCTTTTTTTTTTTTAAAATCCTTCTGTTTTACTAAGGTCTTCAGGTTAAGGGGAACATCTATTTTGAAAGTATGTAGAGACAATAACATTGATTTTAAAAGCCAACATTTGTAAAACTGTATTTGTGTTTTGTGGTACCCCACATTGTATAATTACATGATGAAAAGCCCCTGGAAAGGGAGTACTCGGAAGGAGAAGTAACATCTTAAACCAGAGACAGGAGAAATAATGGTGTAAACCTGTGCTCCTAAGTGGCCTGGATGGATGTCACACCACCTGTGTGCTCAGTTGATATTTCCTTTGTTCTCCCTATCATTTACTTATTTGTTATCTGGTGAGGGTACTTTATCCTTATCCTGATCTTTCTTTGTTCTGTTAATTTTGCTAACAGTTGAGGAATTTGTGGGTAGAATAGAAGAATATTTTCACCTGATAATTCTGCCTAGAGAGCTTTGTGTCTGCTTTCTGCTAAATACTTTCTCTCCTTTTGTCCTCCTCAAATTTCTCTCTGCCTCTCCATTGTGTTAGTTTGCACAGCATTATTAGCAGTGCTGCAGACCAGGGAAGGGGGCTTCCCAGGTGGCGCTAGTGGTAAAGAACCCTCCTGCCAATGCAGGAGACACAGGTTCAATCCCTGGGTGGGGAAGATCCCCTGGAGGAGGGCATGGCAACCCACTCCAGTATTCTTGACAGAGGAGACTGGTGGGCTACAGTCCATAGGGTTGCACAGAGTCAGACACAGAGTCGGACTTAATGCTAGCAGAGAGCTTGCAGTGCTACACTGATGAGGTCAGAAACTGCAGTTTACAGTTGGCTTGAGATTTTACTGTGACAATTGTCTTCATCTGTAGGACAGTGGCCCCTGCTCTGGAGTTTGGAGATGCCAGTGGAGTGGGGGTACAGATGCAACCCTTGCTCTGTATCATTGATACAGATATGATATCAAAGGTATCATTTTGATACCTTTAGGATCTGATGAGTGTGCCCGGCTCCATCCTCAGGGATTGTGGGACAGATTCCAGAGAATGGAGCAGCACTGTGCTATGTTAGATTAAGTGTGACGATGATAGCAATTTTGTAAGTGGTGCTCTAAGCAGTGTATTACTTGAATTTCAAAATAAAGACAGATGTAAATCATTATGTCTGGAAATTGCCAGGTCTTTGACTCTTTGGCAGTACCCATTTTTGTTTATGTATAATTTTATTTTTAACTTACAGATCAAAGGTCTCAAAGACACTGACACCCCCAAACCCCCGCCAAAAAAAAAAAAGTGAATTTTTAAAAACCCACATAGTGTAAATTTGGTAAATTAATTTCTTCTTTAAATTTGTGTGCACTGTATATTTATAAGGGAAGATTTTAGCACTGGATGGAGGATGGGGAAAGATAGAAGCCTTAGCCAAACTGGTGATTTTTAAAAATATAATATTCTCTTCTTTAACAGTTTCCCTGAGACCATGTTTTTGCTTTATTCAGCTCATTTTGAAACCCTCTGGACAGGACCCCAGTAATAGAGGATGTCTGCACAACTTCCTGACCTCTTTTTTTTTTTTTTTTTAAACTGCACAGTTCACTTCTCCTGACGCTGTACAAATCTCCTCAGCTGAGATGTTAGCATAGTTTATAGAAGACCCTTTCCACAAAAGGAGTTAACGTTATACACATAAGATTCCTTTTAGCCCATCTTTGGGTTTGTGGCAGGTATTTTTCTCTATGCAGTGCTGAATGCTAGCTTTTCTTCTCGTCCCCTTTTCTGATATTAGGGCTGAAAATACCCAGTCGAGGACTCTGTAGAAATGAAGATCCATGGAATAAACTGGGGGTTCCAGCGCTAGCCTGGCAGTGTGGGAGGTAGTTTGTCTGAATGGGCTTTGTGGAAAGTGGACTGTCGTTACTTCTGCACTGTCACTCACCCTTGAAACATCTTTATTGTTCTCTCATGGCACCTGGCCCTGTGGACACACAGGTGGAGTCATGATGGTTCCTGACCTGGGTGAGCTTGCAGATTGTAAACGTTCTTCGAGTCCACAGAGTTGGAATGTGATAGAGAAGTGCACGTGCCCAGGGTGGGTCTTGGGTCAAGCAGTGGCTCTCTAGGGGATAAAAGAACATTCAGTGCAGTGGGGGAAGCGTGGGACAGGCTTGTTGTGCTGTGCTTAGTTGCTCAGTTGTGTCTGACTCTGCAACCCCATAGACTGCAGCCCGCCAGGCTCTTCTGTCCATAGAGATTCTCCAGGCAAGAATACTGAAGTGGGTTGCCATGCCCTCCTCCAGGGGATCTTCCCAACCCAGGGATCAAACCCAGGTCTCCCACAGTGCAGGGAGATTCTTTTACCGTCTGAGCTATCAGGGAAGCCTGGGCAAAGGCTTGGGGGTCACATTTCTTGGCAGACTGGGCAGTTTAAGTAGTTCATCAGGACAAGGGCAGCTGTGATTACCTGGGAAGGAGTTTGGGTTCAGTCCTGTAGGTAATGGGGGACCGTGACGGGTTTAGGCAGGAAGCTTAGTTGCTCTGACTTGCAGTTTTAGAAAGTGTACCCTTTCAGTTCTAGGGAGTGTGGGTTGGAGATTAGTGAGCCATTGCAATAAATCCTTGGTGGCCTGGACCAAGATAACAAGAATGGCAATGGAGCGACCGGTGTGAGCAGCAGCCAGATCAACTGGATTGGTCCCACAGCCACATTTGAACAGAGGATGGGGGCAGGCATGGGGCTTGACTGTTTGAGAGGCTTTTCAGGTTTCTGGAATTGATGTGGGGATCGTTTGGCATTAGCAATGGGTGAGAGGGAGGCCTTTGAAAAATCTGTGGTGTAAATGGAAAATGCAGGATCAAGTTGTAGAATAAGAAATAGGCCAGGAAGCCCTGGCTTGTCCATTCATTCATTCAGCATTTTGTTTGGGGCACATTTCTAGGTGCTGTGGATACAGCAGTGAACAAAACACAAAAATTTCTTCTTTGTGAAAGATGGTTTGTTTTGTGTTCAGTTCTAAGGAGAAGACATACAGCTGGAAGGAGACTATGGAGAATGTGTATGTTTGTGTGTGTGTGTGTGAAATTTTAGAGAGGGTGGCCAGTCACTGAGAGAGAAGGTTGAAAGAATTTTCAGCAGAAGACTAGGATTTGAAAATGATCCAGAAAGCGAAGGCCAATTATTATTAAGAAATAGTCTGATTTGAGTGATGGGAAGAAGTGTCCTTCCATTCCATTGGGCCCAAGAGGATACTGGCTACTGTGTTCTGTCTTGGGCCACAAGCGAAAAAGAGGAGTACTGTCAGTTGTTACAGTTTTTCCTCTCATAGGCAGAGTCACAAAGGAAGTGAAACTCAGAAAATACCTACAGACATCTTATTTTCCCTCCTTAACTATTGATCTAGGAAGATAAAGGTGCTCAGTGACCCTAAATCTACACCAACAGTTGTGTATTTATAGAGGGAATACCAACAATATTGCATTGTTATAAGCTAAATAAAATAAGACTTTCCCTCCAAACCAAGCTTTGGACTTGTGGAGCAGCTCGGGGAAAGATCTGTTGATGCGTGTGGGAGAGACGGCCACCCACTGGCCGCTTCGGTGACCGACTCCTTCACCATGTGCTGGTGTCCCTTGAGAGAGTTCCTGTCTAGACCCTGTCTGGAGTCTCGCTTCAATCTGACAGTGGGCAGGGACACACAGCACTTCAGCCTCTGCCAGCAGCTGTCCCAAACTGGGAGTCTGGGCTCCTGGTTCCCTGCTAGCTACGGCTAGGATCCCTGGCTATGTACTAGTTCAGGGTGCAGTTTGCTTGTACCCCTGGATTCACCTGATAGCTTGTCCCCAGCCTAACCCGTACCCCTTGCCACTCATTGAAGAAGACCCTGATGCAGGGAAAGATTGAGGGCAGGAGGAGAAGGGGGACGACAGAGGATGGGGTGGTTGGATGGCCGCACTGACTCAATGGACATGAGATTGAGCAAACTCCAGGAGACAGTTAAGGGCAGGGAAGTCTGGTGTAGTCCATGGGGTCACGGAGAGTTGTACCCAACTTAGTGACTGAACAACAGCTTGCTACTGTCGAGCTTGCCCGTGCCTGGCCTCTTGGTGTCCCTTCTTAAGTCCTGTAGAACAGAAACTCCATGCTCGCTGCATCCTTGAGCGGACTCTCATGCACATAGCCAACAGCCTCTGGAGTAGCAAGGAGGCGAGATAAGATGAAGCAGAAAATCTCACTTGACATCTGGAATCGGAGACGGCAAACAGCTGTGGAGTTGGTGCTCAAGCAGCCCTGATAGTTTATTCAGACTCCTTCAGACCAAATTATATGGCTTCCAGAAGGAGCACACAGCTGTTGATCTCGAGGACCAGCTTTTGAGTAAATTAGCCTCTGGCAAAGAAAGTTAAGGATATGGTTTGCTGAATTGCAGGTGGAATGAAGGGAGGAGAGTAATCTTTTCAGGCAGGATGACTAAGAAAGGAAAAAAATTAAAAGAAGGACTCTGTAGGAGAGGGAGAGGGTGGGATGGGTTGGCAGAGTGGCAGTGTAACATGTGTGATATCATAAGTGAAATGAATCGCCAGTCCAGGTTTGATGCAGGATGCAGGATGCTTCGGACTGATGCACGGGCATAATCCAGAGAGAGGGTGTGGAGGGAGATGGGGGTCGGGATTGGGAGTTCATGTACACTCGTGGCTGATTCATGTCGATGTGTAGCAAAATGAATACAGTATTGTAAAGCAAAACAAACTAAAAAAATAAAAATTAATTTAAAAAAAATTAAAAGAAGCAAATAGAATAGGTAAAGAAATTTCAGGGTTCTCATCTACTAACCAGCCTTCAAATAGTTGTGTTTCTACCTATACCAGTCAGTGTCTCCTGTGGACTTTGCTGGGGAATAATAATCTTGAAGAACACAGTGAATTTTCTATGGTGTATGTACATGGCCCTAAATTTTCATCTCTCTGCTGATTGGTGATTTCAGTGTTGGTATTTCTGTTTAGATTTTGATATTGTGAGAATATGGTCATTACATACAACATAACAAAAATTTACCATATGAGCCATTTTTAAGCCTGTCAGCTGGATTTTCTTAACTGCTTTGGCATTGTCTGTTGCAGTATGTTGAAGAATGTGTGGAAAATCTGACTCTACAGAGATATATAGTTAGAAAGTGGAGGAGCATTTTAATAGCCATTTAGATAGTTGTGGATATTTTTCTTTGGTACTACACAAACACCCAAGAAGTGGTAGTTTATTGAGGGCTAGTTACAATATCTAATCAGTTTTTTGTCCAACCTTGTTGGATTTTTGAATGAACTCTTTACCTAAGTGTGACCTTGTAACATCATGCATTGGTCATTTAGAAAATTACGGTTTCTTGAGTTATGCAGATCTTCCAAATGTCAGCATGAAGTCTTTAAACATTAGGATGATGTCAGCTTCACAGTGGTGGATAAAAGCATTCCAAAATTCTGGTTTTCCCTTGAAAGTTTGAGTTTCATCCTTGGCAATAAATACTTTCAGTTGTTTTTGTTGAAGGGACAGGCTCATTTCGTTCATTTCTTAGGAACAGTCTGCCAGATACTCCAGTGAATGACCAGAGTCTGTCTGTGCATCAAATATAAACGATGTTCTATCAAAAAAGCAGCCCAAACAGGAGCATAGACGCTTTTGGGACAACCGGTCACTTTGGTTCTTAGGGCAGAGTTGTAGGTGCATTCCAACCTCGTCCTGCAGAACACACTCAACATTTAACACAATTATTCGATTTTACTGCTTTATCAGGGGACATTGTTAAGTGCAAATGACTGTTTTTTCCTTCTGCAAGTGTGTGGTGCGACAGAGCTGGTTAATGACCAGCAGAGTTTGGTGCTACTGCCTAGATTCATGGTCAGGCACCGGCAGTCTCTCTAGGGGTCAGGATGAAGAATGTCGGCTTTGTATCATCACGTTTGCTTTTGTATCACGAAGGCCAATATCAACATGTGCGTGTGTGCTGAGTCACTCAATTGTGTCTGACTCTTTGCGACCCTATGGAGTGAAGCCCGTCAGGCTCCTGTGTCCATGGAATTCTCCAGGCAAGAATGCTGGAGTGGGTTGCCACGCCCTTCTCCATCCAGAGATCTTCCCTATCCAGGGGTCTCTTGTGTTTCCTATATTGGCAGGGGTGTTCTTTACCACTGGCACCGTTTGGGAAGCCCAATGTCAACACGGAGAAAGGCAAATCATGTCTTAGTATGAAAATAGTTTCAGCCTCACAGATGCCCTGCAGAGAAGTCTTAGGGACCACTGGGGGTTTGCACACTGCCCTGAGAACTGCTTCCCTGAGTGGTAAGAAAGGAAGAGTGAGAGTTTGTACCTACTTCCCAGACACATTCTCATGTAGATGGTAGAGTTCATGTTGGAATTAGGATGGACCTGTGACATTTATTGTGGAAGTAGCAAGTGACTTCAGTTCATGCATTTCCTTTTTCTCAAAAAAAAAAAAAAAAAAAATCCTTTGTGACTCTGCCAAGTCCCTACTGCTGGTGTTTAGAGGTCAGGATAAAGAACGTCAGCTTTGTTTTTTGATTTATTTTTGCCGAGCTCCCTCTTTGGTGGAGTAGTGTAGCGGTTGGTGCGTGGGTTTTGGTTTCCCATACATTTGGAATCAGTTCTCAGTTCTGAACCGTGGAACCCAAGGAAGCCAGGAATGCAGTGCCTCTGTCAGAGGGCTGCTGGAAGACTATGAACGAATTGATCATTCAAATAAAGCACTTATTAGCATAGCGACGGGACTGCAAAAGGCGTTCAGTAAACAATAACCAGCTCTTCTGCCTGAGGAATCATTGTTCCATATTGCAGTCAGTGGTGTGTTTTTTCCTGCCCTCTATCTGGTGCACCTCTTGTGTAATTGGGTACTGAAACCGAGAACACACCAGGGACTGTGATTGTGACAGTTTCTTGAATGAAAAAGGGCAAGTGTCCAAAATACAAAAACATGGATAACTTGCCCTAGTTAAACTGTAGCTGCCAAGTTTGGCAGCTTCGTTACTGAAAGCTCAAGGGAGTTCAGACAGTATTGTTCTTGGGCTGCTTCTTGTCCCCAGAGCTTAGAGGTATTAAGGCGACGTGACCCTTGATAGTTGAGAAATTATGGGAAAATCTTCACCTCTGGGACTCTGGAGATATTGGATGAGATTTGTACCAGTTAGTTATTCAGCTCTACTGTGTTCAGCTATAAATTCCTTTATTTATTCAATAAACATCGAGTGACTTTTTAAAAAAACTATTTGCAATGGCTTGACTAGGTTCTGGAGATAGAGCACGATGCCCTCCTTAACAGCCTACAACCTAGGAGGCAAAATAGATACGAATCAAAAAATCACCTAAACAAATACATTCTAGACTTGCTGATCTTATTACAAAAAGGTTTGGAAGTAGGGAGACTTACCATTTCCCCCTTATAGTTGTGGGAACTGAAGTACTGAGAGGTTAAAGGTTAAGTAACTTGTGGTGGTCATCCAGCTAGAGAAGTTACCAAATGGTGGGGCCAGTATTTATTCCCAAAGGACTGTATTAGAAAACATTGGTACCTGCTTCACAGAATTGTTGTAAGGATTAAAGGAGAAAATAATATTAAGTACTTAGAAATGTACTTGGCACATAGTACTTAGTAGAGATTAGATTCACTAACTAGCATTACTGAAAGTGGGGAATGTTTTCTTAGTAGCAGCACAACAGAAGAACAGCTATACCTTTCTTCATTCAGCTCTTTCTTGTTCACACAATGTTTTCAGGCATGTTATTATCTCAACCATTGTGAAATCCTAGGATCTTGGGATCTGTGTATATTTAGAAGTTTATGTTTCATTTGCTTGATTTCGTTGTCCACCAGTTTTCAGGCTGACTTGGTTTCTTAACATCCTCTGAAGAGGACTGGTGGCTTTTTTTTTTTTTTTTAAAGAATTAGTGTAAACTCTTGGATTTTAGCTTCTTTGGTGTATTCTTCACTCCATTACAGATATCTTTTTTTTTTTTTTTGATGCTCAAATTGTCCCTTCTTGGCCCCCTGGGAAAACCCTTTTGAGTTAGCCCCTGAGTCCTTTTCATACAAACTGGCAGTGTCTGAGAGCTTTTGTACTTACCTCATAACATTTTTATGGATTAGAGAAATAATAGGCATGAAAATCTCATTATTTCTGTTTGTCTGGTATTTTTGTTGAGCGAGACTGAACTAAGCTTTACCCACTCCCTTTTGCAAAGAAAATTAATAGTATATGCCTGTTTGTATAAAGAGCACTTCTGAACAAATGGTTTGTGCTTCTTCAAGCTCCTCAGAAGCTTTAATTTACATTCTCACAATTGACAATTACAGAGCAACACAGCTTTCTGTCTCCCGTATCTTTTCGCTACTGCTTGTTGAAGGACAGGTGCCCTCGAATGTTGGTAAATAAGGATCCAGAACAAGAAAATGAAAGGAATCCTAGACCAAAGTGTAGGTCACCTGTTTGCAGACTGAAGTGCACACCCCCTACCTCTCAAGCCCCTTCTCCTAGGACAGCTGTGGAAAGTTCTGGGCAGCCCCGCTCCAGGAATTCCCTTCCCGGGCCCCTTGTTGTGAATGGCGACTCCTGGAAGGATGCCCCGCCACTCCCCTTTCCATGCTGTATAGTAATGTGCATCTGACTTCTGATCTGTATCCACTGGGCTTGAATGTACCTGGAGAGCAGGAATTTTTGCATATTTTATTTACTGCTTATTCCTGGTGCCGGAAACATAACTGGTGTACAGCAGAGGCTCTATATTTGTGATGTGAACAAATGAATGAATGAAGATGGGTGGTGGTGTTCAGTCACTGAGTTGCATCCGACTCTTTGCGATCCCATGGACTGTAGCACACCAGGCTTCCCTGTCCTTCACAATCTGAGTTTGCTCAGACTCATATCCATTAAGTTGGTGATGCCATCCAACTGTCTCATCCTCTGTCACCCCCTTCTCCTCCTGCCCTCAATCTTTCCCAGCATCAGACATATATGTAAAACCATGCCCCAGACATCAGCATGGAAGATAGAGAGAAGGCAGCAACTGGCCTTTCAGGAATAGCTGTGTGGTTAATTAAGTCGAGGCTGCAAGCAGGGTCTCTAAAGGCCTTAGACAACGAGATGGGAGAGTGCCTGGGAGTGTGGACGGCCCGCAGGTGGGGAGTGGGTTCAGTCCTGGGCTCCCGGGTCTGTGGGGAAGGCTGCCAAGCAGGAGCGCAGAGGATTGAAAACCCAAGTGTTTATTTAGGGCCCAGGAAATGTGGGGTTGAATGGCTTAGTTTAGGCAATAATTTTTAAGCTTTTTAAGACAGAGATTTCAATAAGTATATTTATCTTTAATAATACTGTAGCTCCTTAAAATTCTTATTCGATTATCATTTATGCACATGGAAAGCCAGCATATCCTTTTTTGGGCAAAGCTCCAGCATAATCTTTGTACATAATTTCCAGGATTTTTATGTAATGCTATTCAATTCTATTCATTTTTTTTCCTTCCAAGGAAAAATGTGCTACTGAAAGCAGCTTTTGGATCATTTATATTTGTGTTTGAATCGTGTGGGAAATATCAACTTTGGTTTTTTACCACGTAGTTTGTAGAGAGGAAGAAAACCCGCATGCAGGTGATTTTATTTTCTTGTTTATGGATATCAACATACAATATCCTATTAAGGCTTTGACGTTTTAAGTGAAAGAGACTATTGCATGTGAATTTAGTTAGTTTTGCCCTATCATCAAGATTAACATCGCAAGTGTGGATCACACTGCATTCTGTAACTTCATAAATGTGTTCTCTTCTCCATGAGAAATGCCTCTGTGGTCATTAATTTTTGTTTTGTGAATGAGCTGTCTAAAACCAGGAGAGGGGAGTATTTCTGAAGGAAAAGTATGTTTATAGAATTATCTTGTTATTTGAAAAAATAAATTTGTTTAGTAGATTAGCTTTTCACCTTAAAATGTTTTCTCCACTAACTAGATAAGCACTTTTGGGAAAATAATCTCTCTGGTTCTCAGTTTCCTCCTGTTTGTAAAGCGTAAAGTGTGAACTAGATGTGCTTTAAATTTCACACTATTCTTTAAGAACAGCTGAGCTTCTGTGATTGGAACACAGTACACATTCTTCATATGAGGAACTGGTTTCTTCTTCATCCACTTGTTTAAACTATGAACCCTCATTTAGATAAATTTAGCATATGGAAACTCAGATTTACCTAACCACTAAATTGCAGGGCATGGTGAAATGCTTAATATTCTAAAGGATTCTTTACTTCCTTCAAATATAAGTAAGTAAGGATTGAGTTATAGAAGTGTAATTTACACTTTTTTTTTTTTTTGATCACAATTGTTGTATAAAGCAGGGTATCATTAGAGGAACCCAATTTGATTTTGAAAGTTTGAGATTCTTTGGAAACGGCTCGGAGAAAATGTGAAATGATTAAATAATACTTAAAAAATGTGCTTCAGTTCCTGTTTGAACATTATTTGGGGGAGAGATTGAAAGGTTAGTTGCAGTAAAATGAATTTCACTTGTGTTGGCAAGTTTCTCCCTAATAGAACAGAGGAAATACTGGGTTAACAATGTGCTTACCGATTATTCCATTAATAAAAGACTTACTTGCTCCCGAAGTGGGTTCCTGGATCAGCTGACTGTATTTTTAGGGTGCCAAGGTCCTATATACTTTATAGTTAGTGTGACTTCAGTAGGCCCCAAATTAATACACCCAGGAAGAGTCTACCTTAGGCCTGTTAGTTAGAAATTACAGTCACAGTGATAAAAGGAAACCCTTGGATTTCATTATAAAGGATTTATAAAAGATTTGAATGGTTTTCTTATCCTCTCTTACAAAATAGCAAAGCCTTGCAAAGCAGCTCATGGAAAGTAATATGACATTTTCTGTGATCTGCATGGTTGGTGAAACAAAGTAAAAGGGAAAAACAGTCTACTACTCTGTCCTGAAAGTTAGTGTTGACACTGAGTACATGTGTCATCCGACCTGAGAGAGAATTTCACCTCAACAAAGGCCCAACTTGTGAAACTGTAGCTTCCCTTAGAGAAGCTGTTATTCACAGCCTGCTGGAGTCATATGTTTTCTACTGACTAAAGCGCCTGACTCAGTGTGTCAGTCATTGCAGGAGGTTAAAAACTTGTGGAACTACCATGCAAGCGAAACATCTCAAAGGACTTTTCTGGTCTCTCACACACATTTCAGAGTGACTTTCTCAGCTGGAATAACTTAATTAACCCTGTGTTCTTTCTGGCTCCTGAAAGAAATGGTGATTTATGAACACTCTTAGAGCCCACAATCCTAAGATAACAACTTTGTCCCTCTGCCATTTGAAGTTCAAATGGAAATATTTGCTTTCATAGCTCTAGTCATGATGTTGCTTTATTTAGTAGCTATTAAATTTCCAGTTCCATATACTGCCCTGGAGGCGTTCCAGTTTTCACTAAGGTTTCTGTTTCTTTCAACAACATTGCTTATGGTGTGTGGAACTTTCCTGAACAAGGAATATTAGGATGGATGATTTTGAGCTTTTCTTTTTTTAAAATAACAGCTTTTTTGGACATATAATTCATATACTGTGCCATACTACTCACTCGTTTAAAATATGCAATTCAGTGATTTTTTTTAGTATATTCATAGATATGTGCAACCATCACCATGGTCATAAGTCTTAGAACTTTAAAGAAAAAAAAATTTTTTTGACAGTGCCTTGCAGCATGAGGACTCTTAGTGTACAACCAGGGATTAAACCCATGCTCCCTGCAATGGAGGCATGGATATTTTTAAAATTTTTATTTATTTATTTTTATTTTTGACTGTGCTGGGTTATTGTTCTTACTTGGGCTTTTCTCTAGTTGCGGTGCACGGGCTTCTCATTGTGGTGGCTTCTCTGTTGTCGAGCACGGGCTCTAGGGCTCGTGGGCTTCAGTAGCTGCAGCACGTGGGCTCTAGATCACAGGCTCAATAATTGTGGCACATGGGCTTAGCTGCTCCGCAGCATGTAGGATCAGGGATCTCATCTGTGTCTCCTGCTATTCCTTAGCACTGAGCCACCAGAGAAGCCCCAGAAGTGTGGATTCTTAGCCCCTAGACCGCCTGGGAAGTCCCTGGAACATTTTTATCACTCCCACATGAACCTCTGCACAAATGAGCACTCAATCCCCATTTCCCCCCTAAGCCTCCCAGCCTCTGGCAACCACTCGTCTACTTTCCATCTCTGTGGATTTGCCTATTCTGGACATTTCATACACACAGAATTATGCGGTATGCAGCCTTTTGTGTCTGGCTGCTTTCACTGAGCATATTGTTCAAGGCTCACCTGTGTTGTGCCTGTGTCTTTACTTCGTCCCCTTATTTGGTCATATAATATTCCATTGTATTGGTAGACCACATTTTGTTTTTCCATTCATCTGTTGATGGAAAAGTGATTCCTTTTTTGAAATCAACAGTCAAACTGAATACAAATAGAAATGATAAAAGTCCCTTTTTTAATTTAATAATATAACTCGACTAAAATTTAGCTGTTTCATTTTCACTAGTGTTTAAAGTTTTCCTGAAAGATGATTAAATGAGATTTATTGCTGAATTATAATTAATGTAAATGCTTCACATAATCAGCTTAATTTTTTTTTTTAAAAACAGCTCTCCTCTTTTCTAAGCTTGATTTAAGTGAAAGTGAAGTTGCTCAGTCATGTCCGACTCTTTGCGACCCCATGGACAGTAGCCAACCAGGCTCCTCCGCCCATGGGATTTTCCAGGCAAGAATACTGGAGTGGGTTGCCATTTCCTTCTCCAGTAGTTGATTTGGGTTTACTAAATATTAAATTTTCTGGTGCTCTTCCTTTTTCCAGCCAGTTACCGAATAGACAGCTTTGGGAGTAGCATGTGGTTGACTTTGAAACCAGCCTCATTTGATATGTTGTTAGATATAAATATCAAATATAGTAAATCTTTTGGAATTTGTCAAGTGAAGAGTTGAGGATTTTCCTCTATAGTCAATCAGATGTTTTCCTGTTCTAAGCAGTTTAAATGTTTGGTTTTATGTTTCTGAAATGTATGAAATACTTTTTTTAATTTTCATGAAAATGAAATATACCAAATAAAATTTAATTTTCTTGTTGACTCAGTTATTTTTATTGCTTGTTGTTTGGCTTTTATTGATATAGCATTTTGCCTATAAAAATGGGAATTCTGCTTTTTACTTTAGATAAACTAAGATTGTTCTGTTTTTCCATTTCTTATGTTTTTAAATACTTTTTCTGCTTCTCTCTTGCTATCAGCTAATGTAGCTATCAGTATGCTTTCCTGTGACAGGTTTGCTCCTGGTTTTCACTTTATTCCGTTAAAAAAACCCCAAATAACCAAACTCATTAACCCTGCGGATATACTTTGATTAAAAAGACTGTGTTCCATCTTTGTGTGATTTTTTTTGGTTGTCAGCTATATTCTGAATAAGTTGCCAGGTACTGAGTTCAGGATGAGTAAGATGTTATGACAGTTATTTTTAGTATATTTTTAAAGGGAAGGAGAAAGGGAAATTTGAATCAAATCTGTGCCTTCATAAATGGAACATGTTTTCCACAAGACTGAAGTAGGTTTCTTTTGAGTGTGTAGAAATAGAAAATGGGAATTATAGATTAGATTCTATAACTAATAATGAATTCATTAGAATTCACTAACCGTTAATTCTATAACTGGTTGTATTGTAAAGGTAAAACATGAACGTTAAATTTGGAAAGTGTTGATTGTTGTTGAGATTTACCAGAATTTTGAGAAAGTACTTTGCAGACTTTCCCAAGAAACATACGGTAAGAAGAGCTCCTGCGTAGAAGCCGTGTGTGTCCAGTGTCCTCAAATCCACTGCCAAGGAAGGCAAGGCCTTGTTTCTTCCTTTTTGGTTTAAGCTAAAGGTATGCCTGGGTTTGCATACCCCAGATTTAGTTGTCTGGCCTTTAGTATAGGTTCATCTATGGTGGTTTGTTTTAGAACAGTCTGTTCTTCCCAAAGAGCCTGGTGAGGGCCCAGGTGCCCAGTGCAGGCCCAGGCAGCCCCAGAATTACCTGATCCATGCTCATATCTCACTCCTCAGGTTATGTTCCCGTGTCTCTGCCCTCTGGTTCAGTAAGGTTGTTCTCTGAGGTTAAAAACTAAGGTAGACTCCATCTGTAAGAGGATGGGTTGTCAGTGTTTTAACTGTCCAGGTAGTCAACGTGCTAACATATGCCATCTGAGCACTGGTTTCCTCTTTAGGGAAGTGTGTCGTCTGACCTGAGAGGTTCTAGCTTCAATCAGTCCAATGCCATCGTGCATATAAGAAGGCCTGGTGTTTGGTAGGTGTTCAGCAGATGTTGGTTTTCACCCTGCTCCCCTCCCCACAACCTGTTTCATCAGTGATGAAACCCACGCAGTCAATGGTAATGTTGGTTACAGGCTTCCTTCATACCTAGGTGGAGCTTACCTTTCGTCTTTGGCGCTCGCCTGCCCTTTGCAGATGCGTCTCTCCTGCCGTGAGCTCCGAGCACAGTGGATCAGGATGGGTGGCAGTCAGGGAGACTGTAAACCAGAAAACAGGAGGCAGGACACAGTGGGGCCCTATGAATAAGTGGAGCGGGGTGAGGGCGTAGTCACTGCGGGGAGTGATTTTGTTTCTGGTGGGCGGAAGGTGCATGCGTCTCTCCAGGGAGACGTTCATTAATATTGTGGCTGATTTAAGACCGTTGGTGCAGCACTTCAACTCGCTTGTCCCCTTTTACGGGTAGAGAAAAAGATATTTTTCACAGATCAAGTGCTCAGTTCATGCTTCTCCACGGGGCCTCCCGAGCTGCTTGCCCGGAGCCTGGGAGGAGGGGCGACATTTCTTAATGATAATCGTTGTAAGACTGTCATGGAAAGTCCTTGAGTGGGGACTTGGGATTTATCTAAACCTGATTGGCTCCCAAGCCTGGTGGTGCTGCCCCTGTTGCTTTTATAAACTAATGCCAGACTTCCTGTCCCACAAGAACTTTCTAAGTTCTGCCACCCATCCCCTTGCTGTAATCCTACCATTTTCTGATATTCTGTTCACTTAAAAAAATTGGTATGAAATTCACATCACATAAAATTAAGTCAACAATTCAGTGGCATTTTGTGTATTCACTGTGTTGTACAACCATCACCTCCAACTCTAGCACGTGTTCATGGCTCCAGATGAAAACCTCACATTCATTAAGCAGTTGCTCCCCATGCCCCACCTCTCCCCAGCACCTGACAAGCATCCAGTCTACTTTTCATGTCCATGCACTTGCCTATGCTGGATACTTCCTGTGGATGGACCATCTGTGGCCTTTGTGTCTGGCTTCTTTGATGTAGCATAATAATTTCCAGGTTCATCCGTGTTGTAGCATGTATCAGAATTTCATTCCTTTCTGTGGCTGAATAATACTCCACTGTGTGGATGGACCTCATTTGGTTTGTCCATTCATCTGCTGATGGACATTTGGGCTATTTCCACCTTTTGACTCCAGTGAATAGTGCTGCTGTGAACCTTCTATTTTTTGAGCACATGTTTTCAGTTCTTTTGGGTATATGCCTAGGAGTGGAATTGCTGGGTCATAGAGGAACTCTATGTTTAGCTTTTGGACAAACCTCTGCAACTTTTTAAAATGAGAAACTTGTAAGAAGGACTGTGTTATGAGTCACACCTGGCAATCAGATGTCTCAGCAAACATCCTCCAGGTTGAGAGCCAAGCTGGAATAGGTAATGATGAATGAGGAGTCCTGATTGAAATCATGACTTTGTTCCCTGTGAGCTGGAGTGGTATTGTGGTATTAGGGAAAGGATAACATAGATGACACGTATTTAGAGGTCTTTTCTTTCTGATAAATTTAGGGTTTGAACTGTCCCCTCTGGGCTGGCACTGGATTCAGCAACTTTGGAATTGTGTGTTAAATAAACAGTTGGTATCTAGGGCAAGCTTTAAAAAAAAGTGCTATTTAAATATTGACCAAAAAAAAAAGAAGCCCTAAACAGCTCTAGGAACTGTCTTGTTCGAATGAATCCAAATTGTATAAATACAGCGTGGTAGAATCAGGCTTCCCCTCTGGTTTCATGGGTCTAGTGAGCCGGGGCCTCCCATGCCATCTGGACACTCCTGTTAACTGTCCTTCCAGCGCGGGGATGCGGACTACTGTGCATAGCCAGCAGTGTTCCCACAGCGCAGACTTAATATAGAACGTTTTTCAAAAAAAAACATTGGCCGCTGAAAGAGCTCAGCTCCCAAACATGGTCATTGGTTCATAGTTCGTTTGTATTTGTTTTTACATAGTTAAAACAAGGAGGAGTATGTGAACTTGTCAGTGTTACCAAGCTTCAGTCCTGTTCAGGGCAGAAGAAGAGACAAGTGAGTTTCTAATCAGAAGATGACTCTTTCTCCTTCGGGGCAGAGGAGGAGGCAAGGGTCACCTCTGTAGTGAGGAGGGTAAAGGTGGAGGCCCTTTGCTCAGAAGGTGGGGTGGGCAGATGCTCCAGTGCCACCTCGGTCCCCGACTCTGGGAAGTGGTGTCACCACCTCAAGTTGTGTTGATTGCTCCCCCTGAGAAGTTGCCCTTGGGCACGGCTTGGAATGCCCTGTAGGGCAGCTGGATTATGATGCCCACTAGAGACGTTTTGTACCTCATCTCTACACAGCGGAGGGAGATGAGGTGGACGGTGCTGCTGCAGTGTCTTGGGAGAGCCAGCAGTCTCAGGGGGAATCCGTGGGCTCCAGGGGGATCTGGTTCACCATTTTAGTCATTCAGAATCTTCATTTCTATTAACATTCTGAGTTGTAGAAGTTTAAGATGGCTGATTCATGCTGGTCATGAGACTGATCTATAAGCTTGGTGCCAATGTGTTGGTTTACATTGGGGAAATAGTGTATTTTTCTAGGGGTTAGAATATTCTTAACTACTGCCCAGGGCATTTCCTCCATGAACTCAATATGTGGGGGCCTGGTTCATAGGAACAGGGTTGCTAAGGAGGGTGGTGTAGAGTGAGGGGTCTCACAGCACGCGACGCTTTGCATAGCCATGGGGGGTCTTGGTGTGTACCTCTCACCAGGACCTGGAGCACTTATGTCCACCAGCTCTAGTGCCTTCCCCGAACTGTGTAAGGTGCTGCCAGAGCTCTTACCATGTACTTTCCTTAAAGAAGAGGAGATGCTGCAATAAAACAAAGCTTCACCATAAGGTAGAATGCTCCCTACTTCATAAGGGAGGCAAACATATGTAGGAAAGCTTACAAGTAAAATGAAGATAGTTTCAAATTAATAGTATGTGAACTAATGAAGACCTAACAAAAAGTTAGGCTTCCCTTGTGGCTCAGCTGGTAAAGAATCCACCTGCAATACGGGAGACCTGGGTTTGATCCCTGGATTGGGAATACCCCCTGGAGAAGGAAACATCTGCCCACTCCAGTATTCTGGCCTGGAGCATCCCATGGACTGTATAGTCCATAGGGTCATAAAAGAGTCGGACTCAACTGAGTGACTTTCACTTCACTTAACTTCAACTAGAAATAGTGGAATTTTTTAAAAATCTCATGGAACAAGAAATGTGACAGTTCCAGGGTTGCTTAAGTCAGAGGTTTGATGATATTTTCAAGGGCCCAGGTGCTGTCTTTGCGCTCTGCTGTCCCCGCTGTGTGGGAGATGTCTTCCCTCATGGCACAAGGTGGTTGCAGACATTCCAGGTGACACATGACATCCATCAAAGAAGAGGGCCTTTCCCTCACATGCATGTCTTGTTTTATTAGCAATGAAACTTTTCCTTGGTGTCCCCAAGCAGACCTCCCTCAGGTCCCTTTGGATAGAACAGGACCATGTCCATGATCTTACCAGTCACCAGAAGGGAAGTGAGACCCTACTGGCCTGGACTTAACTTGCTTCATCAACTGGGCCAGGGGTGTCTTTCCAGAACAAGTGGGAGATCCCCCAAAGAGTATCAGGCTTCTGTTGTTGAGAACTGTTGGAGGCGGGGTCTGAAAAAAGAAAATGGTCCCTAGGGATGCACAGCATTAAGGCCGTGATTTCAGTGAAAACACAGTATTTTTAAGATAAAAATTTAGGTGCTTGTTCTTAGGAGAAACTTATGAAACTGAATCATGCAACCAACTCAGACTTTGTGTGTCTTCTCGTCATTTCCCCCAAATGGATCCAGTCCCTAGACCTGGCACAGCAGTTCTTTCTGCTTTGAGCCCACACCCTCACTGGTTGAGTTTTTTCAAAGGGCAGGCCCCCTGGAAGGACGTCCCCCTCCGCCACTCTCCTGGCCCCTGACATCAGCTCTGACCCGCTGGCACCTGTAGACATAGCCACCCTCCTCCCTGTCTGGATGGGGGCTCACTGCAGGTGCTCTGCCATTGACCCCATGGGTGTAAATGAATGAAGGAAGACATTTAGACCTGATGTGATAAGAGGTAAAGCACTCTTGAAGGTTTTGAGTGGTGCTGTGAATGTCACAATGAATGCGGTTTTAATGTGTAAGAGATTTATTCCTGCATAGTCACCTGCAAAGTGTCTTGGATTTAACCTCTGTGTCTTTTTCTTTAAAAAAAAAAAAAAAAAAGCCTGTAACAAACATATTTCTTAAACTTTTGTCGGGCGCTCTGGGAAGTATTGGTTGATGATGAAGTGTCTAGAGCAAAGCTAGTTCTTCCGGATCTAGGGAGCACTCTCGGTCCCAAGGATGGCAACAGGAGGAGGTGAAGATGGTTTTACTGTGGGCTGTGAGCTGTTTATAGCATTTTCTTTAATGTTAAGTGAAGCAGGGTTCTCAAATACTCTGCGATTATTGGTTCTAATTTGTCTTCCATGAGAAAAAAAAATACATGAAATGCCAGTGGCCCCTGGAATATAAACACACAGTGAAAGTATTTTCTTTTCCTGAGCCTCCTGTCCTGGCCCTGGGCTGTTCCGTGACATACATTAGCACGCCTGTCTTCCTTTTCCATAGAGCACAGGCCTATAAATATTTCGCAGTTTAAAAATAATGTTTTCCCTACCGTGAGTCAAGGTTCAGTTCTCGTCTATCTAATTTTAGTTCCTTGTTTTTATGAACTTGCAAATGTTTTCTTTAACCAGAAAATAGGGGGGAAAAAGCACACACAGAGATGAAGGAGACTTCTTGGTACCTTTCCCTATAGCATAGGCATGTCTGTGTGAGATTTGCTGTTTTGTTGGACAGGTTATAGGAAAAAAAAATTGTGAACTAAGGAGTTTAGACAAGATGCAGAAAGAGTGCTGCCTGTTGGTTTCTACACGGAATGTTTTTCGAGAGTAACGTCAGAGAGCTATGGAATGCTAACGTGGTTCTGGAAAGTCTTAATTTTTTGCCTGTATCTAATTTTATATGAAAAACGGAACGAAAAGATAAAAACAAAGAGTTATATAACACGCATTACCTGAAGTGACCTCTTTGTAAGACCATAACTCTTTCACATCCTGAGGTACAGGCAGTGATTTTTTTTCTTGGTTAAAATTGACGTCATCCAATATGGGTTTTCTACATCTGCTGCTATTTTATTTAAATTTCTCATGCATCTCTTTAATTCACATATTCTTATTTGTAAGGACGTAATATCCCTTGAAACGAATGACCATGATTTGTGTAAAGGTGTCCCGCCTGAGCTGTTAGATTGCTTCACTGTTTTTTTCCCCTCTATCAGTATTGCATCTTTAAGGAATTGTGTGACTTTTGAAGACATATGCTTAGACAGATGATTGGGTGGGTGGATATCTTATACTTACATATTTTTAATAACAAAAATGAAACATGTTTGTGGTCTACCTTCAGAAAAGACAGAAGAGCAAACAAAAGATTTAAAAACTGCTTACCACTCATAGATGGCCACTGTGAACCTCTCAGTACAAAGGTTTTAGACCTTTTCAGTTCAGGTATACATACCAATAATTATCTTTTAACAAAATGGTGTCACAGTAACATGTTGTCTTAGAACTTACTTGTTCACCTAATAGATTGTGAGCGTTTTTCCACCACTAATCTTTATATACATCTCTATCATTATTTTAAATGACTATAAACTTTTATCACGGGTGTACTATGACTTGTCCAGGAAATCTCCCTTGTTGGAAATTCAGATTGTTTCTAGTTTTGTCTTACTACATGTTGTGATGCTGAGAGGTGCATTTTCCAGACATCCCTCAAATCAGGATGCATCACAGAATTTAGTGTAAGCCAGAGTCAGACACAACTGAATGACTTCATTTTCTTTCTTTCTATATTTCCTTTTGGAGAAGGAAATGGCAACCCACTCCATTGTTCTTGCCTGGAGAATCCCATGGACAGAGGGGCCTGGTGGGCTATAGTCTATGGGATTGCAAAGAGTTGGACACAACTAAGGGCTGCCATCTCTGGGGTCGCACCGAGTTGGACATGACTGAAGCGACTTAGCAGCAGCAGCAAGCAATTAACACACACCTAGTTAAATGGACAAGTTTCTTTCGCTTAGAATAACACTTAAGATTCCATCCAGGGACTTTGCTGGTCGTCCAGTGGCTAAGACTCTGAGCTCCCAATGCAGGGGGGCCTGAGTTCAGTCCCTGGTCAGGAAACTAGATCCCATATGCTGCTGAGTTCTCATGCAACAACTAAGACCCAGTGCCGTCAAAATAAATAAATAACTTAAAAAAAAAAGCTTCATCCATGTTGTTGCATGAATCCAAAGTGTGTTCCTTTTTATGGTGAAGTAATAGTCCTTGTATGGATAGATCTACCGCAATTAAAAAGTCCCACTCATCAGCTGATGGCTGTTTGGGTTGTTCTCAGTCCTTGGCTGTGAGGAGTAAAGCCTCTATGAACAGTCACAGGTCTTTCGTGGACACATAATTCCATTTCTCTGGATTAAATACATCAGAGTTGAATTACCAGATTGTGTGGTGAGTGTGTATTTAATTTCATGTGCGTGTGTTTGCTCAGTTGTATCCAACTCTTTGCAACCCCAGGACTGTAGCCCACCAGGCTCCTCTGTCCATGGAATTCTCCAGGTAAGAATACTGTAGTGGGTTGCCATTTCTTTCTCCAGGGGATCTTTCTAGACCCTGGGATCGAAAACATGTCTCCTGCAATGCAGGCTTCCTCTTGGATTTCAGGGGGATTCTTTACCACTTCATATGACACTTTAAAACTAATAAAGCTTTTTTTCTGTGTAACAATCCTCTTAACTGCATGCTTATTTGTTGTGATGTTTAAAACTCACCCAGTCTTTAGATTTTCTTGGTACAGATTCACATAAATTTAAAATCCCTTCCTTTTCAGTGCTTATAGTTCTTATTTCTTTTTACTGAACTGATATGTACAGGCTCCACATGTGCCTTTTCTCTGCTTAGAGTTACTGTAACATATGGCTCTGGGGTGTGTGTGTGTGTGTTCTCTCCCTAAGAAAAGAAAGGATGAAGTAAAGTGCAGGAAATAATAATAAAAGGAATGCTGACCTATTTCTTAAGTGCTCATTGCCGCCAAACGGGGCTTCCCGGCGGCACCTGCCTGCCAACACAGGAGTCGTATGAGACGGGTTTGATCCCTGGAGAAGGGCCTGGCAATCCACTCCAGTTCTCTTGCCTGGAGAATCCCATGGGCAGAGGAGCCTGGCAGGTTACACTCTGTGGGGTCGCAGAGAGTCAGACACAACTGAAGCAACTTAGCACAAGCTAGTAGAAATGTGCATTGAAGGCATAGGTGAGGCGAAGTGAATTCAGAATAAACCTTGGCTGTATGCTGGGTGTGGATCAGGGGTGAATTTGTCCTGGGGTGAAAATATCACATTCTATACATTCTTTATTTCTTAAGTAGCTTGAATTATAAATCATAATATCCAAAGACTTGGTTTTCCCCACAAATAGAAAAACACCTTCAAATTTCAAAAGCGAGAGAGGAAAAAAATGTTTCTGCTACCTTTTTTCTCTCTAGCCTATTTAATGAAAGAAGGAATCAATTTTTTACCAAAGGTGTAACTGTGGAGTTAGTCAGTCACCAAAAACAGGTTCAGACATTTGATTCTGTTCACGGAGCGAGGTGTGTTAGTTGCTCAATTGTGTGACTATGCTACCCCATGGACTGTAGCCCACCAGGCTCCTCTGTCCATGGAATTCTCTAGGCAAGAATACTGAACTGGATTGCCATTCCCTTCTCCAGGGGATCTTCCCCCCCAGGGATTGAACCTGGGTCTCCTGCATTGTAGGCCAACTCTTTTACCATCTGAGCCACAAAGAAGCCCTTGGTGGCTCAGACAGCAAAGATGTACAAATTCACAAAGTAAATATTTGCATGCATTAGCTCACGAAGGAGAGTGCGTCTTGGGAAGTGACATCTCACTGCCTGTGGCAGAGAGCCCATCCTTTTGATCAGCTTGGGCCCTGACTTAACCTGCTCTTCAGGGTCACCTGGAGGCTGTGTCGGTTTTGGAATTCCTCTGGGGGCTCAGTTATGTTTAGGACAGACCCTAAGTACAGCCCTCTGGGAGGGTTGCCAGGGTTGCGCAGATTTACCCCAGAGCAGGCACTTAGCCTTGAAATTGACTCAGCCGCCTGTGTGCAGGATGACTCAGTTGAGCCAGAACTATCTTAATTTGATAACTATCCTAATTTGAACCATAGGCTTGGGTTTGACCCAGAACCATCTTGGTCTGCAGTGGAGTTGTGGTGTGTGTAACGCTGTCAGATTATGTGCATTGTTAGAAGCCTGGGGAGAGGAAGCGACTTGCTTGGCCAACATAAAAATAGCCGTGGTACAAGAAGAAGGATTTTAAAAATTAGTGTTTTTAATCTGCTTGTGAACTAATGTTGGTTATAAATACTGTTTCAATCTATTTCGTAAATCCAGTTTTTTAGAAAAACCTGCGCTTAGGGCAAGAGTTCAAGTTTCTACCTTGGGGTGCATTTTTCTCATCCCCTCCCCTCCCACTCATTATTCTAATTAAAAGAATAAGTTGCTAGTTTTTAAAACTCTTTTTCATAAGAGCTAGGCATCAGCAAAAATTTTCTCTTGATCTGTCTCAGATGATGATTTTCAGTTTAGTCGTAGAACAGATAAGGAAATTGAACTAGTAAAGTTGCATTTGCTTTGATGTAATAAAGAATCTTTCCTGCATCTAAAGAAAATGGATATTTATGGAAAAGCAAATACTTTCTTTGAATTGTATGTAAATAAGAAAGCTGGGATGGACAAGTTTATGTTTAACTGGGCAGTTTTGAAATTGCTCCTGTTTGAAACTAAGTGTTTTGATATGAATTATTTGTTGTTCTAAAGAGTAATATTTACCTTCTTCTTGGGGCTTATGGAAATGTTACTGGGTATATGATCTCTGTCAAAAACTATTGGATCTAGCTTA
This sequence comes from Aepyceros melampus, assembly GCA_006408695.1. Lineage (NCBI taxonomy): Eukaryota > Metazoa > Chordata > Mammalia > Artiodactyla > Bovidae > Aepyceros > Aepyceros melampus. The sequence continues at coordinate 305,669 of SJXQ01003300.1, read as the reverse complement.
GGGAGAGAAAATTTAAAAATAGTCAAAGGACATCCCTGGCAGTCCAGTGGTTAAGACTCTGAGCTTCCGATGCAGGGTTTGGTTTGATTCCTGGGAAGTAAGATCGCACATGCCACAAGCCATGACCAAAAATATAAATAAAATTCTAAAAATAAAATATAAAAAAATATCTAGTCTAGGAGCAAAGAGGAGTTTGTTGTAGTTGATCAAGATGAGAAAACCAAGTGTTTTTTCCAGACAAAAGACTTACGCAGTATTATGTATTGTAATTGAGCTACTTAATACTTTTTAAAACTTCAAGAATGTACATTTTTCTAAATTTGAGGATGTTCCATGATGAGATGGAGATGTAACTTCCCAGTTGCCCATCACAGATACTCAGGCAAATTCGTATCCATGCTTGGAACAGGCCCCTTGTCTGTTGCTTGGAAGTGCCTCCAGGCCTTGGGAGAGAGCAGCAGGAAGTAGAAAACATGTCCCACTTGTCGAAGTCACGGGCCTGTACAGGAGGCCGATTGCTGCTATGTGACATTGGACCTTACCATTATTTCAGATTTAATGCCCTCCCTGTCTCTGTTGTGGTGTTGTAGTACGGATCTTAAGAGGAGATGAATAATGCATGACAAATGTAAAGTATTATTCCATTAGGGAAGAAAGAAAGAAAATTGGAAAGCACCAAATTTTGGGAGGAAACTAAAACACAGCTTACTTTCCCTTTCTGCGAGGGCTTTATACTGTACACTTGGGAATGGAAAGTGAAAGGCATGCTCAGGTGTTCAAGACAGGATGGGGTAGGGCGGGGCAGTGAAGATGACAACTTTAAAACCCTGGATGCTTTGATCTTAGAGCGCCACTAATTTGTACTTTGCTCAGATCCAAGTAAATTACGGTGTAATTGACATAACAATAGAGGGGCATTTTGTAACAGACTTCAGCAGCTTCCAGTCCAGCACATAGGTCATTAGAGACTGACACATGAGGTTGTGGAGTGGCTGGCTGGAAGCTGCCAAAAACTTAAGTCTGGTGACTGACTAGACTTCGGGAACTTCTGTAGCTAATGCTTCTGATCTTTCCCTGATCCTTCCTTTGTTACTCTGTATGTTTGCCCTCTTAAGTTTTCCCCACCCATCCATCCACTAGCCATGTGTACTAAGAGTGGACTTGGAGCCATAATCAGTCTAGAGGTGAGTGATGCAGGCAGAGGATGAAGAGTGACAAGTATTAAGGCAGCCCCTGAATTAGTTGTTAATTTTTTAATTTAATTTTTGAGATTTCATTGGCTTTGTTCCATGATGCATGAATTGGGAAGCATCTCACCTAGCAGAAAAAAAGTTCTGTTAATTTTTTTTAACAAATAAAAAACACTATATTATGGATAACTTCAAGCATATAAAGGTGAAGACAACATTACAATGAACTCAGGTCCCCATAACTCAGCTTCAGTTATCTACTCGTGGCCATTCTTGTCCATTTCTATAAGAAAAACTTACTGGATTGTGTTAAATCTGTATATATGGGGAGAAAATCCATCTTAACAATTCTGAGTATTTCAACTAAAGAACCAGTATCTGTCTCCTTCCACTTATTTAGATGTTATTTAATATCTCAATAATAATATGTTTTTTCAGTTCAGTTCAGTTGCTCAGTCATGTCCAACTCTTTGTGACCCCATGAACCGCAGCACGCCAGGCTTCCCTGTCCATACCAACTCCCGGAGTCCACCCAAACCCATGTCCATTGAGTCAGTGATGCCATCCAACCATCTCATCCTCTGTCATCCCCTTCTCCTCCTTCCCTCAATCTTTCCCAGCATCAGGGTCTTTTCAAATGAGTCAAGTCTCCACATCAGATGGCCAAAGTATTGGAGTTTCAGCTTCAACATCACTCCTTCCAATGAACAACCAGGACTGGTCTCCTTTAGGATGGACTGGTTAGATCTCCTTGCAGTCCAAGGGACTCTCAAGAGTCTTTTCCAACACCACAGTTCAAAAGCATCAATTCTTCTGCGCTCAGCTTTCTTTATAGTCCAATTCTCACATCCATGCATGACTACTGGAAAAACCATAGCCTTCACTAGATGGACCTTTGTTGGCAAAGTAATGTCTCTGCTTTTGAATATGCTATCTAGGTTGGTCATAACTTTCCTTCCAAGGAGCAAGCATCTTTTAATTTCATGGCTGCAATCACCATCTGCAGTGGTTTTGGAGCCCAGAAAAATAAAGTCAGCCACTGTTTCCACTGTTTCCCCATCTATTTCCCATGAAGTGATGGGACCAGATGCCATGATTTTAGTTTTCTGCATGTTGAGCTTTAAGCCAACTTTTTCACTCTCCTCTTTCACTTTCATCAAGAGGCTCTTTAGTTCTTCTTCACTTTCTGCCATAAGGGTGGTATCATCTGCATATCTGAGGTTATTGATATTTCTCCCAGCAATCTTGATTCCAGCTTGTGCTTCATCCAGCCTAGCATTTCTCATGATGTACTCTGCATATAAGTTAAATAAGCAGGGTGACAATATACAGCCTTGACGTACTCCTTTTCCTATTTGGAACCAGTCTGTTGTTCCATGTCCAGTTCTAACTGTTGCTTCCTGACCTGCATACAGGTTTCTCAAGAGGCAGGTCAGGTGGTCTGGTATTCGCATCTCTTTCAGAATTTTCCACAGTTTATTGTGATCCACACAGTCAAAGGCTTTGGCATAGTCAATAAAGCAGAAATAGATGTTTTTCTGGAACTCTCTTGCTTTTTCCATGATCCAGCGGATGTTGGCAATTTGATCTCTGGTTCCTCTGCCTTTTCTAAAACCAGCTTGAACATCTGGAAGTTCATGGTTCACGTATTGCTGAAGCCTGGCTTGGAGAATTTTGAGCATTACTTTACTAGCGTGTGAGATGAGTACAGTTGTGTGGTAGTTTGAGCGTTCTTTGGCATTACCTTTCTTTGGGATTGGAATGAAGACTGACCTTTTCTAGTCATGTAGCCACTGCTGAGTTTTCCAAATTTGCTGGCATATTGAGTGCAGCACTTTCACAGTATCATCTTCCAGGATTTGAAATAGCTCAACTGGAATTCCATCACCTCCACTAGCTTTGTTCGTAGTGGTGCTTCCTAAGGCCCACTTGATTTCACATTCCAGGATGTCGAGCTTTAGGTGAGTATGTTTTTTAGCATACAACAATTGTGTACTTCTTTATTAAATTTATCCCTAAATACTTATTAATTTTAATGCTGTTATAAATGGAGTTTCTTTATTTTTGAATTGTTCATTGCTGGTATGTAGAAATATAGTTGTCTTTTTTGGATATTGATCTTGTATGTTGTGAACTTGTTAAAACTCACATATTCTAGTAGATTTTTTTTTGTAGTTGCCTTAGGATTTTCTGTGTACAGGATCCTGGTATATGTGAATAAGGACAGTTTAACTTCTTCCTTTCCAATCATCTAATAATATATTTAAAATTCTCTTTTCCTGCCATGGTGCACAGCTTAGAACCTCCAGTAAATACACTGTTGATGGAAGTGATGAGAATGGACATCCTTGCTTTGTTTCTGATCAGAGAATGAACTTTCAGTTTCATTGATTTTCTCTATTTTTTTCCCTAATTCATTGATTTCTACTTTAATATTTATTCATGTCTGCCTTCTGCTTCTTTGGAGTTTAATTTGCTCTTTCTGGTTTCTTAAGGTGGCATCTTAGATTACTGGCTTGAGACTTTCCTTTTTTTCCCCTCGAGGATTTTTATAAAAATTGTAAATTGCCCTCTCAGTACTTTCCACAGCTGAATTCCATAATTTTGATCTGGTGTGTTTTAATTTTCAATCAGTTTGAAGTGATTTTTTCTTTGATTCTTGAATTATTTAAGCATGTTTTCTAATTTCCAAATATTTGAGGTTCCCCCAAATTTCTCTTCTTGACTTCCAGTTTAATTACATTGTAGCAGACAACACACTTTACATGATTTTGATCCTTTAATATGTATTGTTGGTTATTTTTTTGGCCTAGCCTATTGTCTGCACTGGAGAATGTTACATGTGCAATTGAAAAGAATATGTATTTCACTATTGTTGCTGGAATTGTTCTGTAGATGTCAGGTTAAGTTGGTTGTTCAAGCCTTATATATCTTTGCTAGTTTTCTGTTTAATTGTTATATCAATTAAAATATTATTTTGAGTTGTCTTCTTCTCCTTCTGTCAGTTTTTGCTTCATGTATTTTGGGGTTCTGTTTTAAGTGTTTATGTGTATATAATAGTTATATTTCCCTTATGAACTGATTGTTGTATCATTATAAAAATTTCTCTTTGTCTAACATTTTTTGTCCTACAGTTAGTTTTTCTAATATTAGTATAGTGACTGTTGTTTTGTTTGCATAGTATCTTTCCCCATTGTTTTATTTCAACCTATTTATGTCTCTTGTAGCCAACATATGTTTGGGTTTGTTTTTATTTAATTTTTTAAAATTTATTTTTTTATTGAATATAGTTGTTTTACAATATTGCATGAGTTTCAGGTGTACAGAGTAGCAATTCAGCTTTTTTCCTTGCACATTACGTTCTTTTATGGGTCATAACAAGATATTTGATATAATTCCTTGTGATATACAGTGTAAATGCTTATTGCTTTGTTTTTATTTTTTATCCAATTGGATGGTCTTTGTCTTTTACTGGAGTGGTTAACCCACTCAAATTTAGTGTATTTATTGATATGGTTGGATTTATGTCTACCATTTTGCTATTTGTTTTCTCTGTCTCACAATTTTTTTTTGTTCTTCTATTGCTCCTTTATGTCTTCTTTTGTGTTAAATAGATATTTTCTAAGGTTCTATTTTAATCCATAAATTTAATGTTAAATGAATTAAATTTAATTTAACAAGATTTTTCTTGAGTTATATTTTTAGTGGTTAGAGATTACAGTATGCATTTCATTATGATCTACTTTTGATTAATACTAATTCATTTTCAATGAGATATAGAAAATTTCCCCATTAAATCTCTTCCTCTTCCTCCCTTTGTGTCTCTGTGGTATTACTGTCATATATATTATGTCTTTATGTAACTGAATTATGAGGTCTGGAGTAAAGGTCTATAGTTATTGTTTTATGTTCATGTCTTTTAAATCATTACCTGTGGAGAGAAAAAGGCAAGAGACTATTTACAACTCTTTTTTATATTTATCTATGTAATTACCATTACTGGTGCTCTTTCTTTCTTTCTGTAGGTTCAGATTACCATCTGGTACTGACTTCCAGACTGAAGGATATCCTTTGGTATTAGTAAGGCAGGGCTAGCAGCAGATTCTCTCAGTATCTGGAATCTAGGGATGTCCTTACTTTTACTTCATTTTTGATGTATAGTTTTGTTGGATATAGAATTCTTGGTTAACAGTTTTCAGTTGTTTTTTTTTCTTTTAGCATCTTGAATGCATTTTGTCACTGCTTTCTGGTTTCTATCATGTCTAATGTGATGTCAGCTGTTAATCTTTTTGTGGGTCCATCTTATATGATGACATCTTTCTCTTGATGCTTTTCAGACTTTTCTCTTTGTGTTTGGCTTTTGAAGATTGACTGTACTGAATCCAGTGGATCTTTTTGTGTTTGTGTTTCTTGGAGTTTATTGAACTTGCTTTGAGTTTGTTGAATGTGAAGATCAATTTTTAAAAGTCAAATATGGGGAGTTTTGGCCTTTTTTCCAAACAGTTTTTGTGCTCTTTTCTGACTTCTCCTTTGAGGGCTTCCTTTACATGTATGTTGTTATTCTTGGGGGTATCCCTCATGTCTTGGAGACTCTGCATTTTTCTTCATTCTTTTCTTATTTCTTCATCATATTGGATACTTTCAAGTTTGCTGATTTTTTTTTTTCTTCTTCCACGTCAAATTTATCATTGAGCCTTTAGTGAATTTTCTACTACATTTATTGAGCTACAGAATTTCTGTTTGGTTCCTTTTTATAATTTCTCTCTCTTGTTCTCTTTTTATATTCTTTATTTGGTGAATCATTGTGTTCATACTTTCCTTTTTTCTTTGAACACAGATTCCTTCATTTCTTTGACCATATTTATAATAGTTACTTTGAATTTTTTCAAGTTCTGTATCTGAACCCCCTTTAGAGTTTCTGTTGATGGCTCTTTTTCCTGAGTATTGTTCACAATGCTTTCATGTTTCTTTGCATGTTTCTTATTTTTTAAACTGGCTATTTTAGTTCACATAATATAGCAACTCTAGATTCTGATCACCCTTGACAAAAAAAATCCAGGTTTGTTTTCATTGCTTTTTATTTTTTTGACCTGCCTGGATTAATTCTGTAGATTATGTCTTCTTAGCAGTGTGCAGCTGCTGCTGATCCTGTTCTTTTCTTATTTTTATATTTAAGCCCAGATTCCTAAGGGTTGCCCCTGTGTCAGCATAGCTTAATGGTCAGCCAGTGATTGATCAGAGTTATGTTTAAACACCTTAAACTGGCAGAGCCTCATCATTTTGCAGTGAATGTGTGTGCACTGAGGAGTATGTGCAAGGTGCAGGCCATTTAGGTCTAGCTCGGTTTACTTTCCGCCGCTGCCTCGCTTCAGCCAGGGAGAAATAGAGAATAGGGCCCTCTCCGGTCTCTCCTGCACGTGTGTGCCCTTTCAGGATGCCAGGGACACGTGAGAGCTTACCCTTGTCCACTATAGCTCTCTTGTTTTTAGCATCTATCTCATGTGTTTTTGGCTAGTCTACTGGTCCATTTCTTACCCTGATCAGTATTGCAGCCTAAGGCTCTCTGAGATGCTAGCCTTGTATAACTTTCCGAGATCACTGTTGTTTATGGTAGTGCCCTGGGCGTGTGCTCTGCTCCATCAGTCATTTCCTCCAGCAGTGGAGACAGTGGTTTTCATAGCCTGTCCTGCCCTAGTGGATCCAATACCATGATGGAGCTGGAGTGAGGGGTGGGAGCACCACGGGGCTAGAATGCCATAGATCCACACTGCTCTGATGTAATGTTCTATAGTTCTCTTTGAGTGAACACTGGTTGATTTCTTGTTTGGTTGATTTCCTTTCCTGAGATGGTTGCCTTTGACAATCCAGTTCTTCTCTTTGCTTTTGGAGAAGCTGCTCACTTACTATTCCAGAAGTTCTGTCCTCCCCTCCCCTTTTACCAAGCTGCCTTTTTGTATCTTTCCCCTGCCAGGGTCCTAAGTGGTGTTAAGTTAGTTATAAAAACACAGCAGCATGAGGTGTATAGAATAGAAATGAAAAGCATCCCCTGTTCCTGTAAAGACAGCCTCTGCTAATAGGCCAGTGAGTGGCTTCCAGACCAAAGGCTTGCTTTAGCCATTGTGCTTTTGGTTGTATCCCCTCTCCACACAGTTCACTTATCCTTTACCACAGTGGTTTTTAACTCAGGGACTCCTTTTAGCTCCAAGGAGTTAAACTTAATCAATAGTAATTAGTTGGACTAAAAGGAGACAAGGGGCCCTCTCCTAGCAGGGACAGAATACTCAGACTGGTGTGATTTGTGGCTTGTGAGTAACTCTAGTTCTGCCTGCACCTTTCACAGCACTTGCCTGCCTGGTCCCCTCTCTGCTGGGTCCCAGCCCCGCTGCCCTTTATCCCACTGAGAGTGGATGCCTCCCAGGCTCTGCGGGAAAGTGCCCATCAGTCATGTCCCCTGTGATGTCACTCTGGCGTGACTGCATTTTAGAGAGTTCTCGGAAAGAAGAGGGGACACAGAGCAGAGTTAGGGCCTGAGCTCTGGCATCATGCTGCTGAAGGTTCAGATTTCAGCTCTCCATCCTCTAAGCCTCTGTGACCTCTGTTTTCCTGTCTCTGCAATGAGTCTGGTAACAGTCCTTGCTGTCCTGGGCCTTGAGAAGGAGGTAGCAGCATTCTCTGTCATGGGCTTTGCAGTAGCGCTTGGGACTTTGGAGCAAGCAGCAGACTGTTCCCCTGTCTCTCCTCCTGTTGTCCCTTTGTTCATCATCATCTTTTTGTTGTTGTTCTTTATTACAAATGAGGAATCAGATAGGAGAGGATATCTAAAATGGGGCCTCTTCTGTGCTCACAGCAGCTTAGTTAAACCTCTGAGTGGAGTCGAGACTTTTCTACTGGGCAGGGTGTGGGGGGTGCCATTGCAGGGGAACAGGGGTAGGGGAGGGGGCCATTGCTGGCGAGCACACAGCAGAGGCCCGAGGCCAGGTGACGTAGAAGCACATAGAACATAGGACATAGAAGCTGCTGGAGGGTGCAGGGCTTGTTTTCAGGATGGTGAAAATGTTCTCTGTGGACCAGCCTGTGGTCGCCCAACTCTGTGAATACATTGAAAGTATCTGACTTTTGTACTTTAAGTGGGTACATCATATGAGGTGTGAATTTTATCTCAGTAAAGCTATTACTTAAAAATGGAGCTAAAGAAGTAAGGAAGTTAAAAGTGGTTGATCTCTCTTGTTAGGGTTGCCAATCATCTTTATTTTTCCATTACACTACACTTTTCACTTTTTTAGGTATTTCCAGCAGAAATATATTTATTGCCTTTGACATGAAAATACAGCCATCAATTTTTAAAAGGATTTGTTTGTTTATCAGCTGTGGTGAGTCTGTTGCTGCATGCAGGTTTTCGCTAGTTGCAGTGGGCAGGGGTGACTCTTTGTTGTGTAGGCGGGCTTCTCAGTGCGGTGGCTTTTCTTGTTGTGGAGCGCAGGCTCCAGGCACGTGGGCTTCAGTAGTTGCAGCTCATGGGCTCTGGAGTGCAGGCTCAATAGCTGCAAGGCATGGGCTTAGTTGCCCTGCAGCATGTGGAATCTTCCTAGACCAGGGATCAAACTGGTGTCCATTACATTGTAGGGTAGATTCTTAACCACTGGACCACCAAGAAGTCCCAAACATCAGCTTTTTAAAAATCATGTTATTTTATCTGCCAAGACCTATGATAGACATAAAATAGTAGCAGAATAAGATTGAGGTAAGTTTCGCCAGTGCAGGTGACCTGAAAGAACTGAGGTCTTGGGCTGAACTCAGCTGGAACCAGCCCTGCACCGGCACCGACCGTGACCTTCATGGCAGGGCTTCAAGACTGACGCTTGTCTGACCCCAGGCCTGCAGCAGCTCAGGTGTGGCAACTTCAGAAATCACAGGGGTTGTGACTGGCGGGATGGGGGTGTTATGTGTGTGGACTGCTTGTCAGTGGGAACCGATAATAAAAACACACACATAGAGCTCTGCACATCTCTTTCCTTCATCATGCTCGACTGTAACAAGGAAGTATGTTTCCTGAGGACCCACTGTGTGCAGGTGTGGCACTGAATATTGCTGGTGCAGAGATCAGCTGGGGTGTCTATTGGTGTGGCCCTCGTAGATCATATGCTGCCTCCTGGTGGTCCCAGGAGACCAATTTTGAGGTTAGAATTCTGCTTTTTACAATGAGGGCTGGTTCTGACTCCTGAGAGGACTATTGCGCTGCCCCCCCCCCGCCTTGCACCCTCCTCCCCCAACTTACATTTGCTTTGGAGCCACAGAATTTTTGTGCAGGTAGGAAGACAGCTGTGCGTGAGACAGCAGGTCTATAAATGTTTTGAGCTCTGATGTTGAGGAAATTATTCATGAACCCAGGATGTCATAGATTTTTCTGAAGATGACCTCTGTGGGTGCGGGAAGAGGAGTCTGTGGGGGAAGTTGACCGCTGCTTCTCAGTTGTTGACTTTCAGATTCCCAAGCCCTGACTGAGAGCTCCCTGCCAGTGCCTTTCAAACAGTGCCAGACAGGCTTAAGAAGTGGCTTCAAAGCCATTTGCCAGAGGTCCTCAGCAAGCCAGCCATCTCGCTGACCACCTGCAGAGGCTTTATCATTCCTCAGGTGTCTTTGATATGAAGTTACTCACATTTAGGAAGCCACACCTTTATTCTGGTAGTGAATTTCCACCCCAAAAGCATTTCTAAAGACTTCCGCACCTGTGAATTTGCTGAGTAGAACCAGCTTTCTGAGTCTGGCTGTGCCTGCACAGTGTGGAAGGGAGGGAGGCTCAGCAGAAGCTCCCAGGATAGCCCCACCATGTCCCCACTCACTCTTTTCCCCCCTCTGCCTGTGCCCTTTCCCCTTTCACTGGAGCCCCGATCTCTGCCTCTTCCTGACCTTCCAAAATTTCCCAGTGATGATTTGAATTTTATTTACCTAAAATCAAGTTTTGTGGCTCAGCTGGTAAAGAATCTACCTACAATGCGGGAGAGACCTGGGTTCAATCCTAGGGTTGGGAAGATCCCCTGGAGAAGGGAAGGGCTACCCACTCCAGTATTCTGGCCTAGAGAATTCCATGGACTGTATAGTCCATGGGGTCGCAAAGAGTTGGACACAACCGAGTGACATTCACTTTCACTTTTCATCAAGCTTTCATGATATACTGCTGTGGAGTGGTGCTGGAGTGACTATGACCACCTGGATGTTGCTGCAGAAACACACAGTAGCTTCCCGTGGAGTGAACCTCAGGTCGAGAGTGTGTCTCCCATCCTGTGTGTGTGTGCACAGTGGTTCAGTCATGTCCGACCCTTTGCAACCCCATGGACTGTAACCCGCCAGGCTTCTCTGTCCATGGCGTTCTCCAGATAAGAATACTGAAGTGCATGCCATTTCCTACTCCAGGGCATCTTCCTGACCCAAAGATCAAACCTGTGTCTCTTTGTGTTCCCTGCGTTGGCCACCACTGCGCACCTGGGAAGATGCATAGTGCCATAAGACCCCGAAAAAGACTAAAATCTCAAGTCATTTGTTGTGCACAACAGAGTGTCCTTTTGCCTTAGTTGATGTTTTTTCATACTCGCTGAATTAGGGCCATGCTTTTCATTAGCACCAGTGCCTCCCAAGTCGGACACCTCCAGCAGGATTTGCCCAGTGGATAAACAGTGATTCAAATAGTGTCAGAGACACAATTTGAATAAATACAATTTCAGAATTGAACCCTGTGACGTTTTAGTCTTTCTTGGCATTTTACCAGTTTGACGACATCAAGTATGTATGAAGTCCATTTTTGTTTTTGCATGCTGTGAGTATGTGTGAACAAAACCCAAATCTTTATGGTTGGGGGAGAATTCTGGAACCTGACCCTGGTCCTCAGGATTCCCATGTGCTTCCAGAAACCATTGTCTGCTACTTAAGTCACTTCACAGGGACACACTCAGTAAATAGTATGGGCCAGCCCCATGTCTCAGTTCTGCAGATCCATCAGTGAAAGGAACAGACACCCTGCCTATCCCTGCTTTTGTGGACCACATGTGTAGGATGAGGGGGTCAAAAGGTGGACACGCATCTGAGGGAAATACATGGTATGTCAGAGAAGATTCAGCCAGGGGGCCAGGCTTGGGGGAGCTGCGAGGTGAGGGCAGCAAAGAGGCTTAGAGGGGGTGGTTGCTGTGGGAAATAAGGCCACCAAGGAAATCCTTGCTCTATTGGGTCTTCCCTGTCAGGGAGACCCTCAGCGGATGTGTCCAATGCAGTTTCTTTACCAGGAAGGAATGGTCTGTGAGCGCTCCCAGGCAAATAACTCGCAAAGTTGGCATTGGCAGGAGGTTGTGCAATCAGGCTCGCTGGCCGAGTCCCAGGCCGCCGGTCTGAAGGGCCCACGACTGTGCACTCATTCCCGTGCCATCCAAAAATATTTTGTGACCTTGCTGGTTGGCAATTTTTTAAATGTTATTTTAAATCTCCAAAAAAGGGAAACATCAAAGTGCAGGCGTCCACGGCTGCCCTTCTCGATACACACAAACAGCTGCACAATACAATCGCCCATTGTGGCGCCCGATGCCAGCCGTTATAAATAGACCCGCGGCCCCACGTGAAACGCTCCCGAGGAAGGGCAAGTGCTCTCTTGATGAATGTGAGCCGCTGTTCCCATCGAAAGCCCTTCTCAGACATCAATATTATTTTATGTTTCACTGACTGAACTACAAGGACAGCAACTGTGTTTCTGCATAAGCCCTATGTTGTTTAACTCTTTCCAGTCTTCTCATATCTCTGTGCTGTGTGTGGTGTGATTCATGGCTGGGAATGCCCCGCTGTTAAATATCGTGTTCATTCCCACATTTTCACCCTTATTCTAGGAAGTTTTTTATTGTAGTTTACTTGTAACATGTCAGAATGCCTAAAACTGGCTGTCAGTAATCTAGAAATCAGTTTGTCTCTTAAGAAAAAATAAATGCAGCATACACTTCTGACAGTCTCCACTCTTCCAGAGCAGATTAAGAGCAATTTATAAAGAGTCATAAAGAAACAGTGCTTATGTGGTGTGTGGCATAAGGTACTATGTCATAGTCACTAGCTGAGATATGAATATGTCAAATGATTTACCTTAATTATATAAATATGTTAAGTGAGACTTTAGTATTGTTTACAAAGCCATTGTACATATTCTTGGAGTCATATATTCACTCCCCAGGGCTCCTACAATAAAGTGCCACTTGTACAGTGCTGGAGGCCAGAAGTCCAAAGTCAGGGCATAGGCAGTTGGCTCCTTCTGGAGATTCAGGAGAACCCATCCCAGGAGTGTCACCTGGCTCCTGGGGCCACTGACCATTCTGGGTGCTCCCTGGTGGTACACGCAGCGTTCTCCATCTTCACACGGCTTACTCTGGGTCTCCGTGTGTTCTCTTCCATCCCTTGTAAGGACACTCGTTGAAGTTAGGGCCCACCCGAATCCAGTGTGATTTCACCTTGAACCTTATGTGATTACTTACAATCACATCTGCAAACACTTTGTTTCAAATAAGCCCATGTCCTGAGGTTCTGGTGGACATGAATCAGGGAGGACACTTTTCAGTCCACTACAGGGAGCTTGCATTCAACATGCATTGTTTGAGCACCCACTATTTGAGCATTTACAAGACCCTAAATGTGACATGGGGAAGGGGTTCAGAGGTACACGACATAGCCTTTCTCTTAAGAGTTTGTGATGTCCTAGTCTCCACTCTTGGCCTCCATTGATGATCAAATGTCATTGATTAGCATTTTCAGTTAGAAGAGCACCACTGACATGCGTTTTTGTCCAGTGGGTCAGCCCGAGTGGGTCGTCTTAAGAGCTGTGACCAGAACTGCGTGGTTGGGGTCTCAGGTCCGTTGAAGCCCTTAGCCCAGATCCCTAAATGTTAATGTTCTGCCACATTTGTCTCTCTCCATACCACATACACATTCTTTTTTTTCTTCCTCTCTGACCCATTTGGGAACAGATTGCAGGGAAAAGTCCTTAGAGTCCCTAAACACTTCCTTGTGTACTCTTTTTCTTTTTATTTATTTATGGCTGCTCTGGGTCTTTGCTCCTGCACACAGGCTTTCTCCTGTTGTGACAAGTGAGGGCTGCTCTCTAGTTGTGGTGTGTGGGTTTCTCATCGTGTTGGCTTCTCTTGTTGTGGAACATGGGCTCTAGGGTGCATGGGCTTCAGGAGTTGCAGCTTATGGGCTTAGTTGCCCCAAGATATATGGGATCTTCCCAGACTAGCCATGTCCCCTGTGTGGGCAGGTGGATTCTTAGCATCTGGACCAGGGAAGTCCCTTCCCTGTGTATTTCTTAAAAACAAGGACACATCGTGTGTAGTTATTGTACACCCACCAAGTCAGGAAATGCACACTGTCACCATACCCTTCCCAGCACCCCTTCACATCTTGTCACTTGTCCAGTCATTTCCTTTACAGGCCCAGGAGCCAGTCTAAGCTCATACATTACATCACCTGTCATGGCTCTTCAGTCACCTTCAATCAGAAACAGTTCCCTGTCTCTGTTCCATGACTTGACATTTTTGAAGAGAACAGGCCAGTTACTTTGGCAGAATGTCCCTCAGTTTGGTTTTGCCTGTGTTCCCTCATGATGGAAATCAGGTTGTACCTTTTTGGCAGGACTGCAGAAGTGGGGCTGTGTCCTCCTAAGTGTGTCAGTGGAAGGGCACACAATTTTGATTTGTCTTGCCTCCATAGATGTTAGTTAGGGGTTATCATTGGTTGAGAAGGTGTCTGCCAGGTTTCTTCGCTACAAAATTAATTAGCATTTTGTAATTATTGAATAACTACTTGATGAGAGTCGGACACAACTGAGTGACTTACTTGATGAGAAATATTTTGAGGCTGTGTAAGGCTGTGAGACTGTCTTTCATTCAGCTTTTACCCACTAATTTCAGCATCCTTTGATGAGTCTTACCTGAATCAATTGGTGCAATGGTGGCTGAATGGCAATTTTCTAATCACATGGTTCATCTTGCATTTGTTGGTTGGTGTCCCTCTGTGAGGTGAAGCCTTACTCCTTCTTCACTCCCTCTCTCTCCAGCAGCAGACTCGCAGATCTTAACTTTATTCATTGGGTTATAATCCGTCTCTGTCACTGTCTGCTCTGACCTTGCAGTTGTCCTGGATTTGGCCAGCGGGAGCCACTGTGTCCTTTTGACATGTCTACATCATTCCTGGAGTACATCCTTCCTCTTCTGGCACAACACACTCAGGTGGATCCTGGTCTTTCTTTCCCCTAGCCTTGGCATCAGTCATTTCTCCAATAAGCTCTGGTTCCTTTGAGAAGAAAATAGTTTTCAGAAACCAAGTTCTGAGTGCTGTGTATGTGCATTGCTACTGGGACAGTATCGGGGGTAGGGGGGCTTCCCTAGTGGCTCAGCGGTAAAAAATCCACTTGCCAGAGCCGGAGATGTGGGAGACACAGGTTTGATCCCTAGGTTGGGAAGATCCCCTGGAGGAAGAAATGGCAATCCACTCTAGTATTCTTGCCTGGGAAATCCCATAGACAGAGGAACCTGGCGGGCTATAGTCATGGGGTTGCAAAGAGTTGGACATGACTGAGCAACTGACACACACACATGGGGCATTATGGCAACTCAGCCTTTTCGCTGGATATAGTTAGGAAACTTGTGCATTTGTAAACTCCCCTCCAAACATGCGCGTAAGGATGCACATATTAAACATGCGTGTGTGCACACACATTTGTCGTTCTTTATCTACTGAGGTAGCTGTTAGAGCCACAGTATTCATACCACAATTACAGTTCAGGTCACATGGTTCATCTCCTCCTTCCTCATTTCCCTGGTCCTCCCTCTCTTCTCTCATCATCTGGGATACATTTGTTTGATCAGTCCCTCATATATAACCAGTCTTATGGACAGGGTCATCTAGATCTTGGCACTTACTCCCCAGCCCAGGACCCACCTGTCCCTCCAGTACTGAGCAGACTCCTCCAACCTGTGCCAGCAAGCAGTACATATACTTTTAGGTCTAACTCTTGCCTGCATATACTTTTAAGTCTAACTCTTGCCTGAAAAAGACATTCTGTTAGTCTAGGGACACTCTTTATAGTGGTTTCTTGAATAGAACATTTCTAGCATAAGGCCAGCAAAAGGTCTTTATTGGTATTTGTGTCTTATGCTTAGTCGCTCAGTCGTGCTTGACTCTTTGCGATCCCTTGGACTGTAGCCCTCCAGGCTCCTCTGTCCATGGATTATTCAGGCAAGAATACTAGAGTGGGTTGCCATGCCTTTTCCAGGGCATCTTCCAGACCCAAGGATCAAACCTGGGACCTGCATTGCAGGCAGATTCTTTACTATCTGAGCCACCAGGGAAGCCCAGTCAAGCCCAAAGATGCTGAAACTTGGGAGAATCAGCTGGCGCTGCTGATGAGGGGCCCGTGGAGATGACAGCACCCTGGCAGAGCTGGGTTGAAGTGTGGGCTGGGTTTCCTGGAGCCTCAGAGGAAAATTCTGTCTGCACTCAGCTTAAGCACAAAAGTAGCTCGGAGAGTTACTGCAGAGATTCCAGTGACTGTTTTTGAGGATTATCTGCAGAAAATGTCCAGTGTTTTGTTAGCTGATATCCTTGAGCTTGGCTTGGGCCAGATAGGGTCAAGCCTGGGGTGCTCAACTCCAGCAGAGTGCCTGGGCCTGGCTGAGTGGTCAGCTGGGTGCTTGCCCTCAACAGTGTCCTCATGGCAGGGAAGGCCTGGAGCTGTATTTCCCTGGTCCCTTCCTGTGGCCCGGGTTTGGTTCTGCTCAGCTGTGAGAGGTGGGTGAGCAGTCCCTGAGTAGGCCACGGCACTGGGAACAGACCCATGGCGGGTGGCACGCCGGCAGCGGCTGTCCCGGCGACTCCCATCAGTAACACCTTGTGGTGAGTGCTGCCTCCTCCCGACCTTTGCTCTCCCCATCCCCGCTTCCGTGTATCTGAACCTTTCTGATCAGGGATTACTGTTCCTTATCGGATTCATAGCTGACAAAGGCCCCTCGGTCGTTTTGAGTCCTGATGGCCCTGGGGAGTTTCTGGTCACTTGCTTGGGCTTCAAGTCATGATCTGGAGACCAGGGGCTTCCTCTGATGAGGACAGTGTTGGGTTTTATCCTGAGTGACCAGAAGCCCTGCCCACATGGCTCCTCGAGAGCCTCAGGGTTGTGAGTGGTCTGGGAGCCGGAGCGGCCCTGCTGGAGGTGGAGGATGGCCGGTGGAAACAGTGGGAAACTAGCATCACCGAACATGCGCCCTGGCTGGACACCGAGTCACACTCTGAAGAAGAGAGAGTAGTGAATGACGACACTTGTTCCTCACTTCAGGGAATTCCTACTGTGTCTCGAAAGGACAGAGGTGGGCCCTTGGAAGGCAGGGGTTGGGCCGTGGCCACGGCCCTGTGGCTCCCATTTTGGTCTTCCTCAGCAGGTGGGGCGAGGTGCCAGCCTGAGCCGTGCTTGAAGGCGTGTTGACGTTTCTTTCGCCTTTTCAAATCATAGGAGGTATTGCTGTGTTATTCTTAGGTAGGTTTCAATGGCTCAGTTTTCATAGTAAACTCCATCTTGGCATTGTACCACCATTTGTTGGAAAAGAGAAGTTGCATAAGCTACAGCAGGGCGAGAACATGACAGAAAGATAAACTGCTCTGTGTCTCAGTAAGTGTGTATAACTCACTGAGGATGGTTCTTCAGCATCGAACAAAGAGGTAATTGAGATTTGAACAATGTGCAGTCACTCTCCTTTAATAGAGACTTCATTCTAGTCTTATTAGTGTTATCTCCTTTTAAAATGGCAATGCAAACACAACTTTAAAGGAGTATTTTTGATTAATTAAGTCTCTTTTTATGTCTGTCTGACAGTTTCTGATCGTCATGTGTTTCCTTTTCCCTGAAAAATAGCAGGGAATAAAAACGCACGTAAAGATCTCTGCTTGGCGTGCTTCCCAGCCTCAGAGCTGATTCCGCCTGGGAGGAGCTTGGTGGAGAACTGAGTCCTCCCTTGGGGCCGAGGGGAGGATGGCCTTACAGATCCAAGTGGGTCAGGGTGGGACGGAGGAGCACAAGAGTACGACTTGAGAGCCACTGCCATCACGAGCCCCCCTTGTCACCCAGTGAGTGGTCCAAGGGGAGGTTAGATGGATCTGCAATTTAAACAATGGCAGACATACCAGGAGATGCGAGTTCATCCCAGATCCAGAGTCTGTTTCTCTTGTATTCTGAGCATATACTGTATGGTTTTCAGACACTGTCAGCAAAGTCTATGGGTAGCCCTGGACCCATCTCCCACCCCACTGATCAGGAAAGCAGGCCGTCTGCCAGTCCTGGAACCTGCGTGTGTGCAGTGTTGAAAGCTAAGAATGAAAGATGTCCAAATGCTATTTATGTTTAAAGAAGTGTGTGTTGGAGGGGGCAGGACTGTGGTTACCTGGCTGCTCTCACACGGAAACTCTCCTGCCTAGAGCAACTTCTCAGTTTCCCGCAGGCAAAGCTGTAAAGACCTGTGATTGTACACACCCATGTCATCTCCCTTTCCATCCTGAGTGGACACCGGTGTCTCAGGGGCCACACAGAAGTGAGTTGCTTGCAAAGAAAGCTTCTTTGTCAATCCATTCCCTCCCTCCCCTCCACAAAAAAAAAAAAAAAAAAAAAAAAAACCCTGAAGATGTTTTTACATAGTGACTTTGTAACAGCTATATAAATCCTCTGGTCTTTAACTGGAGAGAAATACTACCTTGATAAGGAGACTAGTAAAGAATCTTGGTTTAAGACTGTGTACACTGATGACTTGCCTGGAATTTTTAGAGACTCTTTCTTTCTGTCTCTGCTAGAGAGAGTAAAGTACTAGATTTAAGTGAAAGGACACTAGAACAGTTCACTTCAACCCTGTTCTATGAAGTATAGTCATCTAATATGGCCTTGGAAATAACCACTAACCTCTCCTTTAAAATTGATTCCTTCTGCATGAGTGGAAACATTGTTGGTTTCTCCCTTTATATCTTTAGTGCTTAACATACACATGCACTGTGAACACACACAAGCAACAAAGTTGCCTGGCTGATACAATTTTGTCCTTATTTACAAAGCTAATGTAAACAGTGTAGCAGTGCTCACACATGGCTCTTCACAAAGTATATCTATTAAGGTAACCATGGGAAATGGCACCTCACTCCAGTACCCTTGCCTGGAAAATCCCATAGACGGAGGAGACTGGTAGGCTGCAATCCATGGGGTCACTAAGAGTCAGATACGACTGAGCGACTTCCCTTTCACTTTTTCACTTTCATGCATTGGAGAAGGAAATGGCAACCCACTCCTGTGTTCTTGCCTGGAGAATCCCAGGGACGGGGGAACCTGGTGGGCTGCTGTCTATGGGGTTGCGCAGAGTCAGATATGACTGAAGTGACTTAGCAGCAGCAGCAACCATGGGAAATACAGGAAAACCTATGTGCTTTAGTTCAGGCTTTTGGCCACCTCATGCAAAGAGTTGACTCATTGGAAAAGACCCTGAAGCTGGGAGGGATTGGGGGCAGGAGGAGAAGGGGACGACAGAGGATGAGATGGCTGGATGGCATCACTGACTCAATGGACATGAGTTTGGGTGAACTCCAGGAGTTGGTGATGGACACGGAGGCTGGTGTGCTGCGATTCATGGGGTCGCAGAGAGTTGGACACGACTGAGTGACTGAACTGAATGAAACCCTGCCGCTTACTACTAAGGTGACCTTGGACAGTTACCTAAAGCTTTAGCCTCAGTTTCATCATTCAAATGAACCACAAAGTCATAAGAATTTTCAAAGCTAGTTATTATCTGAGGTCCTTTTCCTCTCTAACATTAAGCAAGAAAATTAGAAAGCAAAATTGTTTGGCTCTTCCTTAAATAAAAGAGCACAAACTGCTTATTCTTTTTTAAAAAATGTATTTATTTGGCTGCGCCAGGTCTTAGTTGCGGCACATGGGATCTCTTTTTTGGTTGTGGTATGTGGGATCTAGTTCCCTGACCAGGGACTGAACCTGGGCCCCCTGCCTTGGGAACATGGAGTCTTAGCCACTGGACCCCAGCCCAGAGAAGTCCCCAAACTGCTTCTTCTTACTTAGGCTTTGATATTTTCTCAGTAACCATTTTATTTTGGTTTTATTTCTGTCCTCAGCTTCCCCTCAAATATTGTCAAAGGATCTAAAAGATGGAACTGGGCTCTTCAATTCAGGGCTCTGTTCAGAGTCACTTATAAAGATTTATAATTTGTATTCATGCCCATAAATTAAGGTTATATTAATTTATAGGAGTTTATTCTAACAAATGTTTTTTGCGTGATTGCTTCATGAACAATGCAGAGCCAGCGCAGTGTCAGAGAATTTATAGTCGGTTAGGGCAGCCGGGAGCCAGTCACTGGAATGCTGGGGAGAGGAGTATTTGTCTGGGGAGAGACAGATTGTTCCTGGGGTGACAGACGTGGGATGGAGAGTTCACCCGCCTGGCCGAAGGGCTGGAGTGGCCTCCAGTGAGGTCCTGGAAGATTGGTAAGACTTAGATGCCCGCTCAATCTAGCGATTGTATTTAAATATATTAAGGTTCAGAAGTGACAGTCTCCGGGCTTCACACAGATCAGCCTTCTAACCTGGGATCTGTGACTAGCCAGAGACAAAGCTGATTTCATGAAAACAGCTGCATACCTCTGTTTCCAGGATTAAATGCAGTATGTTTGTTGACAATGAGCTGTGCTGTTGCTGGTGGCTACATTGTTAACAGTTTGATAACATAGGTTTATAAGAAGACCAAGTCTCTAAAACAGATCTTACTATCCAGGAGCCTTGTTTTAGATTTCCTTTTGTCTTGGACAAAAAAGCCTGCATCAGATCATTAATTTTATTAGTTTTATAAATCCTTTTTAAAAAGATTTAGTAAAAGGCATTTTATATTTTAGATGATTCTAGTTAAACTTTTTTTTTTTTCCTTTAAGGGAGAAACTGAGGTCCCTAGAACCTCTGTGCCCTGACCTAGGTCACACAGGTTTTTTAGCAACACTGTTAATGTGCTCCTTCTTACAGTGAGCAGAAGTCCTAGGGAAGAAATCAAAGACTCCAAATTATCAGAAGAGAATGAGGTTTTGATTTTGTTCTGTTGGTACATTCCTTTTCTTATGATACTTTGTCTGTATATAAAATTATAAAATAATCTAAAAATAGTGTGGGGGAGTCCTATATTTTTTCCTTTTTCTTTTTAAAAATGAATTCAGGGACTTCCCTAGCCATCCAGTGGTTAACACTCCAAGCTTCTAATGCAGCAGTGTGGATTTGATCCCTTGTTGGGGAACTAAGATCCGTAAGCTGTGTGGTATGGCCAAAAAATAAAAATAAAATGAATTCAGATAAATAAAAACAAAAGGAAATTTTAAGCTTATGAATCATCACCAGCTTTTCCTTTACACATCATTTTCTTTTTTTGGTACTTGCACAGCAGTAAAATGATAGAATATGAAGATGGAATTTGCTAGTACTTTGTGATTTCAGAGTTCTATGCTGTAAGTGTTCCTTGAGTCTGGCAATAAATCTAAAAATTTAGATAAGAGTCTAGCCATTTAGAAGGAAAAAATATGGAGAGAAACACAGAGAATGGTAAGTAGAGGCAGCTCCCTTGTTGGTGAGAGTGAGGTCCTCATGGAACCCTCTGTCCTTGGGAAGTATGACGACACTGCTGGTCTTTAATGCTCCATATGTGATTTTGCTCTTTGAGCCTTTATTTTCTGCCTTATCTTACGTGGTCTTTTCCATCCTGACGTTCTGGATGGATATTTACCTCCAGCTTAAACTTGGCCCTAGTGGTTAAGTACTGCCCCTGCCAACCCCCCCAACCCATCTCTATTGGCGGCAGGATTATTTCAGCTATCTCATCGGAAAATCAAATGAGGTAATGGAAATGAAAAGTACTACACAGGTATAGTTATTAAAGACAATTCATTCAGCAGGTGAAAGGCTTGTTTTAATACTTTAACCTGGAATCAATATCTTGCACTCAGTAGACACTCCTTAAATGTTTGCTTAATTGAATGTCATTTTAATGAGCAGTTCCTTTTCAAGGAAGGAACCAGGAATCTGATAGCACCCAGCAACTTCACCAGGTGTTTGTCTTCAAAGCAGAGATACCCAGAGCAGGAGAGTATCACCTTGTAACTTGCCTGCTCTTGCCAAAGAGGCTTTCTTGGTTAAGAAAGAATGAAAAAAAAGAGAGAGAAAGCCTCAGCAATGAGACAACAGAACGCCATAGTCTGAGCTAAGTGCACCACCTAAGGTCCTGAACCTAGATTCTCTTTGGAGGAGAAGGTGAGCGTGGTTTTGGCTGTAAGAGGGATGGTGCATTACATCAGGTGGAAGCCCAATTTTACCATTAACTTCATTAATTGTGGTTAAAAAGAGGTGCACGTTGGCACTTCCCCAGTGATCCAGTGGTTAGCACTCTGCACGTCCATTGCAGGGGGCACAGGTTCGATTCCTGGTCGGCCACATGGTGCACGCACACACACACAGAATGTGTATATATGGGTGCCAAGCCGACAGGTGGACTATAGTGGACTCGTGTCAGCTTGGCTAAGTTGGATCTCTGCGTATGCAGCTTGGGCCATAAGAGGCAATCTGCACAAGCCCTGGAAGGAAGAGGTGAAGCAGCGGCCACACTCTTCTCACATTCCCAGTCAGTGCAGGCCTGGAGCGTGTGGTCCTGACCTGCTGGCTGCCCTGGTCAGAGGGGCAGGAGGTCCTCTGACACCCAAGCATCTTTGGTTGGTCCTCCCATCCGCACTCGTGATAACCAACTTTTCTGTGTCTTCATCCACACTGTTGACCAAACAGTAACATGACTTTCTAACAGGCCAGCATCAGGGGCACAGCTCTCTGTACTCTTTCAGGCTGCAGACTGCAGATATCCTGGTATGGCAGTAGCGGAAACAAACGTTTCCTGAGTGCTTACTATGTGCCAGGCATCTTCCATACATTATTTTAATCCTCATAACTGTCCTGTAAGCTTGCAACCTTAATTGCTCCAGTTTTACAAATGAGTAAACTGGAGCAAGAGTGTTAACAGGTAGTTTTGAGGTGGGAGAACTGGTACCTAAAGCCAGACAGCCTGATGCTAGAACCCGCGTTCTCAGATTCCAGAGCGGCATGGGCCCGCCAGAGCCCATTCCTTCACATGGGAGCTTTCAGCCACATTCTCTGGGCATGGCGGTTTGGTCAGCTTATCACCATGTGCCGCCACTGCCCTCTTTCACGTGAAGATGGTCTTTGGTCAAAGCCTTGTATGATGTCTGCATGCGCCCGGTGTGACCCTCGGTCCTCTGAGTGTATTTACTCGTGTAATTCTCAGAACAACCCAGTCAAGTAGGTGGTATTACGTCCTTTCAGATGACACAGAGGCATGAATAGCTTAAGTCATTTACTTGAGACGCCACAGGCTGCACGTAGAGAGTTCCGAACCCGAGCAGCTTGGCGCTGGAGTCTGCGAGCTGAAATGGAACACAGGTACTGTTGTCACTAATCGGAAGTGACTTCACTGAGAGGCTGTGGAGGGTTCCTCCATCTGTGTGTGGAGAGGGTTTCTCCTCAACATGGAATCATGCGGGTTTAGCTTGCAGTTAATTCGTCTACTGACTAACTCGTTTGGAGTTAAATTCCAACGCAGCTGTAAACAATAAACATTTTGTTTCTAGTTATCTTCATAGCACTGTCGGAGAAGAGAATTAAGAACCAAAACCTATGAGAGTTTTAAATATTTCTGGTAAGTTTTTATGTGTGATTTATGGGAAAATGACTTGCTGGGAAACAATTTTGTTTCATTAAAAAAAAAACAAAACCCACCATCTTGCAACACCTTTAATAAATCATCCTTCAGTGTAAGTTAGGTGTGTTTTCATAGCAACCAAATTGTGAGAACATTTGGCAGCGAAGAGGCAGTAATGCTATTATGATCGTGTAACCACGCCAGCAGCTGCCCTGCCAGATGCAGCTACGCGGTGAGGCCTGCAGAGTGTGGTGGCAGAGGCCGTGGAGCTGGAGCTGAGCGACCGAGCTGGTCTCTCTTCATCCGGCTTGATTATAATTGCTTTTCTCACACTGCAGACACAGCTCGACTCTGCTCAGTCTCTTTGTTCTTTCATAAAACCACAGCTTTGTAAAAATAATGAAACAACACAGCTACAGAAGACTGCATAAAATACACCACGACCTGATTAAAGTGTCCACCCTGTGTTTCTGGACCAAGTTAAAAAAGAGAGCTCTGCCACTGCCCATGTGCCCCCAACCTCTCTCGTCCTGCCAGAGATAACTACGGCGTTGCCCTCTCCCGGGGCCACTTCTTTTCTTTGTGGTTTTCTTACCAAGTGTATGTGTGTGTGCTAAGTCACTTCAGTGTCCAGCTCTTTGTGACCCTATGAACTGTAGCCCACCAGCCTCCTCTGTCCATGGGATTTCCCAGGCAAGAATACCAGAATTCCAGAATTTCCCATTTCCTCCTCCAGGGGATCTTCCTGACCCAGGGATTGAACCTGGGTCTCTTACATCTCCTGCATTGGCAGGTGGAGATTCTCTACCACTAAGGCCATCTGGGAAGCCCTTTCTTACCAAGAGTGCCTCTTTAAACACCTTGATTAGGTTGTTTGGTTTTGCCAGATTTTTGGTTCCCTTTTGCTTTCCCTCCAGTTTTTATTTTGAAAAATTTCAGACCCACAGAGAAGTTGAAAGAATAGTGTAGTAATACTAGTTTGCCCTTCTCCTGGATTCACCAACTCAACATTTTACCAAATTTGTTTTCTTTTGCTCTATAAATGTATGTATGTATGTATATTTATGCAAACATGCATATCTCTATATCCTTTATATATGTGTATATATACACGCTCTTTATATGTATCTATGTGTGTATGTGTATATCTCCTATTTCCTGAGCCACTGAACCATTTGAGAATAAGTTGCAGTCATTATGACCCTGCCCCCTTAAATTCCTTAGCATGTGTCTCCTAAGGACGAGGACTTTCTCCTGCATAGAAAGACTTATCACATCAAGAAATGTTAATATTAACACAGTGCTCCAGGCAGATGTGTTGTTCACCGTCAGTTGTCCCCAGTTGTCCTGTGGTAGCTTTCAGAGCTTTTCTTACTTCCATCCAGGGTCCAGTCAGGGACTGAACTGTTCACTGCATTAGTACCACATCTGTGTGGCCTCCTTTGACCCAGAACTACTTCCTAGCCTTTTTTGTTTCTAATGATATTGGCATTTTTGAAGATTTTGGATGCCTGTTTTTAAAAACAAACTTCCACCTTGATGTATAATTTGCATAAATAAAAATGCATGACTTGTAAGCGTACATTTGAATTATCACAAAGTGGACCTGTCTCCACAACCAGCACCCGGAAGAGATGGAATGCTACCAGCCCCCCTGAACCTCCCTTTGTACTGCCCCTTAGTACTGCTCACTCTTCCTCCTGCAGGGACCTCATCCTGACTTCTGGCCCCATCAACTGGTTTTGCCTGCGCTTGCGTTTCATACAGACGGAATCTGCAGGTTGTCCTCTTCTGGGGCTGCTCCGTCAGTCCACATTATGCTTCCGGGGCTCATCCCTGTTGGACCATGCAGACGTTCATCGTGGCTGTTGTCTGTCCATCCTCACTGCTATGACGTGCTCTCTGGTTCTGTACTGCCATCTCTATCTGTCCTGTTGATGGACATGTGGATGGTCCATCCTGATTCCTGCTGAACTTCTGCAAACACGTCTGGCTGTGTCCTGGAGACACTTGCATGCACTTCTTTTGTGTAAATAGTCATCCAGGAGTGGGAGTCTTGCGTCACAGAATATGAGTATCTTTGATTTTAACAGACAGACAGTTGACACCCAACTGCGAATTTAGTGATTTTTTTTCTCCCACCAGTAGCTCCTGTTGCCCCATGTCTTCATGGGCACTGTCAGTCTGTCTGGCTTTAGCCACTCTGGTTGGTGTGTGGAGTTTCTGTTGGTAGCTTTAATCTGTGATTCCCTGATTTGGTTCGCGTTTCCCTCGTTGAGTGCCTTTTCTTACGTCAGCCAGCCATCTGGTTTTGTTCTTTTGTCAAGTGTGTACTTGAGTAGCTTGCCCATTTTCCATGGAGTGGTCTGGTTTTGTTTGGTTTGGTTTTTCTTATTGATTTTTAGAAGCTCTTTATATTCAGGCTACTTGTCCTTTGTCAGTGATATGTGAGACAAATGCTTTCTCCCACTATGGTCTTGCCTTTTACTATGAAATTGCCATTTTTAGAGATCACAGTGATGAAACTCTGGCAGTTTCACGTGGTTCAATCTAGTATGAATTTAAAAAAAATGTTTATTTGGCTGTGTTGGGTCTTAGTTGTGGCACATGAGGTCTTTGTTGTAGTACTTGGGCTCAGTAGTTGAGGTGCACAGGCTCAGTTGCCCCATGGCATTTGGGATCGTATTTTTCCTCTACCAAGAATCGAAACTGTGTCTCCTGTATTGCAAGGTGGATTCTTTTTTAAAAAATTTATTTATTTTTTAATTGAAGGATAATTGCTTTATAGAATGCAAGGTGGGTTCTTAACCACTGGACCACCAGAGAAGTCCCAGCTCATGGTGTTAGCGTGCATTTCCTAAGCAGCTAATGATATTCAGTAGCTTTTCACGTGCATACTTACCAGCCTAGAACACTGAGGGTGGCTGTAAAGGAAGCAAGAGATATCCACTCAGAGCTTAGCACTGTTCTTGAAAAGGCCATCCTTTCCCATGCTCTGCCGTGTTGCTTTTGTCTAAATTGTGTCCATATGTGTGAGTCTGTTTCTGAACACTTTGCCCTTTCCTCTATCAATATTTGTCTGCCCCTGTGTTGATACTCTACTTACTGATGTAGACCTGTTGTAAGACCTGTTGGATTCCTGTAAAACAAGCCTTCCCTCTTGTTTTCCTTCAGGTCATGTTGTAGAAATGGAATCATATAGTAGATGATCTTTTGTGGCTGTCTTCTTTCGTTTAGCATAAGATTCAAGGTTCATCCATGGTATAGCGTGGATCAAAGCTCCATTCCTTTTTCTGGCTGAATATTTTATTGTGTGTCTAGACCATCAGTTGATGGACTTTTGGGTTGTCTCCATTTGGGGCTTTTATGAATAATGCTGCTATGATATTAGCACACAAGTGTTTGTGTGGACACATGCGTCATTTCTCTTGGGCCGATACCTAGGTGTAGAATCACTGGGAGCTCCAATATTTAGCATTTTGAAGAACTGCCAGCGTGGTTTCCACAACAGCTGCCCCATTTTACTTTCCCACCAGCAGTGTATAAAGACTGCAGTTTCTCTTCATCTCTGCCAGCACTTGTTATTGTCTGTCTTTTAAATTATAGTCATCCCAATGGGTGTGATGTGATAGCTCATTGTGGTTCTGATTTGCGTTTTCCTGATGGATAATGACGTTGAGCATCTTTTTATGTGCTTTACTGGTCATTTGTATATCTTCTTTGGAGAAATGTCTATTCAGACCCTTTTGCCATTACAGAAAATAGATTATTTGTTGTTTCAGCATTGACTGTGAGAGTCCTTTGCACACATCACCTTCGGTCATCCACAGCCCACCATACTAGTCCCCTCTCCAGTCGTCTCTTACTGTACCTTCAAATAGGCTTCAGGTTGTCAGTTGGTGAATTAGCATGTCAACTCGTCTGTTCACTCTTTCATTTCTGTATTTATTCATCAGGTACTTAAGTGTGTTGCCTGTGCCTTTGCTCTTTCTTTGCCCTCAAGTGCTGTCCTGAAAGAGCCAGCCCCTGCTGCCGTTGTCTGGCTGGTAGCACTGTCACCTTCGTGACCCCTTGAGAGCATGTATGCCAGCCTGAACCTGACATGACATCCTCACAGCCACAGCGAAACCTTGAAAGTCCTGCGCCCACTCCTCCCTTCCCGAAAAGCCTACAAAAAGTTACGTCTAGTTGGTTCTTCTTCCTTTTACCGAAGACGTTTGCCTCCTCCTGGTAATTCCCCAGCCCCTTCACTTGAGTTATGGGTTCTGTCTTCTCTCCCCTTTTCAGCAGCATTGCTCCTTTAGCTGCCTTCCTTTCCCTGAACCTTTAACCTCTCCACTCTCCTGGACCACCCCGTCAGCCAGAGCTTTCTCGAGTGCCTCCGCCCTGCACAAATCTCCGCCAGAACGCCACATCACCCCAGTTCTCTGCCACACATCATGACCACACTTCTCTGAAGGACTGACATGTGCTTTCCCCACTCAGCCCACCAAGTCTAACCACTCAGGTGCATCCCTGCTTGGCATGGTGCTGCCTGTCTCCATGCTGCCCACCCCAGGATGGCTTTTCAGCACTCATCTCACACACTAGTAATGCTCAAAATTCTCCAAGCCAGGCTTCAGCAATACGTGAACCGTGAACTTCCAGATGTTCAAGCTGGTTTTAGAAAAGGCAGAGGAACCAGAGATCAAATTGCCAACATCCACTGGATCATCAAAAAAGGAAGAGAGTTCCAGAAAAACATCTATTTCTGCTTTATTGACTATGCCAAAGCCTTTGACTATGTGGATCACAATAAACTGTGGAAAATTCTGAAAGAGATGTGAATACCAGACCACCTGACCTGCCTCTTGAGAAACCTGTATGCAGGTCAGGAAGCAACAGTTAGAACTGGACATGGAACAACAGACTGATTCCAAACAGGAAAAGGAGTACGTCAAGGCTGTATATTGTCACCCTGCTTATTTAACTTATATGCAGGGTATATCATGAGAAACGCTGGGCTGGAAGAAGCACAAGCTGGAATCAAGATTGCCAGGAGAAATATCAATAACCTCAATATGCAGATGATACCACCCTTATGGCAGAAAGTGAAGAGGAACTAAAAAGCCTCTTGATGAAAGTGAAAGAGGAGAGTGAAAAAGTTGGCTTAAAGCTCCACATTCAGAAAACGAAGATCATGGCATCTGGTCCCATCACTTCATGGGAAATAGATGGGGAAACAGTGGAAACAGTGTCAGACTTTATTTTGGGGGGCTCCAAAATCAGTGCAGATGGTGACTGCAGCCATGAAATTAAAAGATGCTTACTCCTTGAAAGGAAAGTTATGACCAACCTAGATAGCATATTCAAAAGCAGAGACATTACTTTGCCAACAAAAGTCCATCTAGTCAAGGCTATGGTTTTTCCATTGGTCATGTATGGATGTGAGAGTTGGACTGTGAAGAAGGCTGAGCACCAAAGAATTGATGCTTTTGAACTGGTGTTGGAGAAGACTCTTGAGAGTCCCTTGGACTGCAAGGAGATCCAACCAGTCCATTCTGAAGGAGATCAGCCCTGGGATTTCTTTGGAAGGAATGATGCTAAAGCTGAAACTCCAGTACTTTGGCCACCTCATGCGAAGAGTTCACTCATTGGAAAAGACTCTGATGCTGGGAGGGATTGGGGGCAGGAAGAGAAGGGGACGATAGAGGATGAGATGGCTGGATGGCATCACCGACTTGATAGATGTGAGTCTGAGTGAACTCCGGGAGTTGGTGATGGACAAGGAGGCCTGGCGTGCTGCGATTCATGGGATCGCAGAGTCTGACATGACTGAGCGACTGAACTGAACTGACAGAGTGGCCTGTTCCTTTTTCTGGCTTGACTTCCTCAAGAATCCTGTTTGTCTGACGGTCATCTTGGACTTCTTTGCTGGACTCCCTCCCTTACCACTTCTTGACTCAGAGGTCCTCAGGCTCCCTTCCTGGTGCCTCCTTTCTCGTCATCCTCTCCATGGGTGTAGCAGGGACATCCCATGTCTGGTCTGGATCTCCCCTCTGATTGGGATGGTGTGACTGCCTCATTGACGTCCTTGCTGGGGATTTTGCAAGCGTCTTAAAGGGTCCAGAACTGAGCTTCTGATCTTACCCTCAAACCCGTGCCTACCCCGGTTTTCCTCAGCCATTGAGTAGGGCGGAACACGGGCAGTCGGCCTTGTTCCCCTTCCTCACCCCCACATCCAGCCTGTTGGTTCTGCCTGGAACTTGTTTCATGAATCTGCCTGTTTCCACCCAGTGGTGACCCCAGGCCAGGCCACTCTGACCCTCTGCTTGGGTCACAGCAGTAACATCAGGGTGAGCTGCTGCTGCCTCTTGATACCTTCCAGCCGTTCACCCGTCCCAGCCAGCCAGGATCTGGGTAGGGTCTTGGAGCAGAAATCAGATCGAACATTGGTGACATTTCATTTGAATAAAGTCTGTAGTCCAGTTAGCAATATTATACCAATGTTGATTTCCTTTTCTTGATTATTGGTCTGTATTTTTAAAAATTAATTTATTTTAATTGGAGGATAATTACTTTACAATATTGTGATGGTTTTTGCCATACATCAACATGAATTGGTCATTGGTATTCATGTGTCTCCCAATCCTGGACCCCTGTCCTACCTCCCTCCTCTTGTTCTATGTTTGATGTTGCACAATAAGACAGTAACACTGGGACAAGAGGGGTGAGGAATAGAAGGGAACTCCTAGTTCTTTTTGTAACTTTTCTGTATTGTCTAAAATTACTTCAAACTAAAAGTTTTTAAAAATTAAAATGAAAACAAAAACGGGAAATTAGGCTGTGTGCATCCGCACTTAAAACTCCACTGAGGTCTCCCTGTGCTGACTCAGGCTGTGCCCGCTGGGTCCAGCCCTGCCCGCAGGTCCAGCCTCACCCAGGCCACACTCCTCCCTTACCCTGCTCGAGTGAGGAGCAGCTGATTGTTTATCCTTCACTCCCAGATCCAGGGGGTCAGGGACAATGGTCTGTCCTGCACGCAGTTTGGTCATTAGCGTTCGCCTGGCATATAGTGGGTGCTCAGATAGAATCAGTAGACAAGTGGCTTCTTGTTCCTGTTAGAGCAAGTACAGTACTTTCAGTGCTTTGTTCTGTCCCCGCTTGATTTTCATGCCATGTAAATGAACCACTGCTGCAGGGGTGCGATCCGCTCCTGCCGCATTTGGATGCCGCGTGTGTCAGGCCTCCAGGCCAGTGCTGTCAGTCCTCAGATGAGTGAGGGAGAGGCCATGTACGGTATTAAGAGCCTTTGTCGTGGGCCTTGCCTCATGCTTGGCAGATCTCAGGAGCTCATTATTTGCTGACGGAGTGAGGAGGATAAGTTCAGAATCTTTTCCTTTTAAAATTGCTGCAGATACGCACGTACACGCACACACACACACATTATATGTACAATGATGTAACAGATGCTTATGCAGCATTGTGGAATTTTTCAGTTTTTGTTTTTAATATCCTTTCAGCTGGTTCTCTCTTGGCAGGGGGAGGTTTGGGAAGAGAACTGCAGGACTTCTGGCAGCTTGTGAGTCAGGGGCCCTGCTGTGGCCTGGCACCCACTTTCCTGGACACTCTCTGCTGTGTCCCAAGGTGGCTTGACACAAGGCCATGTGGTGGGAGATGGGTAGAGGTGTGGCTGACGATCTCGGTGGTGAAGGTTGCATATTGTCCATGAATTTAATTTTATTCAGGAAGGTAAAGAGGACACTGCAAAGGAAGTATGTAGTAAAAATGGGATAACACAGGGCCATTGGAGTGGATTGGATTGAGAACCATCCAGTCTTTGGAAGGTGTCAGTACGGGTCCTCAGGGAACTTAAAAGTATTTCAGAGGATCCAGTGATGGATTCATGATGATTCCACACGAAGCTCAGCTTTATGCTGGGACCTGGGACTTGCCCTTGGCGTGGAAGTCCCTTCCTGCAGTGCCTGGCAGAATCTGGGCCTGACTGTTGGTGACCCCAGAGTTTCTGGGCTGTGACGGGGGACCAGATATTGTCACCAAGTTTGCACCAGGAAGGCACACCATGCAGGTCAGCCAGCTGCAGGGCTGAGTTTCTTGATCACTGTGGGCAGCTGCCTTGTGAGACAGAGGCAAGGGTGGGGTCCCCGGGGCTCCTCCCACCCTCCTGTCACGGGTGATGTCACGGCTCCCTGGGACCCTTGATCCCTTGGACGCCAGTGGACATTCGGACAGCAGGTGACAGGACGGAGGGGACCCGGGAGGAAGAGAAAGAGGGGAGGTTGGCCGAGGTGACCAGAGTCAGCCAAAGTCAGTTTACCTGCTTCACAAGTTGCCTGGGGTTGCAGGGGCTGGTCAGCAACACGGCTCATGAGACGCCTTCTCCGGCCTGGCCTTGGCTGCTTGTGACAAACCCGTTAGCAACATGGCCGCATGCCTAATTAAACATTCAGGCCGGTGCAGTCAGAGAAGCCACCCCCTGCCGGATGGTCATTTGTTCAGGGCCATGTTTTACTACATGTGTTGCTTTTAATGAGTGTGAAAGATCACCGAGCTCAGTGTTCGTTTTACAAATGGCTTTTAGGAATCCTGAAGTAAATTTCCAAGCTCTCCTGCTTCCTTATTCTTAAAGATTGCCTACCGTTTTGTTTGCTTTCAATTTCTGTTTTTATATAGAATCTGTTTCTACCCTGCTTTTCCAATTTGCGCTTGTTGCTCTTAGTGTGGAGGCTAATGTGCCCCTTGTCTTTGCTACTAAATGTCATCTGTAAAAAAGTTCATACTGGTTTCACATTTAGTCTTCCTCTTTTCTCTAGCCATTTTTTTTTTTTAAATCTTATACCTCTTCTCTAGTTAATAAATATAAGAAGGAGTTTTCTGTTGCCAGTTCATTCTGCTTCTCTAATAAGGAAGCATCTAGATCTTCTCTGTTCAGTGTGGTAGCAGCGAGCCCCATGTAGCGGTTTATAATTTATAATGAGAGAACATTAGAAATTTAGTTTTTCACTCGTGCAGCCACATTTTGAGTGCTTGGTGGCTTGTGACTGCTGAACCGATGGCTGTAGGACATTTCCTTTGTCAAAGACACTTCTCTTGGACTGCCAGGGCTACCTTCTTACCCCAGTAGTACTCTTCCTGTATTATCTCATACCCCCCTGAAAGCCTCTTCAGTCTTCCGGGACCTTTTCCTCCTGTTCCTCCCATCCCAGCTGTGTGTGGCTGAAAAGTGGAAGACACACGACCTAACTCTGCAGCAGTCCTAGGGGCTCTCTGAACCAGGGAAACGGAGTTGTCACCTCTCAGCCTCCTTAAGTCACAGTCTGAGGCGTTCTGTGTTCCTCTCATTTCTCTAGTTTGTTTTTTTCTGTTTCAGTATGGTTTTGTGGTGTCTGGCTTGCCATCTTAGCTGAGTTGTATTTCTTTGACTTTGGGGGAGGCAACTTTTCTTCCATTCTTGAGCTCCTCTCTTGATTTTTTTTTTCTTTTAACTAGTTCCATTTCTTTTCACAAGTTCCATTTCTTTCTTAAATGTGTATTTATGACACATTCTTTGAATCAAAGACATACTGAATGCAAAAATGCCATTAT
Organism: Aepyceros melampus; assembly: GCA_006408695.1. Taxonomy (NCBI): domain Eukaryota; kingdom Metazoa; phylum Chordata; class Mammalia; order Artiodactyla; family Bovidae; genus Aepyceros; species Aepyceros melampus. The sequence continues at coordinate 273,100 of SJXQ01003300.1, read as the reverse complement.
TGATTTATCATATTTCTCTTATTTTTAACAGAACGCAGAATTTATCATTCGTGTTAATGTAATACTTAGAGGTTTTGTTTATTGAATAATGATGTATTTATCCATTGGGACATTTCATAGTATTGAAAATAAATGAATGTGGATCACATGTATCTGTATGGATGACTCTCAAACATATTGCTGCATCAAAAAAAAGGCAACTTTTAGAAGAGTACTTGTAAAATAATATCATTTAGGTGAAGGCAAAAAAATATATATATTAACGCTGAGTATTGTTAGCATTACATATGTACTTAGTGAAAACCTAAAGAAACACTTGGGGAGGAGCCCCTGACCGTGGCGTTCAGGATGGTTCTGTGCTCTGCTGGGGGGAGGACTCAGGTGGGGAAGGCCTGCAGGGAACCTGGGTGCTGCAGACAACCCTGTGCTCCTTGGACTGGAGGGACTGCAAGTCTTCAGCCTGCTTTTCCTTACATGTTTCTATGTCTAAGAAATTTTATCATAAACTCAAAACCTCGTGCTTATTTAAAACATAAGTAAATAAGAAAAAATCTAATATAGAGAGTGTTTTCCATAGTTCTGTGCTCTGTGAATATTTTGGTACATTTCTGTATGTTTTTCTTTCCTTCAATTTTTTCAGCTTTATTGAGGTGTAATTGACAAATAAAATTGTAAGATATGTAAAGTATAAATTGTGATTTGATATATGAATATGTTGTGAAAGGATTCCCCTGTCTAGTTAATTAGCACATTCATCATCTCATGTATTTATCTTTTGTGTTTGTGTGTAAGAGAACATTTACGTTCTAGTCACTTAATAGATTTCAATTATATAATATGGTATTGTCAGCTGTGGTCACCACAGTTTACATTAGCTCCTCAAACTGTATTTCTGTATTTTTAACATAGTGGTTTAGCTGTTAGTTTCGTGTTCCACTCGTTGTGACTCCACAAACTGTAGCCCACCAGACTCTCTGTTCATGGGATTTCCCAGGCGGGAAACTGGAGTGGGTTGCCCTTTCCTTCTCTGGAGGATCTCCCCAACCGAGGGCTTGAACATGTGTCTCCTGCATTGGCAGGTGGATTCCTTACCACTGAGCTATCCAGAAAGCGCATTTTTTGGTGTTGTTGGGAATAACAGATTTTTCCCTCTTGTGACGCCAGCTGCTCTTCATGCCTCCTCTTGTCCAGGCTCTCAGCTGGGGGGTTTTGGGCTAGCGCCTCTACAGCATAGGGACCTGCTTGCTGGAGTGTCTGCCCCTGCTCCCCAGGAAGTCTGAGCCCTTGGCCTTCTGCCCGGGTCTGCCTCTCCTTTAGTAGAGCCCCACTCTCCACCCTTAGACGAGGGGACTTGTCAAGGTTCATCCACCCTTCTTGGGCATGAGAGGTTGTTTGCTGCAGCGCCAGGCCACATTTTTATGTAGGTTGCATCTCTGTGTGTCCATGTGCCCCCTGCATTGTCCCTTGACCTCTTCTCATAGGTGGGCACTTACTACTCCCTGCCTTGGTTTCACTTCCAGTTTGCCTCTGGGAGAGTCTACAGCATAGCTGTGATTTTCTTGAGGCAGGAATTATAGTGGGAGGCTAGCATGGGAGAAGGAACCCTGGCCGGTGACACCCCACCCCATGGAGGGGTGCGCTCTCGACCTCTCTTCTGTTGCTCAGCAATACTTTTCAGGTTATCAAGAACAGACCACACAAATACAGCTGAGAAAGATCTAAGAAAGGAAGACCACCTCTAATGCTGAAGTGAAATTAGAGAAGCTGGAGATGTCCAAGACGATATTGCTTCCTGATCAGGAAGTAGAGATTGGGGTTTCCCAGTTCTGGGCTTGCGCAAGTCTGCCTCTGGCAAGAAAATGCCATCTGGGAAACTGTTTCTGGCGGCATTCCAGCTGGTATGCAAAACAGTCATCTAAAGAGAGAAAACTTTGATGTGACCTGAAAACTGGTTGACTTGGAAAGTGAGGACACTCGCAGCAGGCGTGTGACTGTGCTGGAAGTGTGATCTGGGAGCCTGCCAGAGGCTGCATAAACGTTCCCACGAAGGAACAGGTGGAGACGGCCCGCGCCGTCGCTCCTAGGAAAGGCTAGTCAGGAGTGGCAAGAGCTGTGGGGTTTTGTTTTTGCATAAGATGAAGTCTCCAGGTGAGGGCGGGTGAAGCTGTCAGCGTTGCCTTCCGTCCAGCTGTAGATGCTCCCAGGAAATGTCTCAGTGGTGGCTTCCCTGCCTCTGCAGATGAAGGTCCCGGTGGGTGAGAGGGGAGCGCCAGTGCTGGGGGGCTGGCAGAGCCCCGCCTTCTGCCACGGTGTGGCGAGGCTGTGGCCCTGCTGCTCGGGCAGTCTTGCTGTGCAGCGTGGTGAGCACTTGTCGTCTGGGGGGTGTTGTGTCAGTGATCTGGGAAGACAACCTGGGTGTCAGCCCAGCTCTTCTGGACTGGCCTGTAGCAGTGAGTGTTGCAAATTTGCTGATTCTTGGAGATATCTCGTGAAGGTCAAACTTGTGTTGTGTTTTGTTTAATCTCTCCCAGACTTCTGAACTCTTGCCATGTTGAATTTTTAGTTCTTCAAGGCTGTTTAGCCTTATTTCTTATTTATATGTTTTTCCACCCTAGCTCTACTGTGTTTCTACTTCCAAGCCTTTCTTTGTAATATTTTTCTTTCACCTGCTACTGCCCGCTCCTTTACCTTGAATTCTCAAGGACAGTATATTTCTTACTGGCTTTTTTTTTTTTTTCATTTTCCTTCAAATCTCAGGACTGTTGCATCTCAATGTTTGTATAGGTTTTGTTTTTTAAAAAAGAAGCAGCCTCATTGAGGTGTAATTAACATATTGTACAGTTCACACTTCGAAAGTATACAGGGCAGTGGTGCAACCGTCCCCACCATCTAACTTTAGAATATTTTCATCATTTCTCCCAAAAGGAAACCTGGCCCATTAGCAGTCGTTCCCCATCCCTCAACCCCCAGACCTCTGGCCACCACGAGGCTGCTTTCTGTGGCTTTGTCTGTTCTGGGCACTTCCATCAGTGGGACTGTGTCAGATGCGGCCTTTTGTGTCTAGCTTGTTTCGCTTAGTGTCCTATAGCTTTATTTCCATTTCAATATATTCCCCTTTTGGGGTTTTATTTTTCAATTATTTAGCTTATTCCCAGATCTTAAATGAAATCTCTATTTATTTATTTTCTAGAACTTATCTTCGTCTGTGTTCTGTGTGCAAATCTGCAACTCTTAAAATTAATTTTTAAACTATTAGTTTAACTGTTAAGTTAAAGTCTTAAAATTAGCTAGTATTTCTCAGGTCTCCAGGGGGAAGAGTACAGGCTGTATCTCCTGTAACTGCCACAGACGTGACCCGACATGCTCACCTATGTCTGATGGCCACTCAGGGTCACCGTTAGGTGAATAACAGTTCATTAGTTGTCAGTTCGTCTTAGTTCCTGACACCTTTCCTTCTAGCTGTCTTGTTTCGTAGTCGCTTCTGACTGTTAAATTCTGTCATATGTAGTATTCCAGAATAGTTATCATAGACCCTCACTTTGCTTTTGTTTTCTAACTGTAAATATGCCTTTTGTTGCTGGTGAACCTCCTGCCAGCACAGGCTTGACTTCATGTGATTCTCTCTTATTGTCGGTGGTCTGTGTCCTCCCCTCACCCCCTCACCGCCAGCTTCCCGTCCTCCCATTTAACTCTTCGTGAACATTACTGCATGCCCTTCCTTGCTCCACTCTGACTTCCTCTTGAGTGTTCCTGGAGCTGCCCTGAGGGGAAGCACTGACTCCTTTAATCCTCACATCAGCCTTGTGAAGTGGGTCATCATTAGGTGACTTGTATTTCCATTTTAGGTCACAGTTTTCATCTGCACTGTTGCGAATACTGGAGCAGTCCTTTTTCTTATCCATTTCTTTCAACACTCAGCCCAGGTCCCTGCCCTCAGTAGGTTACTCAATAAATATTTTGTTTGCTGGGTAAGTGAATGTGAGAATGAGCCAATGAATGAAAGAGATGGTTAGTACTTGGCAGACTGTTTCCATAAAGAGCCAAATGCTGTCTTTCAAAGAAGTCATTTTGTAGCTTTTGAAGACCTGTAGTATTAAACTCTAATTCGGGAGCTTCTTAGAGGTGGAGGGAGTGGGTCTTCGAAGGTGGTTATACTGGCCTCTCCCTGTGCTGGTTTCCAGCATTGAGCAGGGTAGCACTTCCTCTTGCCAAGTAAGAAAGTTCAGAAGACAGCTCATGGGAACGTGGTCACCAGGTGATTGCCTGGTCACTCACCTTTGGCCGTTACATGTACCCATTCCTGGGAAAAAAGTGAAGGCTGGCACAGGGGGCACCAGCTGCAGGAGCAGGTATGGGGCAAGTGTGTGCACATGTGTATTCTTGTAAGAGTTTGCGGGTTGGGCTAAACGTGTAGTCAGGATCAAGCCACGTAGGCACAGTGCCCATCACTTCACTTTTTAAGAAGAGGGTAAGTTTCACCCACAGCCATTTGCTATCTTGAGAACTTGTGATTTATTGTCAAGTGTTGTGACAATCAACATGAATCACCTCCTTGCAATTAATTAATTGTTTCATGTAGAAGTAGAGAGGGCTTAGGCCCATCCACAATGTTTTGATGTTAACAAGATGGAAAAAAAAATTTTTTTCCCCACCAAAACTTTTGGTCTTCTTAGCAGAAGCAATAGATAGTTATGAAATATCTATAATTTTGTAGGCCCTGGTTATTTGGTAGATTAAGGTTGAACACTTTTAATCTTTTTTTTCTGTGTTGACTGACTGCATTTTAGTTTAAATAATGCTTGTGCTACTTGGTCATCACAGACCTAGTTTAGGAGGAAAAATTTGTTACAAAGTGAAGTGAGTTTTTAGACTGGTTGTGAATTAGCCCAAGCCAATGGCCTCCCCTTATATCTATTGTTTTAAGCTCCCAGGCGTCTGCTGTGTCATGCCTCTAACTCCCAAGGTCGTGCCTCCAGGCATTCTTTCCTTCCTGATTAGTCTCCTCTTTTCTTTTGGGTTGACACTCCTGTCCTTGGCTCTTGGGTTGGGATATCACCCTCCAGAGCAAGAGTCCTGCAGAAAAAGACAGAAATAAAGAGGCCAGAACCGTCTTTCTTTTCCAAAATGAACTTTGGCACTCACTCAAATTACACTCAGCTCACGAAAACTAGACATGAGTTGTGTGCAAGGCTTAGGTTTTCTCCTCAAAACACTGATGCTATAGTTAAGGCTGTTGACCATGTCAGCCTCTTGAGCATGTGCAACCACAGAGGGCACTTCTGCCTGTCGGAAGCTCCAGGTACCTTCTCTAGCTGCTGTGAAATTAAGCCAATGGCAGGCATCCACGCTGGTGAGGTTCAAAGTCAATTACCAGGAAAGAATATAAGAAATCTTATTAATTGTTCTCCTGTTTACACTGTACATAAGAAAATAAATAATTCAGCTGCCTTATTTTGACCTTCCAGTCAAAGAGCGCCGTCCTAACGAACTTGGACCCCTGGTTCTCTTTGTGTGGTTACTCATTAAATCCTTATGTCTTATGACCTCTCCTGACTGAAGACTTTAAAGGGGCTGCAGCCCAGTCACCTGGCCCAAGTACCTTCCCTGGGATAGTTCACATCCGGCCTGGCTGCATCACACTGTTGCCACTCCAGTTTCTGCAGAAGGTTACACTTTAAACTTAAACTTTTCATTTGAAGCATAAATTGAAAGTTGCTTAACTTGGTCACTGATTTGGTCACACATCCGCGTGTCTGTCCTTTGGCATACTAGCACTGCTGTGTTACTAATACAGGTTGGTCCCTAGGGGCTCACCAGAGGAAAATTCAAGTTAGGAGCAAATTCGGAGCAGTTATTGATTTAACAGTCCTCCAAATGCTTTTGTACACAGAAGGAGCGCAAGAAAAGACTCCTAGCGATAAGCAGGCCAAACACACTGGTTGATAATAGTAGCTAATGTTACTGACTTTTTGCCATGTGCCAGGCGCTGCTGTGAAGGCCGCACGTGTGCTAATCATTTAATCCTCCAGTCAGCCCTGTGGGGTGAGTCTTGTTCTCAGCGGGACACAGAGCCATGAAGAGTCCCACTCTGTCACACATGTCGGAGGGACGGAGCCTGAAGCCCTGGGCTCCCCTGCCCTTGGAAGCCACGTGTCCTCACCCGTCCCACCTACTGGCCGTGAAGCCTTGCCTGCTGCCTCACACTTTGGGGAGCAGGTTTCTGCCCCTGGCGTTGTCTCCCACCTCCCTTGTCCCGAGTCCCTCCGCTCCCACTTGTGGCCAGTGTTCCCAGGGCTCCCTGGTTTTTCCTCAGCCTCCTGCCCACTTCTTCCACCTTCTCCCCATGGCCCCAGCGTGAAGGTTCCTGGAGTTGGCCTGCCCAGCACCGGGCATGGACTCCAGTGCCTCTGTGACCACCCCTCTCCCCAGCATGTCCTCTGTTCCAGCCATGCGACACTCAACCTCCACCCCCGACTCTGCCAGCCAAACACTCCCTTTCTGGAGGCCACTTCCCCAGTTTTTCTGTCGACACCCATGGCCTGACCATGGCTGCCCCAGCCCCTGATCCTCACGGCTCTCACGGGGCTGGCCTCTCTTTATTGTGTCTTCCTCAGCGTGGAGGAGACGTTACCCAGGAGGCCTCCCTGAGCCACTGAGTCTTTGCAAGGTGCTGAGGTCCCCCTGTGGAGCCGCCCTGTGTGAGGAGGGCCATGGCGCTGTGTTCACACTCGTCCCTCCAGCACGATCACAGTGCATCGTAAACAGAGGCTCCTGATACACGTTTGCTCGGTGAGTGGCAGCTCAGTAGCTACAATTCAGAGCGAGAACAGCAACAAGCCTCGGGTGTCCCCCGCAAGGCAGGCGTCAGAGCTCGCGCCGTGGAGCTGGCACCGTGCCCCGCATCCCTGGGCAGAGGTATTCTAGTTAACATCCCCTCTCTAGTTTATGTGCAGTCAGTCAGGACTGTGACTAATCCTATACATATTTGGGATGTATGTTTGTTTTGGAAAAAATACATGGAAGTTCAGGACTTCAGGTTAAGAGTGAGCATTTAACACTCTCCTTGGAGTCAGTCAGTATCTAAAATTATTTATCTCAGTCTTTGGATTCCCACCTCTGAGTTGGCTGCACTCCTGGGTGTCTTTAGGTGTCATCAACAGATTCTCAGAATAGTTGACTTAAAAACATACATGAAAAAAAAAAAAGTACACCATACAGTATTTTACAAGGAGGGAGAGAGAAAGAAAGGTGAAGTGGCAAGATGGTTTAACTATAAAATGGTTAAGGATTATTGAGGAAGTAGTCCCAGGGTCATTTGATTAATTTTAGAATATTTATTAAATATGAATTGATTGCGAGAAACTATGGATTCAGAAGTGTAGACACCGGTTACCTCTTGATTGAGTCTCTCCATGATGGCTTTTCTTTACCACCTTCTGCTGCAGCTTAAACTCTTTAAGATGGGAACCCTGCTTTGTTCTGATTTTACTCTCTGTGTACAGCATACACCAGGCCTAAAATAAATATTTATTGAATAAATCACATTGTCACTCCCTTTCATAAATTCACAGTCTGGGTCAAATTCCAGTAAGGACTAACAATGGATTTCTTTCAGTCAGGCTTGCTTCTTTTGCAGAAAGCCCTTGGGTTCCGTCTGGAAAAGCTGTTCCTTGTTACCTTCCCAGCAGATAGTCCTGCACACCCAGAGCAGGGCCCACCACCCGTCACAGTGGCTTCCAGGGGAGTGTATACTGCTACCACAGCCTTTAGTGGGCATTGTAAAGTTGTAGGCTAAGTGTCCACTTAACCGGATTTTTTTGTTTGTTTTAAATGAGGATTTGGTGAGAGAATAAAATTCATAGACGGCACCTTGACATATGCTGATGTTCCTGCCATTAACGTCTGGATCCCATAGAAACTCGATGAATGTGAATTGAGGGAGTGCTGAGTTCCCCAATGGCACACATCCTGGTCTCCCCTTCAGAGTGGTTGGCAGTCCCTGATGTAGGTAACGCGATCTGTAATGATCCTCACGTCTAGAGTGGCCAATGTGAAGAGCAACAATACAGATAGAAACAAACCACAGAATTGTAGAGGGTCCACCATCAGTGGGCTCTGCCGCTGGCAGAAAAAGGCCATGAGACCCTTCCAAGGAGGGACTTTCAACCCCATTTCAGCCCCAGAATGTGACACGAGCTGCCACCACTCAGAGGAAACAGCTGGAAGACACGGTGTGTCCTGGAGGCGGGTGTTCTCCGTGAGGCTGTGTGTCTCTGGGAAGCTCACGGGTGCAGTAGTAAAAATATGACCTTTTCTCATTTTCACTTTACTCTCAACTTTCCAGGAGAGTGTCCCGCGTAGAGAGCAAGATGGAGCTACGTTTCGACCACCGCTGGTGTCACCTGTGCTGACTGTAATTTTTATCCATAGGTTTGAAGACATACCTGATAGCGGGTCAGAGAGCGAAGGAGTCTCACTGCAGCTGTTCAGAGGCCTTACTTTCTGGCTTTGAGGTCCTTGACGGCTCGCGGGTGTCCTCAGGCCCTAGGGGACAGGGGACAGCGTCGCCAGGGAGTGTCAGTGACTTGGCGCAGACTGTCAAAACCTTTGATAACCTTAAGGTTAGTTTTTTTTTTTTTCCTACTTCTAAAACATGATATTAATTCTGCAGTAGAACATGTGAAATAATAAGCAGCCTTCAGGTCTGTGGCAGAGACTTGGAATGCCCTTTCATTTTTTTTTTTAAACATTTTAAAATTACTATAAGGTTAGCAGCATTTTGTATTTTTAATATCTTTGCTTTTATGATATTTTACGCACCACCATTTTCTTTTTACACATAGACTTGCTTCTAACTTGAGTTACTATTTTCTTTCTCTATGAACTACAATGTCTTGGGGGGATTTCTGAAAGCTCACGAAACGTGATGATAGTCAAGGTGATTCTCTCGGCGTCTTGCTTTGAGGCCTAGTTCATATCTTATTTCAGAGACCACTTTCTCAAGTTACTCGTATGTCTCCTGAAATCCAGTGTTTTATATAATTAAGTTTTGTTGGTGTGAGTAAAGCCCATGCTGTATAGCTCACTGGAAGAGTGCAGGCTTGCCAAGAACAGTCTAGTAGTTCATCAGTGGGACAGAGATGGCCTGGTGGTTGCATGGCTGCACCCGTTCCTGTCCTAACCAACCACCAAGGAATTAACACAGTGGACCCTGAGCCTGCAAAGTCACTCTAATATGTGAGTCGCTCTTCAGTTGATGTAGTTCCTCTACTGCACTGATACCTTTTGTTTATTTTTATAGTTTACCTATTTGCTGTTTCTTTTCTTTTTTTTTTAAAGAAACAGTTAACACCTTTTCACTTCACTGTTCTGTGCTCTCAAATGACACTGTGACGTGTGGTCAGGACGATGGCCTGCCGGTGTGGCTGTGACCAGCGTGTTCCCGCGTGTCCTCGTCCATTAATACAGTTGAAAGCTAGCAGTCTTGGTGTTTCATAGTGTGGCATTTGGCTGCAGTCTCCAGCTTATCTTACTGTATTGGACTCCGTGGTGCCTCTCCTCCAGGTACCGTGTGTGGGTCCCGTGTTCAGGTTTGTGGACCGCACACACATCATTTGTTTCCTTGGTGCAGGGTTTCTCAGTCTCGATACCGCTGGTGTCAGCTTCAGCCTTGACTCCATCGACACTCTGGGTGGAGAGCTCTTTGGATGGGGGCACGCTGTGCACTGTGTGATGCTAAGCAGCCTCCCTGGCCTCCCCTTACTGAATGCCAGGAGCACCCTTCCTCCCAGGGTGTCAGCCCCAGTCTCTAGGCCTAGCCCGTGGCCCCTAGCAGGAGGGGAAAGGTGCAGTCACCCCTGCTGAGGAGAGGGTGTTAGCCCCGCTCCTCCCCCACGCTCTCTGGTGGGTATGTCACAGTGGGTGTGGCAGAGATTTCCACAGTGCCTGCACACTTTGGAGCCAGCTCCTTTGCCTGGGCAGCTGTCTTCCAAGAGTCAGAGAGAGCAACCGCCTTCCCATGCCACCCCGCAGCTCAGAGGCCAGCACCGAGCAAGGCCAGGCCAGGAAGAGCACGGAGGGGACAAAAACGTGGCTTCCAAGCCCAGCCTTCTTACCGGAGAAAGCGTTTCCTCAGGCTTCCAACTGGGCTGTAGCCAAGTAGAGAAACAGCTCAAGCCAGAAGTAGACGCTTCGCTGCATTTGTGTGCCACTTAAGATGATGTGCGCGTGTGTCTGTGAGGCGGGGCCCTCGTGGACCTCAGCGCGCCTCATGCCTGCAGCGTTAGTGACAGCGGTTCTGCACTCAGTTGCCTTACGAAGGTGTTTTGTCCTCCCGACAACATTTCTTATTCTAGTTATAAATGTACTTATATACTTAGGTATTTTGGGTCTGGTTAGACAAAAGCAATTTAACATACTCTGTTGCCATGTGTAAGTTTTCCAGATAATCTTGTGATCCCTGAAGGATCTCTGTGCCCCTTCTCGGAGGGGACGATGAGAGCATATGAAGTGTCCTTTCAAATTAGTTTTGGGAGGAGAACAGGACATCCTCATCCTAAGATGAGGACACCCTGAAGGTAGTGTTCCTAGATTCACAGAGTGGAAGGAGCAGGAGGAGACAGGAGGCCTGATCTCCATGCCAGGATTTGCCACTCAGGGTGCCTCCTCACAGCCCTGCTCTGGGCCCTGGTTCCTGGGCATCGGCTGGGCCAGGGCATGCGACTGAGAGTCATATGCTCCGGAGACCTGAGTGAGTCCCTATGAACTGTCATCCTAGACTTGAAAGGCAGAAAACTGAGGTTTCTGTAAAGAATGCGTCGATTATGATCTGGCAGGCAAGGTCTCCCCTCCGGTAGGGGTCTATGAACGAGGCACAAGTGCCCGAGCACTCACTGGGCCCAGGCCTCTGGGAGGATTCCTCCTGTGAGCAGGCAGTGCCTCACGTGGGTCCCTGGCCTGTCGCCGGTGTCATCCACACTACCGTGAACTTTTGTAATTCGCTGGGTCACAGACAAGTTCCTCCCTGTCCTTTCCCAGGATCTGCAGACTCTCTCTGTCAACAGGCTTCTTTCCCTTGGTGGCTGCTGCCACCTTGGCAGCAGCCAATCAAGAGTTGGCTCCTGTGGGCATTTCTATCTCCCTATATCCCCCGACCCCTGCCCAGCACGGGAAACCCTGCCCAGCTGAAGGAGCCTGTCAGAGAGAGGGTTTCCCCAAGTAGGTTCCCTTGAGCAGTAGTTTCTCAGGATGGCATAGGTGTCAAGTATGGGAAAAGTGTTCTGCAGTCAAGTCAGTGTGGGTCAAGTAACACTGAAAGTGTCTCTTTGCTCTAGGCCTGCTCAGAGCTTAGCACAGTAACGTGCATGGGCAGGTCTCCAGAGAGCGAAGTGGTATCCAGAGTTCTCTGGCCTCTTCACCACAGATTTCTTCTTTCAAGCTGCACCTTTTGGGGGCGTGCTTGTCTAGTGGAAGGAGTTCTATAACCAAGCCCAAGGACTCCTGTGTCTGCAGCAGAGTCAGGGTTTATCTGCAGTTGCCAAGCGATATGGTGGGAGACAGCCTCAGACCCACTCCCGCTTGGTCTCTGAGTTAGAGGGAAGACTAGAGAAGCTGGAGTTAGTCATCGTGTTGTGGCATTTCTTAATTGTGGTTTCAGGAGTCAGGATGGCTCTGGCTCGTGACTCTCTGGCCTGGGGTCCTTGGTGGCCTGTGGCTGGGGTCTGTGGCTCATCTTGCCCTGGAAAAAGCAACCTGATGGTGACGCCGACAGCAGCAATTCAATGCACTGATGATGCTGTCGGCAACACCGTCTTAGTCTCCTGACATGGCTGAGGCGTGTTCAGTTAGCCTAGCGTCGAGGTCAGAGGGCACAGGAAAGGGAATAAGGTTTTGAATAGAGAGATTGATCATAAACTCAGCAGGGGAACTCGGTGTTAGAGTGACTCAGCTGCAGTTTCAAGAAAAAACCAAGGACTTAGAGGAAAGGGGTTGCATAAACTCTTGGGGAGTGAATCCATGCGTCTGGTCCTGTCACACCTCTCTCCTGTGATGGCGCTTGCTTCCTTGTCCCTGCAGACTCCCCTCTTGCTGTTGCCCTACAGCCCCCTTAGTTTCCTGTGATCCCTCCAGCCAGTAACGCCACCTCCCTGTCTTTGAAGTCTAGCTCAGTTAGTCTGTACCACTTGGTTATAACACACGCAACCTGAAATATGTGCTTTCATTTCTTATGCACCTTTCTGTGAGCTCTTTGCACGCAGGGCCCATGTGTTACATAACTTCAGTTTCTCCTGAGTGCCTAGCACGGTGCCTGGCGTGAAGTGGAGAAGTACAGCTTCCTTTTGGCTTTTTTAACTTTTTGATGATGCACTAGCTCTGTAACTCTGCAGAGATAGACTGAGGGCTGCACTGGAAGCCTGGGCAGAACTGAGCAGAGCCAAGGTGAATGCCTGCAAAGCTCTTGTTTTCTGCTCCTGTCACTGGCACCCCATGTGTCTGTAAGTTATCAGCCCGTTCACAGCTGGAGAATTGCCACCTGACGTTTCATCAAATAGTCTGAGTACGGTGATGACCTGCTAAGAAACAGTAGTGGTGTCAGAGGTCAAGGGCTTTGGCCCTGAGGTTTTAGGTCAGAAGGAACCCAGGCCTTGGCTTCTTGAGTGACTGGCTGTGAGCGATGCTGCTCAGGAAGGTCCTGGCATCCCATATTGTGGGGAAAGGGGTCCCCTAGAGTGCTGGCACTCACCCACTGAGTGCCATGAGCTGTGAGAGCATCTTACGTCGCCTCTGAAAGGCCTCTCCAGGAGGTACCAGCTTGGCTGATCTTCGTACACTTGCCTCAGTCCCTTATCAGAACACAGGGCGTGTGCTCACGGGGCTTTTTTCCCTGTTTGCAGTTGGTAATGAGGCTAGTGGTGTCGATTTGCCCACGTAGGGGCGATTCAAAGAGAACCTGTTCCAGCTCATAAGGGTTATATTATACTTATATGGCTCTCGTGGTAAAGAATCTGTCTGCTTTTGCAGGAGAGGCAAGAGATGTGGGTTCGATCCCTGGGTCAGGAAGATCCCTGGAGGAGACCATGACAACCCAATCCAGTATACTGGCCTGGAGAATCCCATGGACAGAGGAGCCTGGTGGGCTCTTGTCCATAGGGTCGCACAGTCGGACATGACTGAAGCGACTTAGCGCACACACACCCCTGAGACCACCCTGCTGTTTCAGTTGCTGTGGCTTTTTAAATGACTCTAAGAAAATGATCACCTCTTTGATCTCCTTGTTGTTTATATGTGAAATCATTATGAATAGGCTCAATCCAGTTTGAGGACATGAGGGCCTTTTATTTCATTGTATCAGTAGATGGAAAAAGTAATAGGCTTTTCTCTTTCTCTGTCTGTGTGTGGTTTGTGCATGAGTGCTCAGTCATGTCTGACTCTTTGAACCCGATGGGCTGTACCCCGCCAGGCTCCTCTGTCCATGGGATTCTCCAGGCAGGAAGACAGGAGTGGGTGCCATTTCCTCCTCCAGTGGATCTTCCTGACGCAGGGATCGAACTCACGTCAGTTTAGACATTAAATATTTATTGTAAAAGGGCTTCCCTGGTGGCTCAGAGGTTAAAGCGTCTGTCTGGAATGCGGGAGACCTGGGTTTAATCCCTGAATCGGGAAGATCCCCTGGAGAAGGAAATGGCAACCCATAGTTGTCTGAGTTAACTGGTGGTGATGGTTGCACAATTCTGTAACTATACTAAAGACTATGAATTATATACCTTAGATGGTGAGTTGGATAGATACAATGTGAATTGTACCTCCATGAAGCTGCTGTACAAATAAGTAAATAGTAATCTGAATGCTGGCTCTGAAATGTGGATGCAAGCCAGTTTTTGGTTTTTTTTTTAAAGGACTTTTCAAGTTGCATCTATGTTTTTAGTCATGTGCATGTTTCCTTCAATTAGGAGGAAGCACATCACGTATAATAAATCGATAGCTCTTCCTTGGAGAACAACTCCAGCTAATAGATTATAGAAAGAATGAGAGAAAGAAAATCAGCTTTAGAGCATCACAGTAATAATTGCTTCAGGCAAGCTCCATTGGTGAGTTCTAACTGAAGTGGATAAAAGTTAGGGACAAATAGGATATTTGCATAGCCTCCAGGCATCTCCCTTCAGGTAGTTATTCATTTTAAAGGGAAGGATATTGAGGGAGTTCCCTGGTGACCTAGTGGGTATGGCCCTGCACTTTCACTGCCCTGGCCCAGGCTCAGTCCCTGGTCAGGGAACTGAGACCGCCCAAGCTGTGCAGCTCAGCCAATAAACGAACAAATAAGGGAAGAAGAGTAACTTGTCAGTGGAAAACCTAGCAGAGGCCACCTTCAGTGATGGTTAGCATCACAATGAATGAAACCAACCCCCACCACCGCATGTTATCTGCAGAGAAGAGTGCATCCCCTCTATGGGATTCTTCCCTCAAACCTCAAACCTCCATCAGCTTCTGAGAAAACATGAGCTAAATCCAAGTTCAAGGGCCAGGACTCATCAAAAGCGTCCCAGACTGGAGGAGACTAAATGTGCCTGGGATCCTGGAACAGCAAAAGAACATCTGAATGAAAACTGCATCAGGGACTTCCCTGGTGGCCCAGTGGTTAAGACTTTCAATGGTTAGGGCTCCACTGCTGGAGCCACAGTTTCGATTCCTGGTTGGGGAACAAAGACCCCACATTCCACATGCCATGGCCAAAATAAATAAAGTAAAATATATACAGTGAAAGCAAATCTGTTGCAAATAATGGAATGAATCTTGACAAATCAGTATTTTTTTTTTTTAATCTGCAGTGTGGTTAATAGTACGGTGCCAGTGTTAAGCTCTTAGTTTTGATAACTGGACCACGGTTCATGTACATACTAACTTTCGGTGAAGCTCAGGTTTTCGTATGGGACTCTCTGAATTGTCTTTCCCACTCTGTTTAAGTCTAAAAGTGTTTCAAAGTAAAACATTAAGTATATACATATAAAATATTATGTTTGTATTGTTTTGTTATAAATATAATTATTATTGTTATATACTACACTACACGTGAAATGGGAAGGTTAGTCCAGTTCATTTAATTGGCATCATCAGGGAGTAGAGTATTGCACACGTAGGGAATTTCCCCAAATACCAAATATTTTCTTACTTTGACTTTCTGATGGAACTTTATCATAGCACAATGACACTCTTCTTGCCTTATCAGCCTTGGTCATTAAACTCGGTGGTCGTTTAGGGCTCAGAAACCTGAGGAGTTTTCCAGGGTTCTGCACTCCATGACTTGGAGGTTTTGCGCCTGGTTCCCGCAGATGTGTGTTTTGTTTGTTTGTTACTTTGTCTTCAGTATCTGCAGGCTGTCTGCTTGCTGTTCTTACCGCTTCTGGATGCCTTTCATTTTCTGTAATAATTACTGCTTCTGTCTTCTTCTAATATTTGGCTTCTGCTTTTCTCTAGGATTTTGTTAACAGCAGTCATCCATTTGGGAGTGTGCATACCTGTGCTGACCCACTAGCTTGGGGAGGGTGTCTGGCCCTCCCGTGGCAGGCTGCAGCCTGGGCAGCCTCTGCCCACGTGGCAGGTGGCCCCTGTTCACCCAGAGGTGTCACATGTGTGGTTGGGGTCCACACCTGTGACTCTGGGCCGGTCCCTTCTCTCTGTGCCTCAGTGCCCTCTGGTGGGAAATGGGCTGATCACAGTGTTACCCAGGTGCTTGTGAGGACTCAGCAGAGACCCCTGTGGGTCATGCGTGCTCTTGCTGCGTGCGTGCTCCTGTCTGCCACGTTCTACCTGCATCTCGAGTTTAGGAGGCAAGGGACACTTCTCCTAGTCCTAGGAGGCTTGCTGAGACTGAGCAGGCAAAGCAGGACTTTCCTCATGTTTCCTCCTTGATTCTCAGAGAGAAGTCTCCCTGTCTCCCTCCCCTTCCCTGACATTTATTGGCTTAGAGCTGGTTTTATCTTGTGAAGAGAAGTAGCCTTGAAGTAAAAACTATCGTATAGCTCCGTGCCATACATTCTAAAGAGAATATAAGGTGTGTGTGTTGAAATGTGAAATATGTTAAAAACAAGTACAGAGGCACCCAAGTGTGTTAGAGAAATAGTTGCAACCTTCCCTCCAGAGCTCTCGTCCCGATGGGGGTGGCCGAGGAGTAATCTGGGAAGATGCAGAGCTTGCTCCTGGCTGTCTCCACGGGAGCTTGGGTTTCCTGGGCAACAGCCAGCACACTGCTCGGTGCGAACAGTCCCTTGTCCCAGGGACCTTAGCTGGTCTTGGTGAAGCTTCCCTTGGTGCCACTTAAAGGAGCCAGGAAGTGGCTGTAACTGCCCGGGTCACTTCAGGAGAACAAGGCAGAGGAGATCAAAGTGCCAGGATTATTCTTGGGTCCCCTTTGTGCCAAGAAAAGAGGCAGAGAGAGGCTGCTGCGTGGTGGTCAGGGGTCAGGCGCCCCAGGGTCTGACCCCCGACTGTGGCCAGTCACTTCTGTCTTGCAGCAGTGACAGGAGGATTAACAGAGATCAGGCACACGAGATCATGAGTGTCACATGGATAAGCACCTGACAGGGTGCATTGGCACATGCTAGGCACTGAGGTGTCTCCATGTCTTGGCAGCTGCTGTCATTAGAACAGTGGCTTTGACCCACCGCGCCTGCAGAGAGGCT
The DNA here is from genome assembly GCA_006408695.1 of Aepyceros melampus. Lineage (NCBI taxonomy): Eukaryota > Metazoa > Chordata > Mammalia > Artiodactyla > Bovidae > Aepyceros > Aepyceros melampus. Next base: position 256,424 of record SJXQ01003300.1, on the reverse strand, counting down.
GCCCTGCATGTCAGCTACTCAATTCAGGCGTGCCCCCAGAGCCCCCAGCAAGGGCTTCTTGGGGTCAGAGATGCCGACAGCTGCTCAAGGGGAGAGACGGGCCTTTAATGATCTAGCAAACGTTTCACAGAGGGTATTTGTGTGCCTGACAAAACCCAGTATGTAAGGTGTTTTAATCCAATTAAAGCAAAGCAGGCAAATAGTTCAAGTTGCTGTGTGTCTGGGGGGCAGGGGATCAAATCCACCCACTGTTACCTAGGAGACCCTCATGGAGCACAAGGGGCTCCCCCCAGAGATCAAGGGAATGTCGAGATATGAGAACATCTCCATCAGGGCAGACATATTTCTCTAAGGTTTCTGTTTCATTTGTTTTAAACTTAGAATCAATACAGTTTCCCCCAGAAAAGAAAAGGTATTTGAACTCTGGTTTGTGAGAAACGAAATCCCTGCCCTTTCTATTTGGTTGGTCAAAAGGTTCATTTGGGTTTTTCTGCACGATGATATAAAAATCCGAACAAGCTTTTTGGCCAACACAATAGTCTCCTGGTCAGTACTTGTTTACAAATTGAAGTATAGTTGTTGTCCGATATGATATAAGTTGTGCAGCCATGTCCGACTCTGTGGCCCTGTGGACTGCAGCTAGCCAGTCTCCTCTGTCCATGGGATTCCTCAGGCAAGAATTATAGGTATACAGTATAGCGGTTGACATATCTTCTCTTTGTAGTTGTTGTAAACTACAGGCTATATTCCCTGTGTGGTATCGATACTATACCCGGCAGTGTTGGGTCTTTTCGAGGTCAGCTAATTCCTGCAAACGTGTGAGAAGGGCTGGGTCTGTAAGCTCGTCCCTCTGCTTTACGAGAACAGCCCACCTTCCCAGGGAGCTTGAGAACCTTCACTTAGGGTTCGAGTGTGGGTTAGCAGCTAGTTTAACAAGAGCTGTATTGAGATATAACTCACATACAATAAAATTCACCCTTGTAGAGCATCTAATTCAGTGGTTTTTAGTATGTTCATAAGGTTGTACAGCCATCGCCATGGTCAATTTTAGAACATTTTCATTCCCCTGAAAAGAAACCCCACACCCGTTCCAGTCACTCTGCATCCCCTTATGCCTCTCATTCCTGTGAATCACTAGGCTCCTTTCTGTCTCTGTGGAGTCATCTTTTCCGGACATTTTATACGGATGGAGTCCTACGATACGTGGCCTCTTGTGTCTGGCTGCTTTCACTGAGCGAGTTTTCAAGGTTCATGCATTTTGACATGTATATAAGGGCTTTACCCTTTGGAGAGCTGAATAATGTTTGATTCTATGGACATCCCCCGTTTCATTGATCACTCATCCACTGATGGACATTTGAGTTGTTTCTGCTAAAGAGTAGCCGCTGTTAGGGTGCATTCACGTACAGGCCTCTGTGTGGATGTGTTTCCATTTTCACGCTGCCTGAGGCGTTTGGTAAACTTTCCACTAGGTTGTGCCCTTCTTGTGTGACAGATTGCAACAGCAACTGACTCATCTGAGTCACGTAGTGAGGCTGTGTTGCCCGAGTGAGCTCTACGCTCTGTGCTCTTCTTGTAGACCTGCCCGTCGTGTGGAATCACGTTCACTCCCAAGCCAGAAGCTGGTGCAGAAGGCGGAGCAGTCCAGAATGGCTGTCAGGAGGAGCCCAAGAACAGTGCCAAGGTACCAGCTCTCAGCCCTGGTCCCTACCAGTGCCTCTTTCAGTGTCCCCACCAGAGGGGACGTCCTGTTGGGTCAGCTTCTCAGTTCTGAGGGTAACTCCTCCTGAGTGACATCACTGCACACCTTCTAGTCCTCTGGGTTTTGGACAGACAGATAAAGAGCAGGATGGATGCTGACCTGGTGGGACTCCTTGACGGCATTGAGGCCTGAGGATGTGTGGCTGAGGGGAGTTTGGGAGGCTCTGTGGGGGCTGGAAGCTAGACTCAGTGGCTGGTGGAAGGTGGATGTGGAGGAGAAGAGCGGCCTCCTCAGAGTGAGAGAGGAGTCTGCCCCCACCACCATCCTGGTTGCCTGGAGGAGTAGAGGGAGTGGGGAGAAGCAGATGGTTGCTCGGGTTAGAGCAGAGACCCGGAGGTGCGAGTTGCAGCGTGTGTGTCCAGGAGCCTCTGGTGTGGCTGCGTCGGGGGGACGGCGCTACTGCGGCCCACGCGCCAGCCTCTGCATTCGCCCCGCTTGTCCTGATGCAGGCCTCCGGAGGACCCAGCTCCAAAACGCAAAATGGGCTTCTGAGCCCTCCCCCGGAGGAGAAGCTCACCAACAGTCAGACCTCTCTGTGTGAGATCTTACAGGAGAAGGGCAGGTGGGCAGGTGTGAGCCTGGATCAGTCGGCTCTCCT